>CAWUFW010003281.1:1446351-1869806 GCA_963921515.1 Calotriton arnoldi | reverse complement strand
CAGGAACCGTGTGTCGGCACATGAGTTGTGTGTTGTGGTTGTGTGCGGAGTTGTGTATTTGCATACCTGCGGCGTTGTCCGCGATGGTGCATTATTTGCTGGTAGTGGATGAGGCACAGCACTGGAAGGGCTTGGAGAGCTGGATCCATTGCGATCAGGACCGGGTGGAGGGGACCGGGAGTCTGGTTTCGCGCTCCGCTGTCGTGATTCCGCCGTCTCTGGGTGGGTGGATTCTCCGCTTCGGTGTGATGTGCTGTTTGCGGCATCGTGATTTGTATGGTGGACGGAACGTCATTCCGCACGGCGGTGAGTCTCTATTGGCTCCCTCCGCCGCAGTTGCGGGCGCAAAAATCTGGCGGTTCACATGACTCCGCAGCGGACAGAAAATGGGCTATGTTTGCCCGTCGTAATATGGCGGGCGGGAGGACCGCTGCTGGAGTGCGGAAAAGGGCATTTTCTGCCACCGCCAGCACCGCGGATGTGCCTTCGCCCGCCATCGTAATCGGCCCCATGGTATCAGCAGTGCATCAGGTGGTCAGAAGGAAACCTCCGATATGTGATATCGTTATAAATGATGTCAACGTGTCAGTAATGGCTGATTTGGGTTCGCCATTCACATTGATTGGAGAATCTGATTTTGCAAATTGAACGTTCCGTGCTTGAGCGAATCTCATGGTAAAACCTTTGCATATGGGGGAAAGAAGGTGGAGATTGTAGGCCAATTTGGAGCCACTTTGGGATTTGACAACAAAATTTCCACTGGTACGGTGTTTGTAACTAAGGACGGGTCTAACTTGTTGGGGTGGAATGAACAGGGAAAGTTGGACATAATCCTTGACCCCGATCATCCAGAGTTGGTCTTATCCAGATAACGGTTGTCGGAAGTATGCAACAATGCAGTGTGTAATGTAGATTGATGTAAATGGTTAGCAAAGTATCCTGGTGTTTTCACAGATGCCCTTGGTAAACTCGGAGGGTTCAAACAACTCGATTTCTTTTAAGGATAATGCATTACCCAAGGTACACAAGGTGAGATGTGTTCCTCTCAGTATGAGGAGTGAACTCAAGTTAGAGTTGGATAAACTGTGCAAAATGGGCATTATTGAACCAATTGAAGGGTCTGAATGGTTGGCTCTGGTGATTTTAGCTCGCAAATCCAACAAATCTTTAAGATTGTGTGTGGACCTGCGCAACTTGAATGCCAACATTTGGGTTGATTGGCAAACTCTTACCAATATCAATGAGTTGTTGTCCACATTAAAGGGTGCTGCGGTATTTACGACCTCGGATGTGTTGGCAGCTTACCACCAGGTCGAGTTTTGCGAGGAGTCGAGACATCTAACTTCTTTTGTCACTCCTGAAGGGGCCTTTCGTTATGGACGTATGCCATTTGGCTTGGCCTCGGCTTCGTCTCTCTTTCAGAGGATCATGAACAATCTGTTCAAAGACATGTGTGGGGTGTTATGTTTCCAAGATGATATTTTAATCTATGGAAGTAATAATTTTGAACAAAATGACAGATTGTAGAAGGTGTTGGAAGTCTTGAAAGCGTCTGGTTTGAATTTTAAGTAAGATAAGTGTACCTTTTGCTGTCATGGGGAGGACTATCTTGGACATCATGTTTCAAGTAAGGGAATCTAGACAAAGTTTAAACTTTTGAGGGCTGTTGAGGCTGCACCTGTGCCTAGTAATAAGGATCAACTTAATTTGCTTCTAGGTTTGACCAAGTACTATGCCAAATTTGTTTGTGTTAGGTGTATCATATGAATGGAGTGCCGAGTGTCTGAGTGTTTTTGACTTGATAAAGAAGGGAATAGCACTTGTTACAACGCATGCGTTTTCTACGCATGCCATTACAATGCAAGTCGTTACAACGAAGCGTTGTTACATCGCATGCCATTACAAAGCAAGTCATTACAACGACTTGCTGTAGGGGGGCCCGGGAGTTTGGATTAGTATAATTTATTATTCCAACTCCAGTGTGTGCAACAGTAGGGAAGGTGTTGGATTGAAAATCCAACAAATCCAACACCTTCTGCCCCCTACAGCAAGACATTGTAACGACTTGCATTGTAATGGCATGCGATGTAACAACGGGTCGTTGAAACGACTTGCATTGTAATGGTATGCGATGTATCGCATGCGTTGTAAACGATGTTTCCCTAAAGAAGGAGATCGTAGCAGTGCAACCCCTCAAACCATTTGACACCCATGATACATGTGTTGTCACTACTGATGCCAACGATCATAGGTTGGGTGCGGTTTTGATGCAGAGAAGAGATGATGGCAAAGAGGAGATTATTGCTTTTGCATCTAGTGCACTTCGTGGTGCTGAATCAACCTATTCCACCATAGAAAGAGAAGCTTTGGTTTTGTGATGGGGGGGTCCATTACTCTAGGAATTTTCTGTGGGGCAATCAGTTCATTCTGTCCACCAATCACAACCCATTAGTTGAGCTCTTCGAGACTGGCAGACTGGCAGTAGTGGAAGGGCAACTCCTCGCATTGCAAAGTGGCAATATCCCATGCAAGGGTATCATTATAATTTGTAGTTTGTTCCTGGTGTCCGGAATTTCGCTGTGATTGTTTGTCGCGGTTGGCAATCAAAGAGGAGACTGATAAGAATGAGGATATTGAGGATGATTTGGAGTTTGTGTGCTCTGTGAATGCTATCACTGATAGAGTGTTATCTGAAGAGGAGTGGCGTTCTGCTACCTGTGGAAATGAGGTGTTGCAGAGGGTGACTAAATATGTGGTAGGGCAGTGGTCATATGCACGTGACATGGAAGAAGCAATTATTCCATTTTGGAGATTGGCCAATGAATTGACGCTTGTTGGTGATGTTCTTTTGAGGTGTGACAGGTTGGTAGTACCTAGTGCCATGAGGCCCAGGATTTTGGAATTTGCTCACGAGGGACACATGGGCATGCGGGCAATGAAACAGAGAATTCTGGAAGCTTTTTAGTGGCCAGGTTTGTTGACAAGGATGAGGAACGCTATGTGAGGGAATGTAATGCTTGTGTTTTGAGTGACAAGTTACTGTGCTGTTACATGCACAGGCTGTAGACAGTAATAGGGTGCCATAGCATAAGTTGGCTTTCGATTTATCTGGTCCTTTTGGAGTTCTTGGAAGTTCTTCCAAGTATGCTTTGGACTGAGGTAAAATTTGTTAATAGTGTGCACTCAAGTGTGACCATTAACTTCTTTCAGGAGGTGTTTATCAGTGAGGGTTTTCCTGAGGAGTTGGGGATGGACAATGGTGTTCAGTAAATCTCCAAAGAAATCATTTCCTCAAATCTAATAGCATTAAACATGTGAGTACATCTTTGTATCACCCTCGCAGCAATGGCCTTGTGGAAAGGGTGAACCAAGTAATCAAGGATCAGCTGCCAGTAGCTTTGATTAATGGGCTGGATTGGTAGGAAGTTATTCATGATATGTTGTGGGCCATGAGAATGACTCCTCATGTCAGTACAGGAATGTCTCCATTTTCAGTGTTAAGAGGCAGGGTGGCGTGTTCCCGGTTGAACAGGGAGTGGAAAATCCTTGACCGTGAGAAGGTAGGAAAGGTGTTGGATGTGCACAGGCATATACAGGAGAAATGTTGCGCCAAAAGTCATTGTCGTAAGAGAGAGGTTGATGTGAGGGTTGACGATCTTGGGAGGGTTGTTATTCCTCGACATGTGAGAAAAGGCCAACCCAAATATTCCTCACCCACGTAAGTAAGGCAGGTCAAGGATCGCGTGGTGGTGTTGGAAAATGTAAAATATGGAGCAAGAGTATGGTTGTGGTGGTGCTGGGTTCTAAGGCTGATTTTGTGTGTAGGAAAATGGGTGCTGATGTGTCGAAGGAGGGTTGGTGCAGGAACAAGGATGGAAGTCGCATCAGTTCTCCAAGGAGGAAATATATACCTAAGAAAGTTGATGAATTAATTATGTACTAGTAGACTGTTCATTTGATGATGATGTCCTTGCATGTATTTTGGAAAGTGTATTTCCTGTTGTTTCCTGTGAGGAATTTGTGTCTCATTATGGTGGGGGCTATTGTATTTTTCCTCTTCTTGTTTTCTTTTGCAGGTTTTCACATGGTGCTCAGAACATCATTGTTTTATGCTTTTGTTTTATTTTATTTTAAGGGAAGAGGATATGTGGGGTTTGTGTTGTGTGGGCTCAGCGTGAGCTTTCATGCTGGAATGTGAGAATATGAAGCATCAGTCAGGGTTCTCAGGTCGGCAGTTGCTGCCTGAGGCTAGGTGCTGCCATATGTACTACTATACTTGTGTTCCTCTTATCGGTGCTGTCTTCCTTTCAACACCTCTGGTTATTTCCTTAATTTAAATGGCAGAGGATCATAGACAGAAAGGAGGAAATGCATATAACTTAAAAAGGATTTGGAACTGGGCTCTAAAAGGTGCCATGGAGGAAAGGAATACCATAACAAAACATTACAAATGCAGCAATTATCTGTGAGAACGGACCTTGACTTACTGATCATCCCAGAAACTGCTTGCTCCTCCTTCTCCTTTGGATAATACTCCTCCTCCTAGCTCTCCGCCTCAGAAACTGTCTCTGCAGTCTCCAGAAAACAAGAGACTCAGGGGTATATTCACAAGAACGTGCGCTAAACATCTTCAAAAAATGTTAACGCAACTTTACACATCGCAGTCTATTGCGGGAAAATAACCCTGTGTTAACGTGGAATTCACAACACGGCGGTACCATGAGATAGTCTCCCGAAAACACGGACAATGTCCGTGATACAACCACTACGACAGAGATAAAAACACTAACCCCAACACCAAAAAACGTGCGATGAGCCCATTCGCGATGAGGAAAGCAACGATAAGCAGCGCCAGGCCCGCGACACACACACGGCAGGCGGGAATAAGCACAACAAAAGCAGGAAAAAGAAAGACAAACCAAACAGAAAACAAAAGCGAAGCACAATGGAGGCAACCGGAGCCAGTACACAACCCCACAAGCCCCATTGGCAACAAAACATTGTACATGGCAGGCCATCATGGACAAGGTGAATGCAGTCGGAGAGCGGAGGAGGACAATGGAAGAAAACCAGAACTGCTGGAATGATGTGAAACGCACAAACAAGCAGAAACATGCCAACAACCAGAAGGCAGCAATGCACACCGGATGTGGGAGTCCAGCGCCACACCAGGAGCTGGATGACATGGAGGAAATGGTGTCCACCACATCAGTCTGGAGATGGTGGCAGGAGTCGGGGACCAGAAACTGCTCAAAATCAACAGACACAACAGCAACAGGGAGAGCAACGACCAGGGACTGGGGGGACGGGGGAGATGGGCACAATGGCACACATGCACAATTAAGCACAGCACAACTGCAGACAAACCATGCCCAAGAGTAACAACACCAACCAAGAGCACAAGTCACACAAGTCGGCAATATCACACCACTGAACAAGCACAGAAGTGAAAACCACACTGCCTGAAAGGGGGAAGGGTGAGCCAAATCAGAGCTGAAGGCACATCTCACACACAATGCAGCATACACACATAGGAAGCAGAGCACCCCAACATCGAACAAAATGTGGTACAAACAGCAACATTTGCACAACCGAACACAGGACACAAGTGTACCCGCTTGTGGCAGGTAAATGGCCATACGCATCTGGGAAAGCACGAAACAGGGACATGATAATGCACAAGTACAAACCCGCAGCCCTGATGGGGTAGCAATGAATGTATGGCCGGGAACCAGATAGGCCGTGACACACACATTGGCATACAAATCAACACTCAACACAGTTGGAGACGAGTGAAGGTGCGGAAACTTTATCAACAATTGCGTGTCAGTACGGCCAAGAGAAGTGCCACGACATGCATACCAAAGCAGCAGCATGTCTGAATGAGGAACGTTGGAAAGCACCCATGTCCACCCCAGGGGAGTCCATCACCAACACAAGTCAGTGCCAACCCTCGTTGGTTGTCCGCGCATGGATCAGGAGTCCAGGCCAATGCAGCCATGTCCACTGTTGTCTTGGGACATGTGACCAGATCCCCAACATGCAACCAGGCGTCGGGACACGTGCAATGGGTCACATCCAGTTGTGGCTGCAGGTACCTTGTCACTCATCCATGAACGTGAGTGCAGCAGCGTAGGACAACATTACCAATGAGAGATCGTTGTCCACCACATCTAACATGTCGGTGACGTAACCCATCAGCTGTCCCGGACAGATGTGCTGACTCCAACCTCTGGCCCCAATTTGCATGAAAGCCCAATTGGGGAGCGGCTCAATGTGGTCACTGCACACGACGACTCGTGTAATCTCCCAGGACCAGTTGCCAGCATGCATGCCAAACATCCAGGCATGTCATAAACGGGCATCACAGTGACACTCCTGGTCGTGGGCCAACAGGGGGCACACACACACGTCGAAATCCAGGTCAGCTACCGTTACGTTGGAGAGGCAGACATCCATGGTCCACTCAAATATGCACGAGCGACAATGCAACACAGGCTGAACGCAGGTGACGTTGGCAAGGCGGAAGCTCAGCCGGTAACTGATCCGCAGCACTGCCAATGGCAGTGCCCTCAGTACATGCAGCAGACATGCACGGTACAGGTCCACGTGACTGGAGTTGAGCATGTGTCCGGGATGGTCTCTGCTGACATAATGACCACACGGACACACTTGCTTAGATGGTGTGAATGGCTGCGGGCACGTGCGCCTGGCCACTTTTATTAGCAGGCTCACATGTCGAGTGACACCTGTGTTGGATGTGTGTGGGGTGTGTGCACACCTGCCGTCATGGAGTGCCTGGTGCAGTCAAAAAACGACAACAGTGTACATCGTTAAGGACACAACCATTTAACCATAAAACCATAAAGGCCCCATGACTTGAGCTGCACAGAGTTAGTGGCCCCGGATGCACGGATTCCTGCACGGGCCTACCGCCACGGGCCGCTGACTTGTGGTGCACTGGGGCAGGGTCACGAGAGCAGAGCAGGTTCTCGTAGATGACAAAGGGGGTTGTCGCAGAGTGTCTCGGTGGACAGTGGAAGGTGTATCCCCAGGGCATGATGCAGGGGGCAGAACCACGCAGAAACAGTCACTATGGTGGAGATGAATGGAACAGACACATGTCGGACACCAAGTCCGGCCCAGCCAGATGATGATGCAGACAACGCCCAGGCCATGGACTCAGACGCCACCAAAGTCCAACCAGAAAGTACCGATGACTAATTGCGCACAGAGTTAGTGGCACCAGTGCTGATAGGGGATGCCGCCTGCGATGAGGCATGTCCAATGGTGTGGACTCCTCCATATCTTACCCAAGACACAGTTCCACATGTGTGACCTACTGGACCGCAGTGTAGGCCTGAGGCAGAGGTCAGCAGGGGCCATTCACCGAGTGTCGCCGGCTTACGTTGGAGGGTCCCACCAGCCTGCGTAGTTCAGGTTCAGTGGCACCACGGGACGCAGACTTGCAGTGAACAGGGTTAGTGGCACCAGGTCAGTTGTTGCTAGTTTTCGGTCACCTCCGTGACTAGGATCTGGCTTTCCTCCGGACTGAGCCGCATCTTCCTCTTACTCCTCTCCATGCATTCACTGGTATGGACTCTGCCATTCATGAATGACGACTAAGTGCTGGATGTGGGACCTACTAGACGGCAGTGTAGGCCGGGGGCAATGGTAAGCACGGGCCCACAGACACGTGTTGTGTGCTTGCGATGCAGGGTCTGGGACACTGATCGAAGGGAGTTCAGTGATATAGATGCGGCAATTAACATTTGGTCCTGCCATTCAAGACTCAGGACACAGTTTCACATGTGGGACATACTGGAGCGCAGTGTAGGCCTGAGCCCTCATCCAAGTGTCGCCGGCTTGCGTTGAACAGGGTTAGTGGCACCACGTGTCGCCGGCTTGCAATGAACAGGGTTAGTGGCACCACGTGTCACCGGCTTGCGTTGAACAGGGTTAGTGGCACCACGTGTCGCCGGCTTGCGTTGAACAGGTTTAGTGGCACCACGTGTCGCCGGCTTGCATTGAACAGGGTTAGTGGCACCACGTATCGCCGGCTTGCGTTGAACAGGGTTAGTGGCACCACGTGTCACAGGCCTGCGATGCAGACTTTGGCTTCACTGATCGGAGGGATTATAGTGATGTGGACGCTGCCACAGACCTTTGGTCACTGCCATTCAGTACTCACGACTCAGTTCAACATGTGCCAACAACTGGGCCGAAGAGTACGCCGGTGGAGTATGTCAATGAGAAAGGAGTACTGTGAGCCAGCGCCGTGGAGGCCAGTGAAGGTCTGCGGAGGCTGCAGAGATCGCGGGACTGGGGCCTGGAGCTTGCACCGGCACGTGGTGGGCCCTCTTTGACACACGCCGGTGTCAGCAGGTGAGCGGAGCTTCCTTGGTGCGCTGGGCCAGGCATGACGGGTCTGGGGTCCAGCGGCCCAGGGTGCAGCAGGTGCACAAGGATGCAGGCCCCGCTGCGCCCGACGCTGGCCTCGTGGCGGGCTGGGAGACGCTGCCCTGGCAGACGCATTGGCCATTCCGAAAGAGAACCATGCCCAGTGCGACAGGGTTTTTATTCACACCCCTATGCAGGCCTGGCGTACGCAGGGCCAACCCACTCCGCCCGCGCATACAGGGGGGGACGTAACGTGTGACATTTCTGCGTTCTGCCCCACAGCCTGTGGGGACATGGTAGCATCCACTGGCAACTACACTCCATGCACCAGCAGTTAATGTCCACATGGCCATTTCTGTGGTTTGCACACTGAAGTCTGTCCGCCACCTCCACGCCACACCTGGCATTGGGTAGGTTCTCATTCATTAGTCACTTGCCGCTGTCGCACATGCCTGCTCCAAGCCTCTCCTCACATCCTGCTATTGTGTGGCTGTGGTGCCATGCCGTGGCTGGGTTGTGTGCATGGCAAGCCCAGGTTCCCAATGGAGTCGTGTTGGCGTGTCTGGTCAGTTGGCATGTTGTGTGGCATGTTGAATGTAGTTGTGCTGCGTGGCCATTGCCAGTGTCATGAGCTGCATGACTGTGGGGTGGAGGTGTATGGTGTGTTCATTTTGGACTTTCCAACGAACACTTCATTTCCATAGGTGCCATCCTGGGAGCGCTGGTTGATGATGAACTGTTGGGCGATGTAGGAATCATGTACTCTGCTTGGGGAGTTGGCCACAACATTGTTGAGGAGTCCCGGGCGGTCCACTATTGCCTGCACATTCATGGGCTGCGTGTGCTTTCTGTTTAGGTAGTTGTGTGCAGTGTCGGCAGGGGGCACGAGGGGTACAAGTGTGCAGTTGATTGCCCCCGACACGTGAGGGAATCCAGCTATGGCGTGGGAGGCGTGCTTGGTCTCCAGCTGCTCCTGCGCAGTGTGGGTGGAGTGGAGGTGCTGGGGTACCAGGCTGATGATTGCATCCAGGACAGGTGTGATGAACTTGGATGGGGCTGGCTGTGAGACTCCTCCGACTCTGGCAGTTGTGGGTTGGGAGGTACCAGAGGCCAACATGTACAGCACAGCCGGCAGCTTTGTCTGCGGAGGGATGTTCGTTGTGCGCTGTGTTGGTACCATCAGCAGGTGGGCGATGTGGGTCAGGATGCGGGGGATGGTTGTCCTATTGGGCCTGTAGTGGGCAATGTTCTCCTCTGGCGTTCGGTCTGTGCGGCTGGTGCGTTTACGGTGGGTCCGCTGTCTTTGTGTATGCTGCCTCTGTGGTGGTCTGGGGGGGGCGGGACGGGTCCTGGGGGTGGTGGCAGGCCTGGGGGCGGTGGCGGTGGCGGTGGGTGTTGTGGCCCTCACGGGTCTCGGAGCTGCATGATCATTGTCTCCATGGCATCTGTGGGTCTTCAGATGTGGCTCTTGGCTGGGCTCCCTTTCATGCAGCAGGTAGTCGTCCTGCTTAACACCAGTAAAAGGCAGGTGTTAATTCCCTGCTGCTACCATGGCTTATCGCCTGTTTTTGGTTCACATCGCAGATCTGGCAGTTCGTTGTGAAAGTGGTGTAGTGGTGTTTTTGTGTGTTTTTGCACGGGAATGCCTACTCTGCATCTCATTAGGGTTAGTTGGTGGTGTCACCCGTGGAGGTAAATTTTGCGGCAGTTATCGCGGGAATACTTGCGTTGTCTGCAGTTTGCACCCGCTTGTGAATGGGGCGTTAAATCTATCTCCACTTTTGATGCGTTAAGGTGGCGATAACTCGGTGATAAGTCCTTGTGAATATCCCCGTTAGGGGCATATTTACAGTGGAAGTGACAGAGAGCGGCAATAGCCTTCTTGGCTTAACGCCGCGCTCTGCCACTTCTGAAATGTAGGGCTGCACCATATTTACAACAATATGGTGCAGCCCTGCAATTCCACCTGCGCTGGCCCTAAATTTAGCTGCCTAGCCCAAACGCAGGCACCCTTGCACCATAGTGCAAGGGTGTCCACGTTGCAGGAGAAGATTTTATGTGCATGAAGGAGTCCCTTCCTGCACATAAACAATCCTTAAATGAGTTTTTGTAACTTCTATGTGTGCTGCTTAATGCAGCACACATAGAAGTTGCAAAATGTCTTTTTTAATGATTGTTTATTTGCAGGAAGGGACACCTTCCAGCACATGAACAATCATTGGCATTTTTTCTGTTCCCTTGTGTGCTGCACAATGCAGCACACAAGGAAACTGCAAAAACTAGGAGAATGTAATCATTTCTCCTAGTTTTGCCAGGGTAACACCAGGTTTTCCCTGGCCTTCATTTTGGCACTGCCCCATATTTACACCACCCTATATGGGGCAACATCAAAATCAATGGATGTTGTGGTGGAACGCTTACCAAAACACCCATTGCCCTCCCCTTTAACGCTAAGTATAGCATGAAAGGGTGCCTTATTTACAAGGCAGCGTTAAGTTACGATAAGTGGCTTAACGCTGCCTTGTAAATAAGGCGAAGTCCCTAACGCCACCACAACATCCAAAAAGGTAACGTGGTGGGGGTCATTAGGGCTTGTAAATATGCCCCTTATATAGTAATGTCGCTACCAACCTCAGAATGGGCACAAGTAAAAAAAAATCCTAACAAATCTGAATTTATAGCTAGCCAAAGAATCACTTTAAAAGGTGTAGTTCAATATTTAAAAAATTCAAATAGAATTTGTCTAATATGTTCTGTTGTTCAGATTATGTTGTTTTTATTCTGTTTAGTTAAGTCTCTCAAATTTCCCTATGTTATACTTACCTGTTATGTTTTTCTCTTTTATTAGGTGTGGTATTTCCTTCATGCATACCTTTTTTGTCATTTCTGGTCTGCTTGGAGGTAAACTACCATTACTTCGCGGCCACTACTTCAAAGTACCTTTTATACGCATCTTTTAGTTAGCACGTTCCATTACTTAGCATTCTTTTACTACGCATGCTTCTACTTCGCAAATGCCGTTACTACGCAATGTTGTAACGAATCATATTCGTCATAATGACAGCGGAGAGGATCGTTAGCATTTAGCGATGACAGCGGAGAGGATCCGTTTCTACGCAACTACCATAACTAATTGTATGTTATTTGTTTGCGTAGTAACGAGTTATATTTGTCACAATGATAGAGGAAATGATCGTGAGCCTTACACATAGCAGGCAGGTATCGTTGGTTCACGAGTAAAAAAAACAATATAACAGTATTCATTTAAAAACAAAATACCGTTACTACGCATTTCAGAAAAATAAAAAGTATATCAGAAACATTAAATTAAATGCAAAGTAACTGATGTTAGCAAGGGTGCAGAGACGCACACTACTCACTGGGTATTCTTCAGGCTGCTATGCGCATACTGGAGAGTTTAAAAGAATGGACATCCGTCTCAAATATGGTGCACAGGGGCACAACTCTGTGGCGAAACAACAGGGTCACAATGACAGCGAAAAGGATCGTCAGCATTAGGCACAGCAGACAGGTATCGGCGTATTGATTCACTTTATAATGAATTGAAAACATAGATTTGTCCTTTTTCTATTTTTATGATAATAAAGTACTTAGACGCAAGTACGTAACAACGTCAATTGGTGGATCAACGTGAAAAGGAGGAGGATAATAGAAGACCGCAGTACAGGTAAGATCTTTAAAAAGATTTAAATAGTTATTAAACAAGGTACTTCTAAATAGAAGGTCAGTGGAGGGAGGATAGTTAGTTTAATGAGGAATAGAAAAATAATACACTTTAAAAAGAGAAAATAAAAAAGAGGAAAGTTAGCAAGATGAAGAACGGAGTCGTGAATTTATAACGAAATACGAGAAATATTGAGAAAAATTTTGCATGTGTAAGAGGATATAAGAAAGAGACACCCTTAATAAAGGATATTGCGAGTTCGGGAGAATGCTAAAATTGTTTTTTTAGAGTGAAATTCTACGAATTAGTGAAGCGGAAGAAGGAAAGAGGTAGTTTTGAAAAAGCATGAAAGATATGAGTAAACGTAAGATTTATTAACATACATGGCTGTGCCCAGGGATAGGTTACTATTTCAATTAAATTGTAATTACACCAAGCGAAAAAGGCGTTGAAGTTGTATGCGTTAGATTTAAATGCGAACTAAAAGAATTTTTAATACAATACAATGAAGTTGCGAAGTGAAAGCATGCGCACTAAAAAGATGCGTAGTAACGGTATTTGCGAAGTAAAAACTTCGTACAAAAAGTATGCAAAGTATTTGTTTGCGTAGTAACGATCCATATTCTGCTTGGATGATGTCCTCCCTCCCCGGTCCGCCCTGAGTTACCTCGTTAGTTGTGCCATTTTCTCATGTGTCTTCACCACCCTCATTTGTTTCATATCTTTTGTAGTCAGTCATTATGTTTCTGGAATCTATGGTATATGTTTTTTATTTGTTATATTTGTTGCTTCTTCTTTTTCCCACTTTACCTATTCTTTTTCAGTCATTTTTCTTCATTCACTAATGATTTTTCCTTTTCCCCTCTTCTTTCTCTATACCTTCTTTTTCTTTGCCTATCCTTATTTTTCTTATGTTCTCCTTTTTCATAACCACTCATTTCTTCCTCTATGCTACTCATCTTTGCTGGTATGGTATTGCAAACTTTGTGCTGAACATTATTACGTATATCATACTGTTAAATTTTGGTTGTTTAAATTATTGTTACATGCATTCTATGCCTCATAGTTTAATGTAGTTGGCTTTAAGAGTCGTTTCATGGAAGTTTAAGGGTTTGGGTTCTCCTATAAAACATCAACGGGTATTCTCTCATTTATCTAATTTAAAGTGTGATATAGCTTTCCTACAAGAAATTCATGTTTTAGAAAAAGAAATCGCTAAACTTAATCGACAATGGGTTGACCATGTTTTTGCCTCTTCAGGTACGGGTAATCGAAATGGTGTAGCCATTTTATGTCATAAACGTCTTGATTTACAAATTCTTTCACAAGATTCCGATGATGTGGGTAGATGGGTTTCTGTTTCATTGTTATTGATTACTATCCCTTTGACTCTTTTTAATCTGTATGCACCTACTGTCCCGGATGCAAATTTTTGGCCTACAATATTATCTACATTGATGTCTTTTCATGATGATTGCCTGTTAGTTGGTGGGGACTGTAATTTGTTTATAGACCCTATTATTGACTGCAATTCCCAGTCCAGATTCATTTCCTCTCCCATGCACTCTCAATTCACATCTACTATTCAACAAAGATCTCTGGTAGATGCTTGGTGGATATGCAATCCTACACTTCGAGAATATTCTTTCTTCTCTCCAGTACACTCTTCCCACTCTCGCTTAGATTATCTATTCACATCAAAAGAATTGACACAACATATCACTCATTCAGATATTGGTTCAATATTGATTTCCGATCATGCCCCTGTTACTTTAGATGGATCTTCTTCCTCCTACTCAAGGTACATGCAGATGGAGATTCAACAACTCCCTCCTCCTCGATTCTAAGTTTACCCAACAATTTGAATCTTTCATCACCACTTTTTTCCTTGAGAATGAAACTCCATGTATGTCTCCACAGATTATCTGGGATGCCTTTAAAGCAGCCTCCAGAGACTTTATTATCTCCTTTGTATCCCAACGAAAGAAATCTTCTTTACTCTCTTTACAATCTCTTACGGCACATATTAAACAATGAGAACATTCTTTTTTTCATACAGATTCTAGATCCTGCTTGGATAATCTAATCAAAGCCAAATTCGAATTCAACAAAATATCTACTGAAAATGCTAACTCATTTTTACTAAAATCCTCAGCCAAATATTATGGGGGGCAAAATAAAGTGGGGAAACTTTTAGCCAACAATCTTAAAGTTAAAAAAGAACGCACCAAAATTAGTTCTATCCTTTCTACTAACAGTCACTTAATTTACAGAAATTAGGATATTCTATCAGAATTCACTCAATTTTTTCAAAATCTTTACACTCCTGAATACCCAGTACCTCAAGATGTTATACTTTTATTAATCCTCCTTCCTCTTCTGATCTAGATTTTTCAGTGTTAGAAGATGAAATCCGAGAATTAGATATCCTTTCTGCTATTCAATCCATTAAACGCGGTAAAGCTCCAGGTCCTGATGGTTTTACGATTGAATTCTAATCTTATTTCTCTCGTATTCCTATTCCTAAGTTACATCAATTATTTCACTTCTTTATATCTTCCAAAAAGTCCTGTGGCTCTTTTCAAGAAGCTTTGATATGCCTTCTTCCCAAGGATGGTAAAGATCATACTCTTTGACAAAATTATAAGCCCATTTCTCTAATTAATTTGGACTGTAAAATTTTTGCGAAAGTTTTAGCTTTATGCTTAGAGACATTTTTACCTCTATTAATTGGACGAGAACAATGTGGTTTTATTAAAGGTAGCCATCTCTCAGACAACACTAGACTTTTCTTTAATGTCCTTACTAAAGCCAAAATTTGTAAAGATTCTTTAGCGACCATCTCTTTGGATGCTGAGAAAGCTTTTGATAGAGTCGGTTGGTCATTTATTTTTTCCACTTTGTCCTTGTTTAGCTTTGATCCTAAGTTTATAAATTATGTTTCCTTACTTTACTCTTCTCCTATTTCTTCCATTTTAGCTAATGGTCTTATCTCCTCTTCCTTTCCTTTATCTCGTGGGGTAAGACAGGGTTGCCCTCTTTCTCCTCTTCTCTTTATATTAGCTCTCAAACCCTTTTTAATTAGGATCCGTTCAAATTCTCAGATTACTGGCTTTAATATGGCTCCAATCAATTAAAACTCTCTGTTTATGCAGATGATATTTAGCTTTTTCTATCACAACCACAGACTTCTCTACCTGCTTTCTTATCGGAAGTGCATTATTTTGCCTCTGTGTCTGGTTATAAACTAAATAGCGACAAATGTGAAATCCTCCCATTAAACAGAATATGGGGCCTATTACGATGGCGGTCAGAAAACCTCCCCGACTGGTAGCGGGAAAAGACAGCCCGCATGGACCGCGACATCACCGCCGGTCAAATTACGATGACCCGCGGTCAAAATCCAACCGCAGCGGTCTGATCGCGGACCTTAACATTGCGGCGGTTGCTGCTGCCTGCAGCACCGCCGCGATGCCGAAAGGAGCATGTCCTGCATTTCCCTGCACTGTGTGGCAGGCACTGCACAGTGCCTGCCACCTCGTACAGGGAAATGTAGGGGGGACAATGGGTACCCCCCCAGTGCACCCCACCAACACATTGGGGGCCCGCAACGGGCCCCTAGAAGACAACCTCCGCATGCCTTTCCATGGCGGTTTGACCGCTGAGGAAAGGCTGGCTACCGCCGGCATCATAATCCTGCCGGAAGAGCCTGCCCTGCACCGCCACCATTATCCCGGTCCTGCTCCGCCCACCAGGCAGGAGTGCGGATGGCAACCGGCGGAAAAGCAGCGGTCGGAATTTCCCACCCCCGTGGTCACCACCGCCATCCTAATTTGACCGGCGGTTTTCTTGGTTGAGATCGCGGGCGGATGTCCACTGCCGGTCCGGCGGGCGCCACCGCCATCCTGGCGGTGGACATCCGACCGCCATCGTAATAGACCCCTATGTTTTTCCGTGGATTATATTTCTTCAGGTTTTCGCTGGAACTCAGATAAAATCAAGTACTTGGGTCTATGGTTCAAATCCTCCATTAAAGAATCCATGGTACAAATTTAAGGGAACTACAAACATTATTGAAAAATACCACATCCAGGTGGAATCCCAGTTTTTTGTCTTGGTGGGGCCGCCTTAACACGATCAAAATGATGTTGGTTCCTATAGTACTTTTTTACATCTCTAATCTTCCCATAAACATTCCTAAATCATATTTTAAAACAATTTATTCTATTCTATCGAAGTTTCTATGGAATAATAAGAAACCTCGGATGTCTTTCCAAACTTCTCTGCTACTTCAAGAGGACAGTGAGGGTTCTCTACTACCGTTGTGGACTACTGTTGAAAAACAATTTCTTCATCCTTTCTCCTTCCAAGAATGTTTATCCTTTTCTCATCGTCCTTTGTCTTCCCATTTTTAATAATAGTTGCAGACTTCTTCAACCTTTACTTACTAATTATCTCTCTCCTAAAAATCGTTTTCTGCAGTCTTCATTATGGTATAATAATAATCTTAAAATCAATAATAGAATTATTTTTGGGAAGGATTGGCATGTTAAAAGACTTCTCTGGGTACATCAACATTTCCAAAATGATACATATATAACTTTTTCAGTTGCTCAAGCGCGTTTTTCTTTACCTATCACTTATGCGTCTAAATATACATCCCTAATTTCGCTGATTCAGGCAACGTACAACAGTTTGGCACTCAATACTTCTTCATCATATTCACCTCCTACTATCCTCTCTGTCTTGTCTCTTTCTTCTTCCGCGTCTCAAGTTTATAAACATTTATCCTCTTCTCCAGTTATCCGAGATAAAACAGAGGTAGAACTTCTATGGGAGACTGATCTCCAATAGTCCCTCTCTATCACTACTTGGAATAAGGTCTGGATTAAAATTAGGAAATCCTCTAGGGCTGCTAATACTACCCAAACTTTATTTTATATTTATAACAGACTTTTACTGATCCCTGTCTCATTGCATAAAATAAATCCTACTCTCTCTTCCTCTTGCTGGTCTTGTAATACACCCTCAGCTGATTTGCAACACATTTTATTTACTTGCCCTCATGTTCATAATTTCTGGAAACTATTGTGGAGACAAATTAATAATATCTTTCATACACAAATCCCCTTCACTTTTGTTAACATATTTCTTGGTAGTGCATCTCCCGAATGGGAATCATACCCAAACAATTTTCATACTATGACCTACTCCTTGCGGTTGCTTTTCAACAAATCACTAAGGCATGGAAGAACACCGCCAATATCTCTTATCAAGCTTGGTGGTATGGGGTTTGTTATAATCACAGGTTAGATAGAGCATATGTTTATCCCATCTCTCTTGCTATACAACGAGAATACTTATGGTCACCTATCACTCGCTTTCTAGACATATCTGCAAATATAGCATGCACCCATAATCCCCGTGTTGAAGAAGTTCCTATACCTCCATGAATTCATTTTTGTTGTTTATTCATATATATTTTTTTGCACAATTTTCTATGTTCTTTTTAATATGCATTTTTAGTAGTTATTAATATTTATATAAGTGGTTATGATAAAATTAATATCTTATAAATGCCCCTCTCCTCCCTCCTCCTTCCCTCTTTATCTCTTTCCCCCTTCCCATATTACCTAACAGATTATACAGTTAAGATTGCATTCCCTATTTCTGTACGTATTGAAATGTTTTATATTATATCAATAAACTTCCTTTTCAACAAAAAAAAAAATCAAATAGCAAAAAATTGCTGTGGACAGAGACAGATCTGAAAGATGTCACAGCAGCAATTTGTCCGGGAGGGCATCCCTTTGAAGGGCAGCATGCAGATCGTGGCCAAAGTCTTCTCCTTTGGCATTAACAGCATTCTATGTCAGCGCGGACTCTACCCATCCAACACCTTCACTCATGCAAAAATATGGACACGTGCTTGTGACTACAGATCCAGGGCTGAAAAAGTACCTTTCTAATGTGGTGGCGCAGCTTGAACATTGGTTGTACAAATACTCTGTTCAGAAATTGGTTGTAGTAATCAGTAATATTGAAAATCACGAAACCCTCAAAAGGTGGCACTTTGTATTGAATGTGGCATGGCTGCAAAGAACAAGAGTGCTCCCAGAGAGAAAACACGAGAGCTATCCAGAAAGAAATTTGATCTGTGATCTGACAGATCATAGCAACAGTTACTCTCCTGCCCTTGCTAGAAAATGCTTGTGTGTATGACTTGTTGATTTACACAGACACGGATTTGGAAGTTCCAGAAAAATGGCAGGAATTTGGGCCTCAGCTTGTCTCTAATTCTGAAGAAGTCGGTCTTTGATAATTCACCTCCACAATCCACAAAGTTAACAGCATGGTAGCTTACAAACATTCGGATTCCTTTTAAGCAGAAGATACCAGTTTTATAGTTGTAACTCACTTTTTGTAAAATGCGACAACAAACTATACTATTTTCAGAAGACCTTCAATTTTAAATTGCAGTTCAGGATCGTTATATTCCTGAGTTAGGCTCATGTAGCAAAGCATTGTCTTAACAAATAACATTTCCAGCTGTGACCTTTTGCACATATTTGCATGCACAACAATGTTGGATTAGTTTCTCTGAAACTAAACTTCGCACAATATTATCACAACACCCTGAACATCATGTACTAGATCTTGTTTCGCACTACATACAAATGGCATCACTATCTTCATCCATGGGGAGACAGGGTTATCTACATATCCATAACATCACTAATCTATGTGCACATCACAAGGCTGCTTTCTATTGTAAACGATGAGCATCCCGATAGAATAGTAGAGGAGGCACTTCCGCTGACACCGAGGGTTCTTGAATGCTGAGAAATCACCAAGCAGAGGTCTGACATCATGTAAACCGTGTCCAGTTCATGACCACGGTGGGATCCTTCACTCTATCCCATCAGGTAATGGGGATGGATCATCCCTTGGGGAAATTCTTGGCTTTACACCTACACACACTCTAGTTACACTTACAGTTGGGTCTGCATCATAGAAGTATGCCGATTACTGTCTTGTTTTATATGCCAGCTTATATATTTTGTTTTAGCACCATGGTAGAACTCTACCTACTATTTACGCTATTGGTTTTATAATCACGTTTATCTGCTTCAGTCTACTAATCATTGCTGCACACGTATTTTATGCAAGAATAACATTGGTATCAATAAATATTATTGAAAACATCCCACTGTGTATTCTCTGTATATTCCTCTGAGAATAAGTAAGTACAAGTGAATGAGCTAAAGGTTCTGTACTGTTTCCACGATCCCTGAGGGTTCAGGGTTGTCATCTTCAGTGGTTGCCAGAAATCATTTGTCCCTGGTAGATTAGGGGGGCTTACGGTGGCACTGTGAACTAGCTGGTATATAGGCCAAAGTATCCTGCGGGGGTGTCCTGAATCAGTCTGGACACCAAGCCCTTAGTTTATGTTGTCCAAACAATGTGCAGGTTCTACAAATTGGTAGGTACTATACAACAGGATAAAGTGGAAACATTTCAGCCTTGTTTTTTGCATGACAATTGTATTATGTCGCTATTTTAGGAATTATGTTTTTTCTCCTTGATTTGCCTTTCAATGGCAAATGATTCATGATTTAATGTGCTATATTTTTTTTATCCTACAATGGCCTCGATGACATACTTTAGTGAATGAAGAAGCAAAGTATTTCAGTTATGTTTTGGAGCTCATTTAATATGTAGTATGTTTGCTTTAGAAGTGGCACACATGTTCTGCAGTAAGCAGTGTTCTTATTTGGAGACTTCTGCTGTGTCACAGAAAAAAATGTTGACCTGATATTACAAGTTTGATGGCTCTTAACAAACCCATTTCATAGGTCTGGAAATGATGTTGCGTGCAGTACTGAACACCTTAAAATGTTCAGAATTACTGCATTTATTAATGGGCTTAGAGAATGTCCATGCCAATGTATTCTCGAAGCTGCCTTTAAATGTTGTTTGCAACGTATCCTGTACATAATGTACTGTCCGTTTTTATACATGTGCATTGTTCTATTTTTGTTTTTTTATAGAATAAAAATTTTAAATGTTGCAGCCCTCCCAAAAACATTTTGCCAAGCATCAGTAAAAACAATGAATAGAGAAGAAGAGAATGAAGTGAAGAAATGTAAAAGCAGTAAGGGAGAGGTTGATGATCTCACAGTAAGAGCAAGAAAAAATGAGAAGATGGGAAGAAAAAAGGAGACAGCGGAAACAGAAGGGGATATAACCGGGAAGCCCAAGGAGTTGTGTACAGTGTACTAATTTATATACACGTAAGGACTAATTTGCATTTGTATATTGAGATAGAATGAAAGTCTAAGAGACGCACTCAAGATCTATTGCTTTTGGCTGTGAGACAGTTTTCCAGATATTCAAAATACATCAGTGTTCCTGTGACCCTCTGATGAACTATGCACTTTAATTAGAACATTGGAATGCCTCCTGTGGAGGAGAAAAAGGCCTTGTTGGCTCAGGAGTTGAGTCTCATGGAGCTGGACCTTGAAGAGAAAAAGGCTGATGTTGAGAGAGCCTTAGTTCAGGAGAGGATGGCGGAGGCAGAGAGGGCCTTTACCAGAGAAAAGCTAGCTCTTGAGGATAAGTTGTCCCCGGAGTGAGGTCTTGATGGTCTAGATTCACCAGTGAGGGTGGGGTCCAGTGGTGGCAGCAATATAGAGTCCAGTGTAGGAAGTTCCACTCCCAGATCCCTGAGCATGGTACCTAGTTACCCGAAAGAGAGTATCACACCTGAAGGGTATAGGTTGAGGTTCAGGGGAGGTAGGAAACTGTCTAACCAGTCTTGGGGGGAGTTTGTGGATGAATGTTGTGATGCACTGGAAGGTTGGGTGATGGGTAGCACAGCAAACAATATTGAAGGGCTGTTCAATCTGATTGTCAGAGAGCACATGTTCCTTTGTTGTTTTCCAGGACTACGGCAACACCTGTTGAAGTGTGAGTTCTCTGATCCCAGGGAGCTAGCATGGGAGGCAGACCTCTGGGTGAGTGCCAGAGGGTCTGAGAAGGCATTGGGGAGTGACCCTAATGGGAGTGGCTCAGGTATTTCCCAACCGAGAGGGGTGGGAAAGGTTCTTATTAGTCCAGGTAGGTCCCGGTGTAGTGGATGGGGTGTATGGACTCACGTCCTGTCTCCGCGGAGAAGGAGTGAGAATGGATACATCCCAAAGTGCCCGAAACCCAGTCTCAGGGCCTGGAGGGTTCCCTAAGGGAACACCAGGTGGGGAGCCTAGGCTGTACTGGTGTCATGATTCTTCCAATCACGTGTCCTTTAGTATTTTCTATTGCTTTTACCAGTGCTTGTTTATTGGTTTTGCCAGTGCTTATTGTTTGCACTGTCACTTGTTTGTACCAATGCTTGTTACAGACTGTTGTATTTTCTATTGCTTTTACCAGTGCTTGTTTATTGGTTTTGCCAGTGCTTATTGTTTGCACTGTCACTTGTTTGTACCAATGCTTGTTATAGTCTGTTGCCAAAGGTCTATTGGCCCTTCTCAGCTCCAGTAGTTTACCTGAGAGCTGTCATCTGGAAACTTCTTGAGAAAGCCTTTAAACAGGAGCCACACCCTGTTCTCTTTGCTGGTTATTGAGAACTCTGAGCGTGAGCAGCAGCAGCAGATCTCCGGTTTCAGTGAGAAGATCTCTGACGACTTAATGCAGGTTGTAGATCCTTCCCTTGATCACCATCAGGTAGGATCGTTCCATTTTGTTTAAAGGAGCAACCTGTTGATATTTGCATATTGACTCGAGCTCTCTTTGTCGAAGCAATTTATTGGGCATTTGTTTAATGAACACTGGCACATCGCGCTGCAGCGTTTTTTGGGGATTTGCATCTTTGAATGTGACACATCGCGCTGAAGCACGTTTTTGCACATTTGCATATTGAACATGGCACATCGTGCTGGAGCGCTTCTTCAGCATTTGCTTATTGACTTTGGCACAACGCGCTGAAGCGCTTTCTTGAACATTTGTATATTGAACGTGGCACATCGCGCTGAAGCGCTTTCTTGGGCATGTGCATTGATAATATTCACATTACAAGTTGAAACGAACCTTGCATTTGAAACCTGTTGTACATTATAAAAATGTTGTTGGAATTAGCGCTGTGATTCTTAACAGTGTTACATGCAAATCATAATTTAAGAAAGAGACAGTGTAACAAAGACTAATAGTCTCTCTTATATGAAAGTGTGACTCGCTCTGGAGCATAGTGTTTATGCAAGCACTAGATTAATCATAGAATCTATATTGTTATATTTTGTTTTGAGGATTATAGGACCAGCTATTCCATTCCTTGTGAAGAACGTATTAGAGTGACAAGTGTTTCATAAGTAACCTGCTTTTCTTTACAGGTATGTTGTTGTTATTTAACCATGCTGATTTAGTTCTAGAGTTCACACGGTATATCAGGAAAGCTAACTGAGAACAACGTCTCGTTCCAAGTCTCCTTCCCTGCAGTACCCTTCCCAAATCCCTTCCCCCCCGCCGTCTAGCCACTTTGATCCTCAGTGCAATTAAGCTTTAGTCAAAGCTGCTGGAAGATGGGTTTCTTGAGGGTACTGCTCCTGAGGAACCCAACAATATTTACCAGTTCCTTCTGACAACTGGTAGGCCATCCATTGAGGGGGATCGCCTAGTGTCAGGAGAACTTGAGCGTCTGTAAGCAGAGCTCCATCAGTTCTGGTGTCTGACAGTGCCACTCCTGAGTGCAGGGTGCAGAAGTCCAGATGGAGGGGTGAGAGGGGGATGCGGTCCCGAGTGGGAGAACCAGTGGGCCAGGGGCCAGCCCTAAGGGCTGAGCCTTCTAGAAGTGACCATGGTGACACCACTTTTGTTTTGGGGGTCTTCACACACTGTCAGATGGACAGGGGTTGGGATATCAGCACCAGGCAGACTGTCACGCAACACATGAGGTATGTGTTACCCTTGCGGGGGCATGCGTGCTCTCCAGGAAGTCCTAGTTTGCCAGGCAAGTGCTCAGTCGCAGGCGGTAGTCCCTGGGTAGGGAGGCCAGGTTCAGGAGGTTATGCCTGACCTGGAGGGAAGGACATCCGTAAGCATTGTCCCCACCATTTTATCTTCTAGGAGTACCACTCCAGGTGGGAGGGTGCAGAACTCTGGAAGGGGGTGCAGAGGGAGGGAGTCCTCGCCTCTTACCCCGGTTCAACATGAGGGTTTGGTCTCTAGGTTGGGAGACCAGTTGCAGGGTCAAGGTCCTGAACTGGTTGGAGAATTGCGTGAGAGGGCTGATTCCAGAGTCCTGACAGTTTTGTATTCAGAGGGTGCCTCTCCTAGAAGGAAAGTGCGGAACCCCAGAAGGAGGGGTAGGGGGAGCAGAGCCTCACTTGTGACTCCTGGTCAGCCTGAGGGTGTAGACCCTGGGTTGAGGGATCAGTGGCAGAATAGGACTGCACTGATGAGAGATAGAGTGGAGAATGGATGCTATGTGCCTGGGGCTACTGCCCCCCACTCTGTGAGATGGCTAGGACCAGAGACATCTGGATGGCCTAGGGTCTGGTCCTGGCTACAGACAGCTAGGGAGTCCCAGTGGGGTAGCTTAGTTGGGCCTGAGAGCTTAGACAGAGGGAACCACATGGGTTCAGATTGACGTAGAACTGGAGTGTGACCCTGCAGTTGCGGGCCCGCGTCCGTGTTCTATCGCCCCAAGCAGAGAAGCTCATCAAGGTATTGATTGGTCTACCCTGGATTTAGGCTGGAAGGTGGTTGTGTTGGACTTGGCCCTTTTTACAGGGTCATCCCAGAACTTTTTACCTTCCTCCGGTATTTTTTCTGACTTGTCGTTGGTAGTTTTAGGACTCTGGGCACTTTATCACTGCTGTTCAGTGCTAAAGTGCATGTGCTCTCTATGGTAAACTTGGTAAGGTTGGACTACACCTGTTTGGCATATTTAATTTACCTATCAGTCCCTTCTACAGTGGTATCTCATATACCCAGGGCCAGTAAATTAAATGCTACTGGTGGGCTTGCTGTGGACAATTATATAGAATAAACAATAATAAACAGCACAATGGCAATATTCAAGGGCAAAGAGATGCCAGAGAGAGAAACAGACCATATATCACGAAATACTTATAAATTCAGGTTGTTTATGTAAATGCATATTCACATTATTCAAAATCAAGTGCATGGTGTCCCAAGTCAACGTAGAACCTACATATCAAAGTTGTGACATTTTGTCACATAAAGCAAGGTTTCAGGAATACATAGACGACCATAACATAAATATTCAATAATTGATCACAGCCTTCTAGTATAATGGTAGGGGCTGAGAAATGGTTTGCTTTGGGTTGGCGACGACGTGTCGACAACCCAAAGCGTTTTGTAGCAGGGAAGCCGCAGAACAGGAAGCCAGGCGCCTGTTGCCTGGTTGTGGGTGGGGCTTGACTCGACGAGGCACAGAGCCCTGTGTGTTGCCAGAGAAGACGAGAACGGAGAGCTGAGAGAGAGCACGACGCTACTTCCAGCTATTCATCGGCGTCCTGTGGTGGACACACGTGCTATTGCTGTGGAGATACTTTCGTGTATAGCACTCGTAGTGGACACACGTGCTATTGCTGTGGAGATACTTTCATGTACAGGGTCGCAAACTTACCATGGTTTTGCCCCGCGATTGCCATTTACCATGAGGATGTTGTGCACTGCAATGAATGCTACATAGGGTGTACACAGCTAATCATTTTACTGTTTTGAAGTATATATGACAACACTCACAGGATGAGACTATAGCAGTGCACAGCTTATATTTTGAATTTCAGGACTTATTATTGCTTCGTGTGTCGCACTACAGTTGTTCCTTTTGGGATTTATACATTGAATTTCCTTATCTGGTGTAACTAGACCATTTGGTACATCATATGAACATTTTCGGACTTTGGAACACGCAATCGGACGTGCTACTTGGATAGATCCACATTGGACATTACTGCTTCATTATTCCCATATTGCCTTGAAAAAGTCTGAGTACAGACGAAACACGTGTCGGCTAAATTGTGTGCTGGGAATATTTAAGAAATTAATAAAAAGAAAAGGAATTATCATCTGATGACGTTCTTGGACTATTTTTATGCTCTGCATATCGTTTGTCTCATTGGATCATCCTCATGTGCTTAGGAATATATTGGAATCTAGACTGTGCTTAGTATTTGTCCAACACTTTTTTTTTGGATTGGTATACATAGTAATGGGTGTGCTGTAACAGCTTTTTTTCTTGTGCTTTCTGGTTTTGGTCGAGTGGGCTGAATTCCACCAAAATAACTCTTCTCAAAGTACTCTGCAGGCAAAGGCAATGGGCAGGCATAGGAAACCGAAACCTGGGAGGCCCCCGCTGTTGAAGATCAGCATGCTGACAAGCCCGCCTCCCACAGAAACAGCAACAGATCAAGACAAGCTAGACTATATACTAGCAGCTATTAGTGCATCCAGAAAGGTGCTAGAGAACCTACTACACTCTAGTAAATCGGTGCTGGCGAGCAGACTCTTCCTGAAAGCGGCCTTGACGGGACTCAGACTCTGCCCCACAGCAGCTCTTGAGGCACCATCCGCTACCGAAAGCCATCCAGTGATCCATATCGACATCACAAGAGGGTCACGTCCACCGCCCATTGCTGAATATTATCATTCCAGCATACGGCATCGCTTACCGTGTTATGAGGGCAGCAAAATGAGAGACTGTCTGCGACCCTGGAGGAATGTAATAGGCGGGAAAACAGCAGCTTTCTGTTTTGTTTTTTTTGTTTCCTTTTTAAAGTTTTGCACAAGTTGAGTAAGTGGCTGTGGAAGGGGGTAGCTAGGGAGGGGCAGAAGGAAACTTGAGGGAGGGTGTGGAGGGCTAAAGGACCAGAGGAGGAGAGGAGGGCGCCAAGCTGTGTTGGTGGAAATGGGTAGAAAGGTTTCTGTTATGCATAGCAGGCTGGAGTGGAACTCTGTGGGATTCCACATAGGTTTTATGCAACTCTGCAGAATTCCGTATAGTGGAACTCCGTGAACTCAGTCCACCCCTGGTTTTCTATACAGTGCAGTACACATGCAAATTTGAAAAGATGTAGATAGTTTTAAAACTTGTTCCACCGTTACACCCGTTTTAAGGATGTGTACATTGTTGGTGCAAATCCAGGTCTTCCTTTATTAGTAGATAGGGATTTGTGTAAAAATATATGGGTGTTGCATTTGAACGCCCATGTATCACTCATGGAATGCCCTGCTGACGTAAAGTAGTACACAACTTATTGTGTTACTTTGGTCAACTTTCCAAAACAAATCAGGATTGCCTTGGAAAGTAAATTCTACCAGAACACTTTGTGCCAGCTTTGCCTTTCAAAAATAACAAAAACCTAGTGCGATGTGTTGGTAAATCTGGGCCTCAGAGTTCATCTCATAGTTAACCCCAGCCATTCGGCTATCTCAAATAAAGGGGACCCGTGACAGGACTGTACATGTCTTGTTAGGTGTTGTTTATCATTGACATCGAACAGACTCCAAAGTTTATTTCATATTGATGGTAAAAATTCTGCTTAAAGTCAATTCTATGAAGCTTCACTCTGAAACTCGCTTTTTATGGACACATTTCGGGAGGTTTGCATATACGCTAAGAGCTAAACCATTCCTCAAAGCTGACCTCTTCAACCTACATTTCAACATCATGCAAAATCCTTACACATCATGAGAAGGCATTCCAAAAGAGGGTAGCTTTCTCTTCTGCCACCACAGAAAGCTACAGGTAGCTTTAGACACAGTGCTTAGTTTGTAAAAGAGTGACTGCCGGTGCCCAAAGCTCTCTCTGATCAGAAACCCACAGCCAGTGCTATTAAATGTCAACACAGCAAATGCCAAGGCTATGTAATCTTCAATCCACCTCATGCCTCTTTCATCCACTAACAGACACTCTCTGCCTCTTTATTTCTCATTTGCATGTTCCTGCTTTCTCTCTTTTTGATGGTTTTTCCATCTTTCTCTTCCTCCTTCGCCTATGTTTGTTCTTTCTTCGCTTGCTCTAGGTCAATGTTTCATGAGGGAAATTAAGTGTCAGTCCCAAGAAATGAGTGCCAGTGACCCCTATCTGCAACCAATGGCTCAAATTAAGCACTGCTTAAACAGACAGGGCTTTTTAGGTGCGCAGCTGTGGGGGGAGCATGGTCAAGCAGCACCCACTCCTTACCTTCACCCGGGAACAACTGGCCTAACTTTGACAAGCTTTTACCATACTCCTCCTGATATTTTTCCAATTCTTCAGCCCTTCTTTCTTGTATAAGCAATTCTCTTTCACAATGTCAAACAGAGCTCTGATGGAGAAAACTATTGCTACAGCATGTTTCATTTTTGGCACAAGATGGTTATGAATAGTATTAAAAGAGAGAGGGGGGCGTGGCTTTGGAGCCTTTGGAGATGGCCGCGGATCGGGAGAGCTCTGTGACGGCGTGAGTCAACGGACGGCTTCCAGGTTGCATTTCCTCAACGTTGGGCTCCAAACCGCACACACATGGGTCAGAACTCTGGCTCCATCACTTACAGGCTCTGCGAGTCAACAGGGTGAGCATTAAGGATGCATATTTGACTCTTTTCCTCAGCCGCGGACTGTAATGTAGTTGCGGCCGCCATTTTGTATTTTCTGCCGTTTTTCTCATTTTGCTGCATGGATGCCTCAGACTCCTTTTTCCTCACAACAAATTGCTCGTATGGCAGTTTTTCAGCGTTTTTTTCGCTTTCTCACCAAACTCATCTATTACTGGCTGTTATGACGTGCACTATAAGTTACTTGGCATAGAATATGTATTTATTCTTTTCTCCTCAACAGCCCATGCTTTGTGCTTTTTAAAGTCAGTACTGAAGTCTGTCTTTTATTATTAGAACTGTATTCTTTACAATATTTTTGAAGGGTCTCTCTTTCACAATAATTCATGGCGAAACCCTGATCTATTCGTAGTAGTGCTCAACCTAATAACTTTACTTCATTGGAGGAATATAATCCCTTCAGCGTTTTACAAGAAAATATGGAGGATGTAATTTCTGGTCCTTTGGTAACAAATGGCTCTGTACCCAATACACCTCGCTCCAACTCCAAACCAGGTTCTAAAATACCCTCCGCTCCAAGCGCTACACCAGGCAAACAAGTCAAGAAAGACCCACCTTCTCCTACTGCCCCTTCTTCTTCAATTTCCATGGAGTTACTTCTCGAGGAAATTCGTGCTCTTAAACCCCTCATGGACGAAACCAATATCCGCCTTCAGAATCTTGAAGATAATTGGGTACATACTGAGCAAAAAGTAGAGCATTTAGAGAGATGAATTGACTCTGTTCAAGTTGTCACTGACCAGATTCCTTCCATGCATAAAGAGATAGCTCTTCTTAAGCAACAGATAGAAAATTTGGAAAACCGCAATAGGCGTAATAATTTGCGCATTTATGGTCTTATGGAAGGTCTCGAAGGCCCAGATCCTCTCTCCTTTTTCCAATCCTTTCTGCCAACTCTTCTTGGTTTTTCTGATTCCCCACCATTGAATATTCAACGAGCACACCGGTTGGGTCATGTTCCTCGCTCCTCATCTTCTTCAACGAAACCTAGAGGAGTTATTTTATATTTTTGGAGTACACCGACCTGCTTAAGGTCCTCCATGCCGCCAAGCAGAAAGGAAAAATTTCTTGGAATGGTTCTAATCTTTTCTTCACTCAGGACTATGCCAAAGTGACTGCGGATCGTCGGAAACAGTTCCTGGACATGCGTCCTGCCCTTCGGAACTTGAACGCTAGATATGGCTTGTTCCATCCTTGCCTTTTCAAGGTGACTTACAATAATAAAACAACAAATTATGAAGATCCTGCTCTTCTTCAACATTTTTTGGACACTTGCAGAGGCGAGTCTATGGACATTCCTCGATCTTCAATGGACTTATTGTTCCATTAATGCTTGTCGTTGCTTGTATTTCTTCTTCTTCCTGATGTATCTTTTGTTGTTCCGCTATGTTTTTTGTTGATAATTTCTTTATTTTCTCCAACAGGTGCGGTTTTGTGATCCCTTGATCTATGTTTCCCTCAATATACCTGGATGGTGTCCCTCCTTGCCGTCGTTGTTCTGGAGTCTTCCGTTTTGACGTGCAATCTCCTCTATGTGGCTTCACCAACCCTGCTTTATTGTCTGTTTGTGGTATGCCTTTTCGTTACCTCCTTTCATTATCAATTGTTTGATTTGTATTGTTTTTCTGTTCTCTGTTATGTTTTCCCTCTTTCTCTATCTTTTCTTCATCCTCTCCTTTCTCTACATCTCCCTAATGTTCTGTCTTATCTTAATCACTGGTCTTTCTTCTATTTCTTTAATTCATTTAATCTTATATCTCATTTTCACTCCTTTTCCAACTTCATATTTTTATTTTTCTATATTTATCTTTTCTCTATGACATTTCTTCCAGTTACTAATTTGACATGTGATGTAACATTATATCTACATACTTATGAATGTTCATATCAAAGTTTAGGATTTAATATATATATTTAGATGTCGTTAAAAATCATATCTTGGAATGTTAAAGGTTTGGGTTTTCCCATTAAACGTCAGCGAGTTTTATCACATATTGCAGGTTTAAAAGGGGATGTTGCTTTATTGCAAGAAATTCATGTAACAGACACTGAGATAACTAAATTACGACGCCACTGGGTAGGCCATGTTTTTGCATCACCAGGTTCAGGGAAACGTAATGGTGTTGCTATTCTTTGCCATAAACATTTGGATGTCCAACTCATACGTCAAGACAATGATTCTGAAGGTAGATGGGTTTCAGTGTCTTTATTGATTAACAAGATTCCGTTAACCATTTTTAATGTATACACTCCCACTAACCAATATAAACTGTTCTGGCTCCAAATCCTTTCCTCTTTGATGCAATATACTGATGAATATTTAATCTTTGGTGGTGATTGTAACATGATTATGGATCCTTTTATAGATAGACGGTCTAATTCTAGATTCTCACCTTCTTTCATGCATATTCAATTTACCTCTACTATATCTCAAAGGTCTCTTGTAGATTCTTGGAGACTATGCAATCCTACTTTACAAGAATACACTTATTACTCACCAGTACATTCCTCTCAATCCCGGATAGATTATCTTTTTATTTCCAAAGCCCTAACCCAACACATTTCCCAATCTGATATAGGCTCTATTTTAATCTCTGATCACGCCCCAGTTTCTTTAAGTTTGGATTTGCTCCCTCCAATCAAGGGTACTAAGTGATGGAGATTCAATAATTCTCTCCTGTTAGATTCTAGATTTACATCAACATTTCTTGATTTTGCAACCATATTTTTTGCAGAAAATGAATCCCCTCAATCATCCCCTCAACTTATTTGGGATACATTTAAGGCTGCCTCTAGAGACTTCATTATTTCGTTCGTAGCCCAAAAACGACGGGCATCGTCTCAATCAATACAGTTACTTGATACACAAATTAAAAAATTGGAACATTCTTATTACTTAACAAAGAACCAATCTGATTTGAATGAACTCATTAAAGCTAAACTCTCTTTTAATAAACTTTCTAGCGAATCTGCAAATCTATACTTACTTAAATCTAGTGCTAAGTACTATAGAGCGCAAAATAAATCTGGCAATCTTCTTGCCAATTACCTCAAGATTAGAAAGGAACACACTAAAATTGAATCTATCGTAACTTCATCTAATAATACAGTCCATAAAAATGAAGATATTCTATTAGAATTCACTAACTTCTATCCAAATCTTTATACCCATGAATCCCCCCTCAACCGACTGATATTTCACAATATTTATCTTCCATTCCTCCACCCTCCTCTCTGGATGTAGATTTCTCCTCCTTAGAAGCTTATATACAAACTAAAGACATTCTTAAAGCCATTCAATCTCTTAAAAAAGGGAAAGCTCCTGGGCCTGATGGCTTTACAATAGAGTTTTACACACATTTTTCTAGCTTTCTCATTCCCAAATTACATCAGTTATTTTTATTCTTTATAGAATCCCAGAAATCTGAGGGTTCTTTTCAAGAAGCTTTGATCTGTCTTCTCCCTAAGGAAAACAAAGATCATACACTGTGTAAGAACTATAGACCCATTTCTTTAATTAATTTATATTATAAGATATTTGCGAAAATTCTTGCCCTCCGTTTAGATAATATTTTACCAAAATTAATTGGAAAAGAGCAATGTGCCGTCACCTATCTGATAATACTCGACTCTTTTTTAATGTCCTTAGCAAATCTCAATCTCATGGACAGTCATTGGCGGCTGTTGCGCTAGATGCTGAAAAAGCGTTTGACAGGGTTAATTGGCAGTTTATCTTTTCAACACTTGTTTGGTTTGGTTTTGGCCCCAAATTTCTTGCGTATGTCTCATTACTCTATTCTTTTCCTAGGTCCTTTATCCTAGCTAATGGCCTTGTATCTTCCTCTTTTCCTCTTCACAGAGGAGTCCGACAAGGTTGTCCGCTTTCTCCACTTTTATTTATTCTGGCGTTGGAACCCTTTTTAACAAAAATTCGCTTGAATAATGCTATCACAGGTTTTCCATATGGTGATAAACATCTAAAACTCTCAGCATACGCTGATGACATTCTCTTATTTATTTCCAATCCTCAAACCTCCATACCAACTTTCTTATCAGAAGTCTCAGATTTTGCTTTAGTTTCAGGATACAAACTCAATGTTGATAAATGTGAAATCCTCGCTTTAAACAAACATTGTTTTCATGCTGATTTCTTGACTTCCTCTTTTCATTGGAACCCAACTAAGATCAAGTACTTAGGCTTATGGTTCACACCTTCTATTAAGGATACCGTAACGTTAAATTAAAAAAATTTACATTTAACTTTAACTAATTCCACGACACGCTGGCACCCCTTATTTTTATCTTGGTGGGGTAGACTAGACTCTATAAAAATGATTCTAGTCCCAATAATTTTATTTTTCTTATCTAATCTTCCAATAAATATCCCCAAATCTTGTTATAAAAATATCTACAGTATTCTCTCAACATTTTTATGGCAAAACAAAACCGCTAGGATGTCTTTTTCCAAACTTAAACAACCTAAACATATGGGTGGAGTTAACTTTCCTGATTTCTCTTCGTATCATACCTCATTTTTTCGTAAACATTCTTCTTCTCTACTCTCTGAGAATATGATTGACTCTAACTCCCAAGCTTTGTGGGTAGAAATTGAAAACTCCTTCTTTCAACACTTTACCGTTGAAGAATTTGTTTCTATATCTCATACTCCAGCAAGATTGTCTCTCCCCATTCTTAAAAATGCTCATAAAATCTTTCATCCTATTATATTAGATAGCTTAGATGAACGTACCCGATTTCTACAATCTACAATTTGGTATAATAATCATATTAAAATTCAAAATAGGACTCTTTTTTGGAAAGACTGGTTAAATTATGGACTTAAATGGACTCATCAACTTTTTCATGATGGTACCTGTATTCCCTTTTCCGTAATTCAATCCCACTTTTCTCTACCTCTCTCTTATTATTCCAAATATATGTTGTTGATTACAGCCGCTCAAACTTCCTATGATGCTTTTACACCCTCTTCTACACCTACCATTTCTTTCCCTATCACACTCTCATTTTTACACACCTCCTCTTCTGCATCTCAAATTTATAAGAAATTAAGAGATATCTCTATTACCCGTGACAAATCTAAAGTAGAATGTAACTGGGAATCTGATCTAGGTGACTCTTTTCCTATTTTATGGAAAACAATTTGGACTAAAATAAGGAAGTCTTCTAAAGCAGCGAACACTACTCAAACTTTATTTTTCATATGTAATAGACTTCTGATCACACCAGCTAAACTACATCATATAGATCCCACTATTCCCTCTACTTGTTGGTCTTGCCCAGCCCCTGTAGCAGATCTTAAACATATGCTATTTACTTGTCCGTCTATTCATAATTTCTGGATCAGAGTGTGGCAACAAATTAACAATATTTTCCATACCCATATTCCTTTCTCTTTTTCACATATTTTTCTAGGTAGCGTTTCAGATGTTTGGTCCTCCTCCAATACTAGCATCTCCATTGTTGATTTACTCATAGCTGTAGCATTTCAGCAAATTACTAAGTCATGGAAAAATGCTTCAAATGTTTCATTTCAAGCCTGGTGGTATGGAATTTGCTATAACCATAGATTAGATAGGGCTTACGTTCATCCAATTACACTTGCTATTAAACAAGACTTATTGTGGTTGCCTATTACTAATTTCCTAAATGCGTCTGCTCAATCCTTACCTTTGCATAATCCTTGCAATGAAGAAGTATCCAAACCCCCTTGAATTTAATGATTATTATCTTTGTCTAATCTGTTTTATTTCTTAGTCACAGAATAAAGTTAATACTATAGGAATTACTGTAATTTAATTGTTGTATTTTAATTATAAGACCAGTTATGCCATTTGATATCCCCTCCTCCCTCTCTTTCTACCCCCTCTCCCTTCTCCTGTTCTTTCCCCTATATGAAGTATTTGTATTATATTATCTTTATATATTGTATTTTTATTGTTGCTTTATCTTTATCTTTATACCAAATAAACTTTCTTTTAAAACTTTTAAAAAAAAAAGAGAGAGAGGGCCTGTTCTAGACTTTGGTGGGAGAGACAGAGGGCCTGATTTGGAGTTTGGGGGTGCTCAGTCACAAACAAGACGGATATCCCGTCCACCATATTTCAAGTGCCATAGGATACAAAACATCTGTAATAAGGCGCAAGGGATCCATCACGGTTGTGACAGAGTAATCTGTGCCAAACTCTGAACCCCACCCAGTGAATAGCTGGGGCCAAGGTTGTACACACTCTGCATTATTTGTACATTGGCACTGTAATGTCATTACCGGCATCCTTGTATAATTCTCTGACTCTTTCCAGACTCTACATTCTTCAGGTAATCGGTGTTTCTTTCCTAAGGCCACAGCCCCCTCATCTCTAGTGGAGAAGTGTGGCTCAATGGTTAGAGCGGCAGACCCTGATGCAGAGATCTGGCCCGGGACCAGGGTTCAATTCCCGCCTCGGCGGGTCTTGGGCTCAACGTCCTCGGACCTGATAATTCTCGCCTCAGTGCCTATTCTAATCATGGGTCCCACTCTGCAACTCTGGGCAATAGCTTGCTTAATCTCCATAACGGCCCCACCAGCGCTGGGGTGCCCAGGAGTGGACATTTCACAGGGAAAAGCCAGGAAGGGTTCCACAGCGGTATGCGTACAGCGCCAGGAAGCCTCAGGGTATCAGTGCGCTTTACAAGTACAAATTCATTCATTCATCTCTACCTGTCCTTGCAAATATTTGACATGCAGTTTGCCCTTTGACCTTACCCTGACATCTCATTCATAGACATTCCTTTGCGGCTTCGGCATTGAAACGAAGATTCAATTTATGGAATCTATAATCATAAAAGTGTATTTTTCGCTTAAATTAAAGTTTATTGTTATAGTACGATTGTGGTCTCTCGAGAGATGTGATTATGCTGAGTATGTTGTGCTACTGACGTTGCATTGTGCAGTTCTATTTTATACCAGGCTCCAAGCACATTCTACTGTACGTGACTGAGATGTTGTGCTTTATGGTATTTAAACTGTTCAGTGACTGTAGCTCTCTAATAATCACAGCAGTAGGAGTGACCTCTCACTCTAAAAATTTCGTACAATTAGACTTTACAAATTACATGAACCCATACCCAATAAAAGCACACTCTTTTTCTGTTTAGTAATTCATAGTACATGTCGCCCTTACCTCAAGTAACTTTTTCTCACACGGGTATACCTTGCACAAAAATGTCATGCAAGCTACTGGCAGGACACTGCACTAAGGAGAAATTATCTCTTATGACGATAAACAGTCACACGCAAAAAAAATAATATTTTCTACTCTCCTAGAAGTCTCACACGGGCACAATTCAACTACAATTATTCCTATTGCAAAGATAAATGTGCATGCATTGTGCAACGCGAACTTCATGAATTAGCTGACTCTATGACAATATAAGAAAACAAAATGCACAAGCCTGATCACGGTTCTGTTTGTCACACAATCCTGTTTTTAAACCAGTCTGGAACCAGTTTCAGTGCACCTTCTGGGACTTGTATCGCCACCTATCCCACGAAATTGTGTGTCATTAGTCATAGGAAGCTTAGCCTTATTGATCTGGACAATATGAACTGTCTGACAGCCCCTCCCGCCCAAGATGAATGGAGCCAGTTGACAGCTGTGCATGAAAGCCTACTATTCTCCAAACCAACGGCTTAGACAAACTCTTACAAGTTAGATACATTTTGTAAAAATATGTTTCAAACTGACATAGAGGGCCTAGTTAAGAGTTTGGTGGTAGCAGAAACTCCTACAATTTCTGGAGGAAGGACTATATCCAGAGTTTGCTCCGCGTACTGTGATTTCGGGGTAGAACATTCCACCAGTGAATTCTCTGGCCTATGTGGCACTTGCTTCAAAAATCAGTATTTTTCTTTGCTATCAATTTCTACACCCAGCTCAATGTATAATGTATTTCAAACATCAAGGAGAAATTACTGCAGAATGGATGAGTCTGCTAGCCCAATGTGGCCCATGAGTTTCTACCACCAAAGCATCACATGCATCAAGTGAGAGGTTACGCATTCACACTTAGGGAACATTTAACATTTACCGCACCTGTATTCTTTAGCCATTCAGTTAAGGTCAGAAACATGGGACGTTGTCAGAACAGAGAGTTGCATACTGAGTCAAATCCAAAGAAAAAAATCTCATGCCAGTACATGTTGCTATTTCACATCACAGTGATTATCAATGTTTATATCAGGTAATATCACGTATATTATGTGTTGAATGTTAACTGGATGCTAGGAGAGCTTTGTGGGTACCTAGCAATCTAGTGCAGAAGTTCATGAGGTGTGTGAAACAATGCACTTCACAACCTCAGTTCAGGAAGAGCTGCTGCTGTCTGCTTCAGTCACAATAGTCTGAGGCTGACTCTGCCCATCCATTACAGAAGCCACTCTCGCACCAGTAGGATGAAGAAGCCAGTTGACATGAGCCACGTGTGGCTGTGGAGCGCAGATAAGAGATAGAAGAGTGGTAGAGCCCCTGTGAGGCACACTGAGGGGTTTGATTTTCAGCACTGTCCAAAACCATGATCAACCTCGTCAATCATATGACAATGCCCTTGTGTGTGCTCAGCTAAGCTCAAATTCTTATGCTGTGCTTCATTACTTAACCTGAAGAAAAGGTGGAGTTCTAGCCACTTAATGAGGACTTGGGGCCTGATTTACTAAGCACTTACATTGCCATTATGTCATGCAAGGCGATACAAGGCAACGCAAGCCCTTAAGTGGGAATAGCCACCTTGCGTGGCTCTGCGTGGTTTAGTATATCTAAGGTACCAGCAAGAGAGCACATTCCGCTGCCTTGCGTTACCTTGCAGCAGGTAGGTAAACCATGGGTGGAGCTTGGCTGTTTCCACTCATCCACCCATGGATTTTGGCACATCCCCAGATTTACAAAAAGTAGTAAACCTGTCAATGCGTCCACATGGCACACATCGCAGAAACAGGTGTAATGAGGAGAAAAGGTGTTCCTTCTTGCAGAAAAATAATCGTGCCTGTGTTAACGCTAGACAGCACACAGTGCACCAGTGAAGGAAGAAAGCATAAATGCGCCATATCTTTGTAAATATTGCACATTTCTGTGGTCTCCCTTTCACGCAACACAACAGAGCACAGAAAGTTGCCTTGCTTCACTGTGTTGCGTGAAATGTTAGTAATTCTGCCCCTTACTATTAAATCAGCCTGCGCAGAGAAGACGTTACTCAACAGAGATGCGAATAGGACACGTTAGAATGCATGCCTTTACAACACATTCCATTACAATGCGGTCATTACAATGACTGCGTTGTTACTACTCATACCATAACAACAGAAGTCTTTACAACGATTTGCTGTAGGGGGGGTGATGGACTTTGGAATAGTATAATTTACTATTCCAACTCCTGTCTTATGCAACAGTAGGGAAGGTGTTGGATTTGAAATCCAACACCTTCTGCCCCCTACAGCGAGTCGTTGTAACGACTTGCGTTGTAATGGTATGCGATGTAACAATGCGGTCGTTGTAATGACCGCATTGTAATGGCATGATGCGTTGCATCGCATGCGTTGTAAACGGTGTTTACCCAGAGATGCACCTCAGAAACACACTACAGAGCAACATATGCACAGAAGGGACACTGCATACGAGATCATGTGCAGCGAGATGTACTGCTCACTAACGAAGAGAAGATGTGCAGCACTAACTAGTTTACTGCTCATCATTATGGTGAAGCCTGGGAGATATGCTGAAGAGAGATAAAGGAGGGTTTAAACAGAGAAAGGAGGAATAAAAGCGAAATAGGCTGAGACAAAATAATGAACGGTGAAAAGCTGAGCTGAGGAAGTTAAACTGAGGCTAGAGACTGCGCAGAGTTCAGATAAATAGTGTCAATCAAGGGGAATGACACTCTAGTTACTGAATCAGGTTCCTTTGCACCACTACAAATGAGAATGATATTTTCAACAAATCAATGCTCGAAGGAACCAGTTCCAGTGCCCCCCTCTATGTAAGTTCTTCTGTGTGCTGATTCAAATTGTGGATAACACTTTCAGCAAGAAATGGCTGACGGGACCAACCCAAGGCCATTCTCTTGGTACTTTTTTATTTGGACACATAAATACCAGCACTTCTAAAACAAAATAAAAGGCACTCAATATAGTTGTTGAGAAGCCGGTGGAGTGCACTTGGGATAGTAAAGAGAAGTGTTGGTCTACCTCGCATAGTGCAGCACACAAACTTAACTCCTTTGTTAGCAGAGATGGGAGTTCCTGTCCTTACACTTATGTGAAAACTTTCCTAAATTGATGTATCAACCCTGGCCAAATCCGATATATAATATGTATTATATTTAGACTACTACATCTGTGGTGATTCGAGTTGATATTATCAGTACGTATAGATAAATTCCACAAAAACAATCATAAGGAAGTGAGTATGGATATTTTTTTTATGCTTCCACAAATTTCAAAGCTAGAAAGCTGACAAAAGCTGTCAGTGGACATGACCAGGCACCAAACATGGCGGCTGACTGATGTCGCAGCTCCGACCTGGAAACCCTGTCCACCCCCATCCTGCTGCACTGGGGCCTGCCAAGAGAGGAGATTGGGTCCGGCACACACAGCAGATGGTGTCTGGGCACAGGGGACAAGCTAAGATTGCCACGAGAAGTGACGTTGAGGAGCAACCTGGGCCGACCCTGCTGACATGGAGGCCGAAAACCGCTGAGACTAGCTGACCATGTGGAATTGCAGTGTCATTTGAGGAGAGCCGGGTGGAGGAGGAGCAGTACAGACCAGATGAGCGGAACAGTGGACCCTGAGCTGTCATGAATGCGACTCCCTCCTGGCAGTGACACCGAGCCCAAATGCAGTCAAGCAGAGGATACTGGGCCGAGGGTGGATGCCACGCTGCTGAGGAGAGCCCAGTGTGGCTGCTGCCTGGGGGTCCATCCTAGCTGTGCGTCGGTGCAAGGCACGCATTTTGAGATGGGAGAGATCAGAGCTCAGTGACGCCGAGTGGACAAATTATAGAGGCTCATGCGGCCTTACCCTGGAGGTCTGAATTGAGTGAGTGGGTGCAGAGGACCCTATTAGCAGGGACAGCTGGGCAGTGGAGGACCCAGAACATGGGCACTGGTCCCTCTAAGCTACGGTGTTGGACCCCTTGCCCTGTGCATGCCCGAGATCGGGTGACCCTGAAGGAAATTGTGAGTCATGAACATTCTCGATCTGCAGGGCCCACTGCACTCTTTTAGAACACTTGACTGACAGTTGCCATGGTCCCGCTTACCACTTGGGCCTTAGGAAAGGGGGCCCTCAAGTAACTAGGCCTTCCTCGCACACTGTGCAATACCCTCTCAATACTGAACTATGAAGGGAGCCCGAAGCAAGGACAGCTCCATAAAAACTATGCTTCTGCCAGCCGCGACGCGCCACCCCACATGGGATGCAGTCCAGGATCCCGATCCCCTCGGCGGTACACATGCCCACAGCTCCGAAGCGACAGAGCCGGGTGTGTTTAGAAACCTCCACCTGGTAGCCTTTCAGATCTTAAAGAAGAGATCCTCACTATCAAATCAGATCTACGTGGTGATCTCCAGGAGGTGCGCAGAGAGATGACGGAGCAGCGGTCAAGGATGTTGAGAAGGGCCTCCATGAGCAGGTGGACGACTGCAACAAACTTCAACAATGGTTGCTGGCACTGAAGCAGCAATATGATCAACTTCAGGACAAGTGTGAAGACCTTTAGAATTGGTCAAGTGGGAACAATGTCCGCCCTGAAAACCTTGCCTCCTATGCTCAGGACCTCTTTGTGGTAATATTGTAGGACCCAGATCACCCTCGTGTCTGACTGGATAGAACACAACGAGTCTATATGGGCAATCCAATAAAAGACGCTCCCCAGATGTCGTCGCAAGAGTACATTTCCTCGAGGCCAAGGTATGGACCAGGGGTCAGATATTCTTCATTGGCACCTCAATCTCACTCTACCAAGATTTGTCTCAGCTCACCCTGGCAAAAACGCAGAACGTTCAAAGCCATCACTGACTTTCTGAGAATGAGAGGGATCAAGTATCACTGGGGGCACCCCTTATGCATCATCTTTCAATGGGAAGGCAAGATTAGATCCCTCTCATCGTTGGATGCAGCCAGAAGACTCCCGGGCCTTCCCCGCCGGAGGCCTCCCCGGTGAGTTCAGGTGTGGTTGTGGTGAAGGTGCGGCCTGAATAGTGGACCACAGTCCACGGGAGGTGCAGGGGCCACCCCCCATAAGGGTGCACGTCAGAATGGCATCCCATTCAGGCACATACTGGGCCACACAAGAGAGGTTACCATCCTTCACCACTAACTATGCAGACACTGCAGGCACTGAGAATTGTGACAAATAATGCCCATGGCCTAAATAGTCCCACAAAATGCTTTAGTGTGCTGGGTGAACTGAGGAGGTTGGGCAGATATCTGCGTCCTACAGGAGATGCACTTGCTCAAAGGTGATCAACACTGGCTTTGCTAAAAGACCTTTCCTCGCAATATCATGCCTCAGCTCCAGGTAAAAAAGCAAGGGTGGTGATTCGTATTAGGAACGCTATGAAATTTTGCAAGCGTCAGGTCCTAATTAACCCTGGGCGAAGTGCTACGCTACGCTCGTGTAGTTTGCGAAGTTTGCGCTACTTCGCACAACGCGAATTGCACGTAGCACAGTGCAAACACGCGTAGCGTAGCGTAGCGTAGTGCCGCGGTCATTTTTGCTTGCTCGCGGTCCTCAACGTCAAGTTGGCGACCGCGAGCAAGCAAAATGACATCCCGGCGAGACTTTTTCCTCGTTCGCGATCAGCAACATCAAGTTGCCGATCGCGAGCGTGGAAAATAAACCTCCCGGCGAGATTCTCAACGCGGGAGGTCAGGTTTCTCATTGCGAGTGGTCGCGTATGCTCGCGACCGCTCGCGATGAGAAACTACCAGTCCGCGTTGAGAAGCTGCCGCTCGAGTAAAAATCTACTCGAGCGGCAGTAAAAGACAGCTCGCACTGTGCAAGTTGCCGTTTTCAATGATTGCACAGTGCGGACAAGCCTTGCTACACCGCTCTGCGCATTGCATGACCCCTGACTGCCCATTCAACATTGCCTGATCGTAAGATGGCCGCCGCTCTGGCTATCTGCTCTACCAACTGCTGACCCATGATGCCTGACCTGGTGATGGCCGCCGGGTCAATCCTCCAGTAAACTAATTCCCAATAAGCAAAGGACGCATGCACTGGTCACAACATCGAGGTTACGTGGGCCCCAGCGTCTATCAGGGTAAATATCACACCTCCCCTGAGACTTGACTCAACCTCCCCCCTACAAACGGGAGACGAAGAACAGGGCACTCATGCCTGACCCCACAATGGCTGCACAAACTCTCCCTAATTCGGCTGAAAAACCTCAAATCTGAGTCGGAACAGATCCCTAAGACCAGTCAACAGACTCGGATCAACCGAAAAGACCTATAACAGTACTGCAACAGCTGCAGGAGACAAAGGTCTCGGTACCAGATGCCAGACTCAAAAACGACATCACTACTATAACACCACCTAATTATAGTCCTACTTACTACTTCTTCTCCCACATTCAGAAGTCGGCTAAGTATACCGTGCACAACCCCAGATACCTACCCACCTCTCCAAATCAAAACAAATGGCACCCGCCACCACAACCGCCCTCGGCCCCTCCACCCCGAACTACTTGAAACCACACGGCCCTAACTCCTTCACCATCACCATCACCCTAACCTCTCACCTAAAGCAAAGAGAAATTTTAAACACAGACTGATCAGACAACACCCAGACACACTATTTGCAGACATATACAATTGCACCTCCAAAGGCCATCAGAAAATGGATTTTATTTTCCATACTGAATGCCCAGCGAACTGAATCAGCATTCTCAAAACTCATCTCCTCTTATCCAAAACAACAATCACGCTTCACAGTTGCAAACTGACGCTTTCAATCCCAAATCACCACACGCGTAATGGCAACACCGCTGCGACCATCTATACTAACGGTACAGTCATGATCCAAGCCAACAACGACAACCTAGATGCATTTGACTACCTCTTCCCCACGCTTTGTAAAGCCCTCAATGACTCACGCCACTCACGCCAGAACTTCTCCCCTTCGCCCGAAGGAATGAACCCTCTTGAGACAACACAGACCTTCCCCATTAACCTTTCCTCCCTCCACCACCCCTGGAAATGCACAATTCAGAGCTACCTGCCAATGCTAATCCAAGGCACATCGTAGGGGAGACATTACAACCCCTGACAAACACCCTCCCTCACCAAATTATTACTCCTCACAAACAGCTACTGAACTGAACCCTCAATCAACGACTCCTAGCTCTCTCCCCCCACTTATGCGCCTGAGACGGCCAACGGAAACTAGACGAGACTCCACACACCCCATGTCCAAGGCCACCCACAGGAATAACAGAGGCTACACCATATCCAAAACACAATCTCCAAATCCCAAGCCCCTCCCTTCCGTCAACAACCCCACTCAGGACAGTCGAAGCCCGGACACTCCCCCACCCCCCTCCTGGGAGACGACACAGAGACTCGCTCTATTAGAAAGCCAGCTAGAACATATAATAATGGGCCTTAACGAAATCCTACTGAACCTCACCTCTCGCCAGAGATCTCTCCAACACCCACACACCATACCCATAACCAACAACACCAATCAATCAAGACCTCTCAGGACTCCCTGGCCCAGATGGAACACAACCCCCCTCTCGAAGCAAACGCAGAGACCCGAAAGAACAAAAGCCGCAATGTCCGAGAGAGAAGCGACAGAACTTGCCTCCTCTTACTGCACCTACCCTACTACCGCCCTAAACTCCAAGATACAGGTTATCACTGGCTTTGGTAGAAACTGCCTCCCACCCAAAACGTCAAGACCCCCAGCCTTCCTCTCCTCTATTCCAAGGGCTCCCCAACGGAGAGATTCAACAACGAGGGAACTCCACCAAATGCATGCTTATCAACTGCAGATCGGCCACGAAACACGCAATGGAACTGGCAGAAACTATCCTGGCCCACGACATTGACATCACGTTCATCACCGAAACATGGATGAACGAATTGTCCCTCCCAGATATGGACAGGCTTGTACCTCCGGGTTTCCAAATCCTCAATAAATACAGAAAAATACAACGAGGAGGGGGCGTCGCAATCATCCATAAGAGCAACATCTCCATATCGGAAATAGACTCCCTCAATTACAACTCATTTGAATGTCTAACTGCCTCCATTAAGATGAGCGGCAACAAACCACTATTTTGCCATCTCCTCTACCATCCCCCTGGGAAAGTCTCCGCTTTCGGTGAACACCTCTCTGACTTGATAACCCACTGTGCACTTCAGGACTCTAACAATATGATTCTAGGTGACCTCAACTTACACTGGAACGAGGTGAGCAACTCGATGATACAAACCTTGAACGATCTTCTACACAACAATAACCTAATCCAACACTGCACAGAACAAACCCACAACAAAGGATCAATACTGGATGCCATTATTGCCCAAGTAGACACTGTCTCTATAGATCGTATCCTGCCTGTAGACTGGTCCGACCACCACGTCATCCTCTTCCACATAAACCTAATGACTCGTTGCCGGCCCCACACACAGGACCACACCCACTGGGTGAGAAATCTAAATCAAATCCCCCTTATTGACCTGGAAAAAGAGGTAAGCATACTCCTCCCCATCGATACGGACATTCTCTCCACAACCGAACTCACCTCCCATTACTACACTACTATGACTGCCATCTTAGACCAACTAGCCCCGTGCAAACAAAAAAGGGTAAGGAACACCCCATCTAGATCATGGTTCAATACAAGCATAAACTCTGAAAGAAGAGAATTAAGAGCTAATGAAAGACTCTGGCGGAAAAACCCGTCCACAATGCACCTCAATCAACTCAAATCAGTACGCATAAAATACAATAAACACATCAAGGATGGAAAAAAGGCCTTCTTCTGCAGTGCTCTTGACAATGCAAAAAACAGGCCGAGAGAACTCTACAATCTAATCAGACAACAAACCTCCAAGCCCCCTGCCTCATCATTCCTGGCCTCCAAAGATCTTTGTGACAACTTTGCCATTTTCTTCAAGGACAAAATCACAAAGATTGAGCTCTCTCTGGGTGACTACCCCCCCTGCAGCATTTCGCTCGCTGAGATAGAAGGCACTACACATAAGCTCCACCCAAATAACTGGAAGTCCTTTAACCCCATCTCTGTAGCTGAGATCGAAAAAATGATTTCCTGCTCCACCCCCTCCTCTCATATCTTGGACCCCATTCCTGGCAAACTGGTCAAAAAGCTTAAAGGCACCCTAGCCCCGATCTGTACCACAATCATAAATAGCTCTCTGAGAACTGGAGTCATGCCGGATTGTCTCAAAATCGGCCAAGTCACACCACTATTAAAAAAACCGGGATCGGACACCAATGATCTTAACAACTTCAGACCCGTCTCCAATCTCCCCCTCCTAGCTAAAACCCTGGAAAGATGCGTCCTCCTTCAACTTACCGAGCACATGGACAGCAACAACCTTCTCGACTCTCACCAATCGGGCTTCAGAAAAGGTTGCAGCACAGAGACAGCGATCTTGAATGTCATAGACGACATCCACAAGTCCCTTGATAGGGATCAATGCTGTCTGCTTGTACTCTTGGACCTATCGGCAGCCTTCGACACGGTGGACCACAATCTACTCGTTAAGGCACTGCAAGAAAGAGTAGGAGCGGACGAGATGGTCCTAAAATGGTTCACCTCGTTTCTACAGAATCGCACCCAAAGAATAAAAATCAATAACTTCTTGTCCGACTCACACTCCGTCAGCAGGGGTGTACCGCAAGGATCAGTTCTCTCTCCGCAACTCTTTAACATCTATATGGAACCCCTCACCTCCCTCCTCAAAAAAACAAACATCCCCTTCCACCTATACGCTGACGACACCCAGATCTATCTCAAAACCTCCTCTATGGAAGACATTCATAGACTAAACCACACTCTAAGGGAAGTACAGCACTGGCTAACACTCAACCACTTGAAACTGAACCAGGACAAGACAGAAATCCTGCTAATTTCCAATAAGGAGCACAACCCCCAAGTCACAGAATGGATAAAAGCAATCGATGCCCTCAACTGCAACCTCACCCTGACCGACTCAGTCAAATCACTGGGAATCACTCTGGATCCAAAATTGAACATGACCAAACACATTAAGAACTCCGCCAAGAACGCATTCCTCAACCTTAAACTGCTCAACAAAATAAAACCATTCATCCCTCCCAGTGATCTCAAACAAGCCACTCAGTCCCTGGTGCTTTCCAGACTGGACTATGGGAATGCAACCCTCACAGGAACAGCAAAATCCCACTTAGCCCCTCTGAGAGCAACTCTAAATGCAGCAGCCAGAATGGTCACCGGAGTGAAGAAATTTGAACACATTTCACCGGCACTCAGAGATTTAAAATGGCTCCCAATTGAAATGCGTGCCATCTTCAGAACTGCCTGCCTCACGCACAAAGCCCTGCACACTGGGAAGCCCGCCTACCTGGCCGCCAAACTAAAGAAAGCCGGCCAGACAAGGACCCTCAGGAGCTCAAACACCTTACTCCTCATCCCAACGAAAACATGCAAACAAAAAGCCTCTTCTCGATCCTTCTCTGGAAATGCTCCAAGAATCTGGAACTCCATCCCAATCCATATCAGGACTAACCCCTCCTTTGTAAAATTCAAAAGGCAGCACAAAGACCTCTTCCTCAATCGCTCCCTGCCGAATGGATAGCTGCCGCTTGAATGCTAACTCTTGTTTTTATCACCCCTTTATTTTGTAACTTTTTGGATATTAAGGCTGCATTCTATTCTGAGACTCTCGACTCGCAGCGAACCAGTATGTATACCATTGTTACGTTCTGTATTGATTTTCCCATCACCTTTGTTGTAAAGAGCTCCGATACCCTCGGGTCTGGCTAGCGCTATATAAAACTCCTAAATAAATAAATACATGGCAACAGAGGTTTCACCTTGGGCCTAGACTGATCCCTTTTTCGAGCATGGCTAGATAACGACTGTTACCGGCTTTGAGATATGTTCCATAAAGGTAGCATCCACTCCTTCAAATATATCAAACTGACATTCCACCTCCAAGAGCAGGAGGGATTCCACTATTGGCAAATTAGACATTGGGTTCTGCAACCTTAAAAAAAGCTGCAACTAGGAGGCCTCTCACATACTTCAAGATGTTCTTGAAGACCCTCTGCACACAATATCACCTAGTGACACAAATATACTGTATATTAGTCTTCAATCAATTAATAGATTTGTAGAGCTGTTCTTGTTACCCGTGAGAGTATCCAGGCACTGGCAGGTTCCAGTTGATTAGCCAAATAGCCATGTCTTCAGGGACTTTGGGAATTCTGGACGAGATAGGGAGGTCTCTAGATAAAAGGGTAGCTTGTTCAATGTCTTCGCTGCTAGGTAGGAGGAATCACTGACATAACATCGACAGACATAATATCGACCTACATTTTTATAGTCACAAAAATATCGACAACACTAATATCGATATGCTATACTTATATATCGTACAACAATATTATCGATCACAGTAATATCGAACACATAAATATCGTTATCTAAAAATAGCGAACATCCTTTGAAAATATACATGTCCAAAATATCGATCACAATAATATAGACAGCATTATTATTGTTTTTTAAAACATATCGACAAGTAAAAAATAGATAAAACACACAAAATTGAACACCATAAATATAATAAATTAAATAAACATACATTGCATATCAAATTAAATCAAAAAACATATTTTTAGAACACAGTAAAACATATCTTAAAACATTAAATATTAAATACACTATTAATAACCATTTTAATTTGATATTTACATTAACTACAAAGATTATTTAACATCATATATAATATAATACACATTTGAATAATTCAACATGTGAAAAAAAAAAAAAAAGTAACTGACTCTTAATTAGCGTTTTCCATATATGGAAAACAACTACCAAAACAATTAAAACAATAAAGATCAACCAATAAAAATACACAATGTTAAAATAAACCAATGAGGTTAAGCAAACAATTAAATAAACACTATATAAGGAAGGAAAACTTAGTCTTAAACCAAAAACAATAAGGAAGCCGAAACTCTGCCGGATTTCTACCAGAAGCAAGGACTTCATCAAAGAAAAAGCTATTGCATCCTTCAAAAAGTAAGTAAATTACCATCTATAAAATAACAATAATGCTAATCTTGAAAAACAACTATTTATCTTACTCAACTAATTAATATATATCTTTTTCTAAATTTTGTCTCCTCTACAGATTTTTCTCAAAGCATCAAAAAAGTACAGACCAGCTCCTAAAACCATCTAACAAGTAATGTAAGTATTTTGCTAAATGCCTTTCCATAATAATATAAAACGCCTAACCAAACTCCAACTCCATCCCAAACACCCACCCCAGCCCATGAACAAATGTAACAAAATAAGTACAAATGTGTTTTACTCTTCCAACAGAAAAATAAATAACTTAACAGGATTCAAAAAACAAAGAAAGAACATCTCTATAGAAAAGCAGCTGAAAACCAACATTGTAAGTATATCAATAACAATGTGTATTAATTAAGAAATAAACATGTATAATATTCATTTTAATAATTTTGATATACATTTGTTGTAGAACTTAACACATCACAATGACAGAAGGCGCCCAATTTATAACATCCCAAAAATGAAAATTTTTGCTTTGTTACATGGGGTATGTCTATACCCAGGAAAAGCAAATTGGACTAAAAGTCAATTGGAAATGCAGCAAGTACTATTCAAATAAGTGTTATGGTTGAGCAACAACTAGAGAAACAACTGTTTTGTATACAAGGGAGCATAACCACCCTCCAAATGTTACTGAAATAGATGTTAGAAATGCCCTTGATGACATTAGAGAAGCTAGCACTAGGTCACAAAAACCTACCAGTCAAATACTTAAAGAAATGCTGCCTAGAATACCCAAACATGCTACTGGGCAAATGCCCTCTATTTCTTCATTAAAAAGAACTATAGCTCGCACAAAAAAAACCACAACAACTACCACACCTACTCCCAAAACGTTTGAAGAGGTGATAATTCCCCCAGAACTATCTATAACTCATAACGAAGAACCCTTTGTTCTCTATGACAACAAATGCAAAGACAAAAGAATAATAATGTTTGCTACTGCAAACAATTTAATAAAGCTTCAACAATCAGAAACATGGATGATGGACGGGACTTTTAAAATCTGTCCCAAGCCATTCTATCAACTATGCACTGTCCATGCCCTATACCAGAATACCAACATCCCCTTTATCTACGCCTTGCTACCCAATAAACAAAACTCCACATATATGGAAGTACTAACTAAAATTAAACAAGAAACAAATAATTATTTTCCACAGAAAATAATTATAGATTTTGAGCAGGCCATGATAACTGCAATTCTAAAATGCTACCCACACACATCAATTCAGGGATGTTACTATCATTTCAATCAGTGTCTATGGAGACACCTACAGAAATCAACACTATGGGGCATATTACAATGGCAGAAGGACCGCCATCGCCGGTCCCGGCGGTGGCGGCGCCATCATGAGGAAAATTCCCACCGCCAAATTAGGATGGCGGTGGGAATCACAATGGTTCCGCGGAAAGTCCGTCCGCCATGGTTCGGCAAGGCAATCCTCTTCCGGCCGCCTTGCGGAACCTGGAACCAGGGCAACATTGCGGCGGTGCCGTGCAGGCACCGCCGTAGGGATTACTGTATCCCTTTCCGACTTGCTTTGGGGGCCCTTTGCGGGCCCCCTCTGTGTGGGTGGGGTGCACTGTGGGGTACCCATGGTACCCCCCTGCAGTTCCATGCACCAAGTGGCAGGCACTGCGTGGTGCCTGTCAAGTGATGCAGGGAAATGTGGTGCATGCACCTTTATCATTGCGGACGGTGCTGCAGCCAGCAGCACCGCCCGCAATGATAAAGGCCCAGGATGTGCCCGACATAGTGGCGGGCACATCCTAATTCATCCAGCGGGACCACCGCCTTACCAGCGGTCGGTCCCAGAACCACAATGATGGCGGGCGGACTGATGTCCGCCCGCCGTCGTAATGAGCCCCTAAGTGTTGAATATGCGGCAAACAGTTCATTCGCATACCAAATAAAAAAGCTTATTGCACTGGCCTACATCCCAGTTACTGACGTGGCCGAACATTGCAACCTTTTAATAGAAAGTCCTTACTACCAGCAACACAAATCAAAATTAAGTCCCCTCCTAGACTATTTTGAAGATACCTGGGTGGGAAGACTCCATAGATCAGGACATAGAAGACAACTAAATCTAAATCTAAATCTAAATCCGTATTTGTAAAGCGCGAACTACTCACCCTTACGGGTCTCAAGGCGCTGGGGGCCGTCGTGGAAATTAAGTGAGCTATTGCCCAGAGTCACATGGTGCTGAGCTGAGCTGCCGCCGGAGCAGGGGATCGAACCGTGAACCCTGTGCTCCGAAGACAGCTGCCCTGGCCGCTGCACCACACCTCTCCACTAAAATACCAAATACCATGGTGGAATGTCTACCTTAGCACACTAAACCAAGAGGCAAAAACAAACAATGCTGTTGAAGGTTGGCATAATGCCTTCCAAGCATCAACAGGACGAGGTACACCTACTCTACACAAACCTCTACTCTCCCTACAAAAAGAACAGGGCTACCAACAGCTAAGAATAGAGCAATCTGTTACATAAATTAGGCCTAAACTAGCCAAACAAACTGAACAAATGTTTGAATACCTACAACAACAAGTCAGACTATGCATTCCTATTTAAAATATTAAAATGCATACTAAATAATTTTATTTTTTCACAATACTAATTAATTTGTCTAATATATTTTTATTAATAACTAAAAATACATATATACATTAATTATATATTTGAAAAAATAAACAACAACAATATTACATTTCATTACATTTCCCTCCCACAATAAATAATTTAAATAACTTACCATTTCCGTAGCTGTAGACAGAAAATTCCACATCTTGCAAAACAATCCAGGTAGATCATAATCCAAATAGAATAAAATGAAATGAAAAAATACAACTGTTTCAAAGAGTAATCCTCGGTCCATAAATCCACAATCCGTCAACCAAAACAATCCATGAAAACTGTTTTAAAAAAGAAACGCTCCATGAAAACCCGAAAAATTAAGAAAGTGTAAAATAACCATTAGTTACTAAAACTAATGTACACTTCCTTAATTTAAAAAAATGAAATCTTCCGGTAACGGCAACTTTTGTCGAACAAAACCTGTAAAAAACCCAAACATTTCCCACCCACACAAATATACACATATTACACCATATAACAGTATTACAAACATTACACACACGATAATAACACATATTGTACCATACTTTAAGATTTTTAAATTAGGCCTCAAAACCTAACCACACATAAATCTTCAAAACCTAACGTACACATAAAAAACACCAAAACTCCACAAACCTAACTCTAGACACACTAACTACAACCTAACTACCTTCAAATGTAATTAAAAATGTAAATTAAATAAATAAAATTAATCTTACCTTCCTCGGCGCGAAGCAACTCCCGACCGCGACCTTCTCCCCTTTGAAATAACCCAAAAGAACTGCGACCGGTTACAAAATGGCAGCTTTAAACATAGAAACCAAATGCAATTTATTTAAAAAAGGTTAGAACATTATCTCAAAATTAATTACATGTTTAATTAAAATACTGCAATTGTTATATTATTTGTTTAAATATTTTATTAATTTTTTTGGTATTGTAAAATTATAATAATAAATATTATTAAACAAATAATATTTAATATTATAATTCCATATATTTAAATGTGACATACATGTATTTTAAAAAAAATATTTTTCATATTAAACTTAGTTTACTTTATAAAACAAATGTATACAAATCAAACAATGTAATAATTATTAATATTAATATTTGATATATTAATATTATTAATTAAAACGTATTATTATTTCTTTTAAAAATGTAACTAAATGTATATATAAAAATTGTAATATAAAATTGTTAAAACTGTTATATTTGTAAAATGTTACAAATATGTGTAATATATTAACAAATGTTAACAATACCAAACTAAAATTATCAACTGTTATAAATAAATATATTTTTCAAATGTATATTAAAATATGTAAACTACATGTTTTTTCAGTAATTATTACATGTAAAAACTTACATATGTACAAACTATGGGGTGTATTACGATGGCGGTCGGATATCCACTGCCGGGCCGGCAGTGGCGCCCGCCGTACCGGCGGTGGACATCGGCCCACCATCACAACCAAGAAAACCGCCGGTCACATTAGGATGGCGGTGGTGACCGCGGCGGTGGGAAATTCCGACCGCCGCTCTTCCGCCGGTTGCCATCCGCACTCCTGCCTGGCGGACGGAGCAGGACCGGTATAATGGTGGTGGTACAGAGCAGGCTCCGCCGGCAGGATTTTGATGCCGGCGGTAGCCAGCTTTTCCTCATTGGTCAAACCACCATGGAAAGGCATGCGGTGATTGTCTTCCGGGCGTTGGGGGGTGCACTGGGGGGGTACCCATGGCACCCCTACATTTCCCTGTACCAGGTGGCATGCACTGTGCAGTGCCTGCCACGCAGTGCAGGGAAATGCAGGACATGCTCCTTTTGGCATCACGGCGGTGCTGCGGGCAGCAGCAACCGCCGCAATGTTAAGGCCCACGATCAGACCGCCGCGGTCGGATTTCGACCGCGGGTCATCGTAATTCGACCAGCGGTGATGTCGTGGTACATGTGGGCGGTCTTTTCCCGCTACCATGGTGGTCGGGAGGTTTCCCGACCACCATCGTAATAGGCCCCTATGTTATTTTTATAAAATAAATATGATTTCCTATCTCTTTGTATTTGTTTATCTCACATATTGTTATTAAAAAATATATTTCTTATTCTTTTCAAAATATTTTACAATAAATAAACATCAATAAACAAATTAAACTGTCTAATTTATTGTCTACCATGTTATTAATGTTACATTTAATGTTATATATTAATTTTATTTTTAATAAACATACTGTGTAAAATATTATCTTTTCCTTATGTATATATACAATATTAATTTTTTACATGCACAACTCTCTTATAAAAATAATATTACACTACTTTACACTATAATATTTTTTTAAATTACATATTAAAACATATTTAGCTAAATTATTATTCCCACTTCAGTTACCATAAATACAGGATAGGTGCTGGACAGTAATCTTAATTGATTTACTATTCCCACTCCAGTTAGTATTAATTCAGGGTAGATGCTGGATACTATACTTAATTAATTTACTATTCCAACTCCAGTTACTATTAATTAGGGGTAGGTGCTGGACACTAAATTTAATGAATTTAGTATTCCCACTCCAGTTAGTATTAACCCCTTCGATGCTTATGACGAGCTGGACTCGTCATGGCACACAGTGGTCGTGTGCTCATGACGAGTCCAGCTCGTCAAAAGACCACCCACGGGGGAAGCGCTGGCGCTCCCCCCGTGGGAATCCGATCGTTGGTTTTTTTTGGGGGGAGGCAGGGGAAGGGCTTCCCCTGCCTCCCCCGCCCCTCCCTCAATGACGTCAGCGCGCGAGGCGCGCTGACGTTATTGGGAGTTTCCCTTTGTTCCCCGACGCGCTGGAAGCCATTTGCTTCCAGCGCGTCGGGGAATAAGGTGAGTTTTGGCTCCGGGGAGGGGGGGTTTCAAACAAAAGAGGCATCGATGGAAAGGAAAGGGTTTTCCTTTCCCCCGATGCCTCTTTTGTGCATTCCTGCTGCACGATCATGCGATCGTGCAGCAGGAATGCCCACTAGACACCAGGGAATTTTTTTTAAAAAGTGAAAATACTGTTTTGGGGAGCGGCCCCTTGGGCAAGGGTCGCTCCCCTTTTGGGGGCCATATGTTTTTGGTCGTCTGCCCCCAGTTTTTTTAATATAGCGCAGGCTTTACCCGAAGGTGTCAGAGCGCTTCACAATAGGAACAGTAACATTACATGAGGAGAAGGTTACAAGTGAGCATAATACAAAAGCAAGCGTTACATTACATGAGGAAAAAGTGACAATTGTGCAAATAAAACAAACAAGATACAAAAAGAGGTATGTGTTACAAGATACATGAGATACAAAATACAAATAGAGGTATAATACTGCAATAAGTGGCAGTCACTCAGAACACACTGGGAAGGCACTTCTATATGCATGGAGTACAGAATTTCCTATAGTGGAAGAACTTCCTTGAGGGAGTAGAGAGGGCGTGAATTAAACAGCTGATCCATCCAAGATTGAACAGGAGGAGGTGAGAGAGAGGTAGAGAGGAGGGGGGAATTCAGTTTTGACGGGATTCAGAATGAGTTGGTGAGCTAACATCCGGTTGTGAATAGAGTTGAGAGTAGAGTTGAGTAGGGAGAGATCGTGTGCGGAAGATAAAGGTATCTTCCCACTAGTCCACCAGGCATTTATTTGTGGAGTGTGACCCCTTGGGCAAGGGTCACTCTCCTTTGGGGGCAATATTTGTGGCTGTGTCTGCCCCCCAGGAGAGCAGATCGCCATGTTTTTTTAAAAAATTGGGCCCACTAGACCACCAGGGATTTGTTTGAGGGGAGTGGCCCCTTGGGCAAGGGTCGCTCCCCTATGGGGAGCATTAATTTGGCCGTTTCTGCCCCCTGGGTGGGCAGATTGGCTTATTTTTTTGTATGGCCACTAGGCCACAAGGGATTTTTGTGGGGAGTGGCCCCTTGGGCAAGGGCCGCTCCCCTTGGGGGCATTGTTTGTGGCTGTCTGCCCCCATGGGGGGGCAGATGTCACCATTTTTTTATATTTGGCCCACTAGACCACCAGGCATTTGTTTTTGGGGAGTGGCCCCTTGGGCAAGGGTTGCTCCCTTTGGGGAGCATTCATTTGGCCGTTTCTGCCATCCTGAGGGGCAGATCGGCTGATTTGTTTTTTGTAGGTCCACTAGGCCACCAGGGTTTTTTATGTTGGGGAGCGGCCCCTTGGGCAAGGGTCGCTCCACTTTATGGGAGGATGATTGTGGCCATTTCTGCCCTCTTTGGGTGGCAGAATAGCGGTATGTTTTTAGGCCCATCTGCCCCCAAGGAGGGCAGAAGCCACTAGACACCAGGTTTTTTTAATTTTTGTGTTGGGAAGTGGCCAAAGGGCAAGGGTTGCTCCCCTTTTAGGGGGTGAATATTTTATTTATACTCTTTGGCCCACCTACCCCTTAGCTTGGCTGGTGGATTGTGTGTGGACTGGTGCATTATTTGCATATGTGATTGTAATGTTTTTTTCTCCTTTTTATTCTAGTGTAACGCTTTTGATTCCTGTTTGCGGTTTCGGCAGTGGTTGTTCTGCAGTTTTGCGTAATTGCATTTATTTGGTAAGAAAAATCTTTTTATTGTGTGTTCTCCAAATGAGTATCATGCATGAATGAATTTTTTGTAAGTGGTGTCATAATGGCAGCATATTTGTTAGTGTTCAGAGCATGAAATTCTTTGCGATGTTTTGCATTGTCTTATGTGTAATTTTTTTTTCTTCTTTTTTAGTGGGATATTGTTGATCCTTACTGTGTCTGTGCAGAGTAGGTGGTGGTGAGTCTAGCTGCTTCTGTCATGTGAGTGGTATAGTGTTGGAGTATATAGGTCTTTGTGATAAAGCTACATTTTGTTTATTTCTTTTTTTTACAAAGGGTTTGTTGTTGTTGACTTGTTTGACAAGTAACCTTTATTAGTAAGCATTATGGCTAGCCGTAGAATGACTGCTCAGCAGGTGGTTGGTTTGCTTCTTGAATCTTCCTCTGAGCAGGATTATGAGACTGACACTGTGTCTGAGGGAGAGGAGGGAGGGGAAGATTCAGGCAGTGAGTTTTCTCTCCACATGGAATCATCGGATGATGAAGGTACTCTCAGTGCAGATGAAGTGCCTGTTTTAGAGGAGGATACTACTGTGCCGATGGTGCAAGAGGCATCTGGATTGCAGCCTGGGTCTGCTAGGCTTCCCACTGGAAGTGCTGGACTCTGGGTTGATCCAAACATGGTGCAGCCGGTGTTGCCTGCCTTTAGTGGTTATGCAGGGTGTAGAGTGGATTGTGAACATTATTTGCCTATACAGTATTTTCAGTTGTTTATGGATGATGTATTTTTGGGTGAGATTGTTGAGCAGACTAATTTGTATGTTGAACAGTTTTTGAGGGACAACAGTGCCAGACTTAGGCCCCATTCTAGAGCTACCCGGTGGAGTCCCACAAATCTGGAAGAGATGAAGAAGTTTTTGGGTTTGACTTTTTATATGGGTTTGATAAGGAAGCCGTCCATGGGTTCATATTGGTCTACCAGTCCCTTGATGGCAACGGCCATATTTCCTGCAGTTATGACTCGTGATCGGTATTTCCTTTTGCTTCGGATGCTGCATTTTGTTGATAATGGTTGGCGTTGCCACGAGATCACCCTGAATGTGACCGTCTTTTTAAGATTCGGCCTGTTCTTGATCACTTTGTAGATCGATTTTCAGAGATCTATACTCCAGGGCAAGAAATATCTATTGATGAGTCTTTGGTCCTGTTCAAGGGCCGTTTGGTTTTTAGGCAGTACATTCCTAGCAAGAGGGCACGCTATGGAATTAAGCTGTATATGTTGTCTGAGAGTAGGACAGGATATGTTTTTAATTTGTGTGTGTACACTGGTAGGGATTCCACTATTGACCCCCTGGTTGTCCGTCCACTTTTGGAGTTTCAGAGAAAATTGTGTGGGATCTTGCTAGAGGACTGTTTAACAGAGGCCACCATTTGTACCTTGATAACTTCTACACTGCTGTGCAATTGTTTAAGGAATTGTTCAAAGTGGACACTTTTGCTTGTGGCACAATCCGATCTAACCATAAAGGTTATCCAAAAGAGCTTGTTTGCAAAAAACTTCAGAGGGGACAGTGCAGTTCCTTGCGTAGTGATGAACTACTAGCTGTGAAATTTGTGGACAGGAGGGATGTGTACATGCTGACTACCATCCATGATGAGAGTACTTCACCTGTGGCTGTTTGGGGTCAGATTGCTGAAGTGCGCAAACCTGTGTGCATTTTAGACTACAATAAGCACATGGGTGGTGTTGATAGAGTAGATCAGAGGTTGGAACCTTACACTGCTATTCGTAAGGCTTACATTTGGTATAAGAAGTTGGCCATCCATCTCTTCAATTTCGCAACTTTCAATGCTTTTGTTGTGTTCAAGGAGTGTTCTCCTGCGTCAAAGTTGACTTTTGTTCAGTTTCAGGAGTCTGTCATAGGCAGCCTTGTTGTTGTGGAACAGGCAAGTGTTCCTAGAGTTGGAGTGGTGGAGGATGTGGCTCGATTGAAAGATCGCCACTTTCCTGATCACATTCCTCCTACACCCTCAAAGGACTTTCCCACTAGGAGATGTAGAGTCTGTTGGCGAAGAGGTACGCGGAAGGAGACTCATATGTACTGCCCTGAGTGTCCTTCTAACCCTGGGCTGTGTGTGCCTGCTTGTTATAGAGCGTACCACAAGCAAAAGAATTATTGGGAGCAACCATGAGTGGTAAAGTGGTAAAGAATTGTTGTTCTGTTTCAAGGTTGGCATTAGTGCAATGTATTTAGTTTCTGATTTTGTGTTAGTAGATTTGTATCTATTTGCAATTTGTTTGTGTTTTCTTTTTTGTATAAAAAATCCTAAATGTGATGGTGGTGTGTGTAGGCTGGTGCTTGGCTGGCGGTGTGCGTGAAGTGGCGTTTGGCTGGCGGTGTACGTGGAGTGGCTCTTGGCTGGCGGTGTGCGTGGAGTGGCACTTGGCTGGCGGTGTGCGTGGAGTAGCACTTGGCTGGCGGTGTGCGTGGAGTGGCACTTGGCTGGCGGTGTGCGTGGAGTGGCGCTTGGCTGGCGGTGTGCGTGGAGTGGCGCTTGGCTGGCGGTGTGCGTGGAGTGGCGCTTGGCTGGCGGTGTGCGTGGAGTGGCTCTTGGCTGGTGGTGTGCGTGGAGTGGCACTTGGCTTGCGGTGTGCGTGGAGTGGCACTTGGCTGGCGGTGTGCGTGGAGTGGCGCTTGGCTGGCGGTGTGCGTGGAGTGGCGCTTGGCTGGCGGTGTGCGTGGAGTGGCGCTGGGCTGGCGGTGTGCATGGAGTGGCGCTTGGCTGGCGGTGTGCGTGGACTGTCGCTCGGATGGCGGTGTGTGAGTAGTGACTTGCTGCTGGTCACTACACACACTGCTAGCCGAGCGACACTCCACGCAATCCATCAGCTTGTGTGGTTGCTGTGTTAGGAATGTGGGCGTGTGAAAGTGATGGGCCCTTGAATGGCGCTGTCTGCTGGTGTGAGTGTTGTAATGTGATGGGCCCGCGGCTGGTGGTGTGAATGGTTTTGTATGTGTCACATGTATGAAAGGTGTATGAATGGCCTGTAAAGAGGTTGGTGCCTTGTCGTGGCTTTACAGCTCACGAGCTGTGAGTCAATGGTTCAGTTTCTCGTCCTTTCAATTATTAACAGTGCATTTCATTTTTGTGAAATCACTTGTTAATACAATTATATATATACTGAACCATCACTCACCCTCGTGCCAAATCCAACTAGTATGTGTGTGTGCTTGAGGATTAGATGGCTATGCAGTAATATTTTTTTTTTGTCTTTCTCAAGCAGGGTGTACCTTGTCCATTTTTGTGAATGTTGTAATTAGGGGTGGGCGGAATTTGCGTAGTCGCGCTACGCAAAGCTCCGCGAAACGGTAAAAAATCTCCGCGAGCACGCCAAAGTTCCGCGAACACGCGGAATTGCTTGTTCCGCCCGTTCGCGATGCTTTTTTCTTGTTCGCAAACGCTTTTTGCGTGCTCAGGGAGAAATATCTTGCGAACATGCATTTTGAAAGCGCGAACAAACAAAAAACTCAGCGAAGCCGCGGATCGCGGAATTTTGGGCAATTTCGCATTCTCCGCGGAACGCGAAATTACCCAAATTCCGCGAATTCCGCAAGCGGAACGGAATTTACCGCCCAGGCCTAGTTGTAATGTGTTTGTTTCGTGGCTGGTGGTGTGAATGGTCTTGTGTGTATCACGTATGAAAGGTGTGTGAATGGCCTGTAAAGCGGTTGGGGCCTTGACGTGGCTTTACAGCTCACGAGCTGCGAGTCACTGGTTCAGTTTTTTGTCCTTTCAATTATTGACAGTGCATTTCATTTTTGTGAAATCTCTTGTTAATAAAATTGTATATACTGAACCATCACTTGCCCTCGTGCCAAATCCAACCAGTATGTGTGTGTGCTTGAGGAATAGATGGCTGTGCAGTAATCTTTGTCTTTTTAGTCTGTCTGCCAAGGTGTACATTCCGTCTAAGAATAACCTACCAACTGTAGATATTGTCGTAAACGAAACACCCATGGAAGTACATGGTGATATCTCTCTTGTGGATCACAACAAGTTATGTTACCCACAATGTCCTACAAACCACAAAATGTCTGTCACATTTTCCTTGCAATATTGTGCCAAAATGTTCACGCTGCAGAAATAAACAACACATTATCTCAAAACGACCTGGTTTTGCAAGGGGGGTCACCTGGGTTTTTGGCCCGGGGCTCGGCGTCCACCTAGGGAAACCTACCAAACCCACACATTTCTGTAAAGTAGACACCCGGGGGATTCCAGGGAGGTATGACTTGCGTGGATCCCCCAACGTTTTCTTACCCAGAATCCCCTGCAAACCTGACATTTTGCTGAAAAAATCAATTTTTTCACACATTTTTGTGTGGTAAAGTTGTGGCATCACCGGGCTGACACAAATTTCCTACCACCCAGCGTCCCCCCAGGTCTCCCGATAAAAATGGTGCCTCACTCGGGTGAGAGGCCCAAGTACCCGCGACAGGCAAGGGCCCACAACGTATTGAGGCGACTTCAAAATGGCCTTTCACAAAACGACCTGGCTTTGCAAGGAGGGTCCCATGACGTTTTGGCCTGGGGCTCGGCGGCCACCTAGGGAAACCTACCAAATCCACACATTTCTGAAAAGTAGACACCCGGGGGACTCCAGGGAGGTATGGCTTGCGTGGATCCCCCAACGTTTCCTTACCCAGAATCCCCTGCAAACCTCAATTTTAGCTGAAAAAAAATCACTTTTTTCACACATTTTTGTGTGGGAAAGTGTGGCATCACTGGCCTCACACAAATTTCCTACCACCCAGCATTCCCCCAGGTCTCCTGATAAAAATGGTGCCTCACTTGTGTGGAAGGCAGAAGTACCCGCGACAGGCAAGGGCCCAAAACGTAGTGAGGCGACATCAAAATTGCCTATCTCAAAACCACCTGGTTTTGCAAGGGGGTCACCTGGGTTTTTGGCCCCGTGCTCGGTGGCCATCTAGGGAAAACTACCAAACCCACACATTTCTGAAAAGTAGACACCCGGGGGCTTCCAGGGAGGTATGGCTTGCGTGGATCCCCCAACGTTTCCTTACCCAGAATCCCCTGCAAACCTCAATTTTTGCTGAAAAAATCACTTTGTTCACACATTTTTGTGTGGGAAAGTGTGGCATCACTGGCCTCACCCAAATTTCCTACCACCCAGCGATCCCCCAGGTCTCCCGATAAAAATGGTGCCTCACTTGTGTGGGAGGCACAAGTACCCGCGACAGGCAAGGGCCCAAAACGTAGTGAGGCGACATCAAAATTGCCTATCTCAAAATCACCTGGTTTTGCAAGGGGGGTCACCTGAGTTTTAGGCCCCGTGCTCGGTGGCCATCTAGGGAAACCTACCAAACCCACACATTTCTGAAAAGTAGACACCCGGGGGCTTCGAGGGAGGTATGGCTTGCGTGGATCCCCCAACGTTTCCTTACCCAGAATCCCCTGCAAACCTCAATTTTAGCTGAAAAAATCACTTTTTTCACACATTTTTGTGTGGGAAAGTGTGGCATCACTGGCCTCACACAAATTTCCTACCACCCACGTTCCCCCAGGTCTCCCGATAAAAATGGTGCCTCACTTGTGTGGGAGGCCCAAGTACCCGCGACAGGCAAGGGCCCAAAACTTAGTGAGGCGACATCAAAATTGCCTATCTCAAAATCACCTGGTTTTGCAAGGGGGGTCACCTAGGTTTTAGGCCCCGTGCTCGGTGGCCATCTAGGGAAACCTACCAAAACCACACATTTCTGAAAAGTAGACACCCGGGGGCTTCCAGGGAAGTATGGCTTGCGTGGATACCCCAACGTTTCTTACCAGAATCCCTGCAAACCTCAATTTTAGCTGAAAAAATCACTTTTTCACACATTTTTGTGTGGAAAGTGTGGCATCACTGGCCTCACACAAATTTCCTACCACCCAGCGTTCCCCAGGTCTCCCGATAAAAATGGTGCCTCACTTGTGTGGGAGGCCCAAGTACCAGCGACAGGCAAGGGCCCAAGACGTAGTGAGGCTGACATCAAAATTGCCTATCTCAAAACCACCTGGTTTTGCAGAGGTCACCTGGGTTTTGGCCTCGTGCTCAGGCGGCCATCTAGGAAACCTACCAAACCACACATTTCTGAACAGTAGACACCCGGGGCTTCAGGAGGTATGGCTTGCGTGGATCCCCAACGTTTCTACTCCAGAATCCCTGCAAACCTCAATTTTAGTTGAAAAAAATCACTTTTTTCACACATTTTGTGTGGGAAAGTGTGGCATCACTGGCCTCACACAAATTTCCTACCACCCAGAATTCCCCCAGGTCTCCCAATAAAAATGGTGCCTCACTTGTGTGGGAGGCCCAAGTACCCGCGACAGGCAAGGGCCCAAAACATAGTGAGGCGACATCAAAATTGCCTATCTCAAAACCACCTGGTTTTGCAAGGGAGTCACCTGGGGTTTTGGCCCCGTGCTCGGCGGCCATCTAGGAAACCTACCAAACCCACACATTTCTGAAAAGTAGGCACTCGGGGCTTCCAGGGATGTATGGATTGCGTGGATCCCCCAACGTTTCCTTACCAGAATCCCCTGCAAACCTCAATTTTAGCTGAAAAAATCACTTTTTCACACATTTCTGTGTGGAAAGTGTGGCATCACTGGCCTCACACAAATTTCCTACCACCCAGCGTTCCCCAGGTCTCCCGATAAAATGGTGCCTCACTTGTGTGGGAGGCACAAGTACCCGCGACAGGCAAGGGCCCAAGACGTAGTGAGGCGACATCAAAATAGCCTATCTCAAAACCACCTGGTTTTGCAAGGGGGGTCACCTGGGTTTTTCGCCCCGTGCTCGGCGGCCATCGAGGGAAATCTACCAAACCCACACATTTCTGAAAAGTAGACACCCGGGGGTTTCCAGGGAGGTATGGCTTGCATGGATCCCCCAACGTTTCCTTACCCAGAATCCCATGCAAACCTCAATTTTAGCTGAAAAAATCACTTTTTTCACAAATTTTTGTGTGGGAAAGTGTGGCATCACCGGGCTCACACAAATTTCCTACCACCCAGCGTTCTCCCAGGTCTCCCGATAAAAATGGTGCCTCACTTGTGTGGGAGGCCCAAGTACCCGCATCATGCAAGGACACAAAACGCTTTGAGGCAACATCAACATTGCCTATCAAAAATGTTTTGGGCCCTTGCCTGTCGCGGGTACTTGGGCCTCCCACACAAGTGAGGCACCATTTTATCGGGAGACATGGGGGAACGCTGGGTGGTAGGAAATTTGGGTGAGGCCAGTGATGCCACACTTTCCACACAAAAATGTGTGAAAAAGTGATTTTTTCAGCTAAAATTGAGGTTTGCAGGGATTCTGGGTAAGGAAACGTTGGGATCCATGCAAGCCATACCTCCCTGGAAGCCCCGGGTGTCTACGTTTCAGAAATGTGTGGGTTTGGTAGGTTTCCTAGATGGCCGCCGAGCACGGGGCCAAAAACCCAGGTGACCCCACTTGCAAAACCAGGTGGTTTTGAGAAAGGCAATTTTGATGTCGCTCACTACGCCTTGGGCCCTTGCCTGTCGCTGGTACTTGGGCCTCCCACACAAGTGAGGCACCATTTTATCGGGAGACCTGGGGAAACGCTGGGTGGTGGAAATTTGTGTGAGGCCAGTGATGCCACACTTTCCCACACAAAAATGTGTGAAAAATTGATTTTTCAGCTAAAATTGAGGTTTGCAGGGATTCTGCAGGAAACGTTGGGGGATCCACGCAAGCCATACCTCCTGGAAGCCCCTGGTGTCTACTTTTCAGAAATGTGTGGGTTTGGTAGGTTTCCCTAGATGGCCGCCGAGCACTGGGCCATAAACCCAGGTGACTCCTAGCAAAACCAGGTGGTTTTGAGATAGGCAATTTTGATGTCGCCTCACTACGTTTTGGGCCCTTGCCTGTCACGGTACTTGTGCCTCCCACACAAGTGAGGCACCATTTTATCGGGAGACCTGGAGGAACGCTGAGTGGTAGCAAATTTGACTGAGGCCAGTGATGCCACACTTTCCACACAAAAATGTGTTAAAAAGTGATTTTTTCAGCTAAAATCGAGGTTTGCAGGGGATTCTGGGTCAGGAAGCGTTGGGAGATCCACGCAAGCCATACCTCCTGGAAGACCCCGGGTGTCTACTTTTCAGAAATGTGTGGGTTTGTAGGTTTCCTAGATGGCCGCCGAGCACGGGCCAAAACCCAGGTGACTCCTTGCAAAACCAGGTGGTTTTGAGATAGGCAATTTTGATGTCGCCTCACTACGTTTTGGGCCCTTGCCTGTCGCGGCTACTGGACCTCCCACACAAGTGAGGCACCATTTTTATCGGGAGACCTGGGGAACGCTGGGTAGGGAATGTGTGAGGCCAGTGATGTCACACTGTCCCACACAAAAATGTGTGAAAAAGTGATTTTTCAGCTAAAATTGAGGTTTGCAGGGATTCTGGGTAAGGAAACTTTGGGGATCCACGCAAGCCATACCTCCCTGGAAGCCCCGCGTGTCTACTTTTCAGAAATGTGTGGGTTGGTAGGTTTCCTAGGTGCCAGCAGAGCTAGGGTTCACAAACTACAGCTAGGCACTTTGCCAAAAAGGGTCATTTTTCACTGCGAAATTGAGGTGTGACCACGTTGTGTTTTGCGCCATTTACTGTCGCGGGCACTAGGCCGACCCACACAAGTGAGGTACCATTTTTCTCGTAAGACTTTGGGGAATGCGGGGTGGGTGGAAATTTGTGGATCCACGCAGATTCCAGAACTTTCCACCACAGAAATGTGGGGAAAATGTGTTTTTTTGACAATTTTTAGGTTTGCAAGGGATTCTGGGTAACAGAACCTGGTGGGAGGCAGTCAAGTCACCCCATCCTGGATTCCCCTGGGTGTCTAGTTTTCAAAAATGTATAGGTTTGCTAGGTTTCCCTAGGTGCCGGCAGAGGTAGGGTTCAAAAACTACAGCTAGGCACTTTGCAAAAAAAGGGTCATTTTTCACTGCGAAATTGAGGTGTTACCACGTTGCGTTTTGCGCCGTTTACTGTCGCAGGCACTAGACCGACCCACACAAGTGAGGTACAATTTTTCTCGGAAGACTATGGGGAACGCGGGGTGGGTGGAAATTTGTGGATCCACGCAGATTCCAGAACTTTCCACCACAGAAATGTGGGGAAAATGTGGTTTTTTTGACACTTTTTTAGGTTTGCAAGGGATTCTGGGTAACAGAACCTGGTGGGAGGCAGTCAAGTCACCCCATCCTGGATTCCCCTGGGTGTCTAGTTTCCAAAAATGTATAGGTTTGCTAGGTTTCCCTAGGTTCCGGCAGAGCTAGGGTTCAAAAACTACACCTAGGCACTTTGCCAAAAAGGGTCATTTTTCACTGCGAAATTGAAGTGTGACCATGTTGCGTTTTGCGTCATTTCCTGTCACAGGCACTAGGCCGACCCTCACAAGTGAGGTACCATTTTTCTTGTAAGACTTTGGGGAACGTGGGGTGGACAGAAATTTGTGGATCCACGCAGATTCCAGAACTTTCCACCACAGAAATGTGGGGAAATTGTGTTTTTTTTTATAATATTTTAGGTTTGCAAGGGATTCTGGGTAACAGAACCTGGTGGGAGGCAGTCAAGTCACCCCATCCTGAATTCCCCTGGGTGTCTAGTTTTTAAAAATGTATAGGTTTGCTAGGTTTCCCTAGGTGCCGGCAGGGGTAGGGTTCAAAAACTACAGCTAGGCACTTTGCAAAAAAAGGGTCATTTTTCACTGCGAAATTGAGGTGTTACCACGTTGCGTTTTGCGCCGTTTCCTGTCGCAGGCACTAGGCCGACCCACACAAGTGAGGTACAATTTTTCTCGGAAGACTATGGGGAACGCGGGGTGGGTGGAAATTTGTGGATCCACACAGATTCCAGAACTTTCCACCACAGAAATGTGGGGAAAATGTGGTTTTTTTGACACTTTTTTAGGTTTGCAAGGGATTCTGGGTAACATAACCTGGTGGGAGGCAGTCAAGTCACCCCATCCTGGATTCCCCTGGGTGTCTAGTTTCCAAAAATGTATAGGTTTGCTAGGTTTCCCTAGGTTCCGGCAGAGCTAGGGTTCAAAAACTACACCTAGGCACTTTGCCAAAAAGGGTCATTTTTCACTGCGAAATTGAAGTGTGACCATGTTGCGTTTTGCGTCATTTCCTGTCACAGGCATTAGGCCGACCCACACAAGTGAGGTACCATTTTTCTCATAAGACTTTGGGGAACACGGGGTGGGTGGAAATTTGTAGATCCACGCATATTCCAGAACTTTCCACCACAGAAATGTGGGGAAAATGTGTTTTTTTTGACAATTTTTTAGGTTTGCAAGGGATTCTGGGTAACATAACCTGGTGGGAGGCAGTCAAGTCACCCCATCCTGGATTCCCCTGGGTGTCTAGTTTTCAACAATTGTATAGGTTTGCTAGGTTTCCCTAGGTGCCGGCAGAGGTAGGGTTCAAAAACTACAGCTAGGCACTTTGCCACAAAAGGGTCATTTTTCACTGCGAAATTGAGGTGTGACCAAGTTGTGTTTTGCGCTATTTCCTGTCGCAGGCACTAGGCCGACCCTCACAAGTGAGGTACCATTTTTCTCGTAATACTTTGGGGAACGCGGGGTGGATGGAAATTTGTGGATCCACGCAGAATCCAGAACTTTCCACCACAGAAATGTGGGGAAAATGTGTTTTTTTGACAATTGTTTAGGTTTGCAAGGGATTCTGGGTAACAGAACCTGGTGGGAGGCAGCCAAGTCACCCCATCCTGGATTCCCCTGGGTGTCTAGTTTCCAAAAATGTACAGGTTTGCTTGGTTTCCCTAGGTGCCGGCAGAGCTAGGGTTCAAAAACTACACCTAGGCACTTTGCCAAAAAAGGGTCATTTTTCACTGCGAAATTGAAGTGTGACCACGTTGCGTTTTGCTTCGTTTCCTGTCGCAGGCACTAGGCCGACCCACACAAGTGAGGTACCATTTTTCTCATAAGACTTTGGGGAATACGGGGTCAGTGGAAATTTGTGGATCCACGCAGATTCCAGAACTTTCCACCACAGAAATGTGGGGAAAATGTGTTTTTTTGGACAATTTTTTAGGTTTGCAAGGGATTCTGGGTAACATAACCTGGTGGGAGGCAGTCAAGTCACCCCATCCTGGATTCCCCTGGGTGTCTAGTTTTCAACAATTGTATAGGTTTGCTAGGTTTCCCTAGGTGCCGGCAGAGGTAGGGTTCAAAAACTACAGCTAGACACTTTGCCACAAAAGGGTCATTTTTCACTGCGAAATTGAGGTGTGACCAAGTTGTGTTTTGCGCCGTTTCCTGTCGCAGGCACTAGGCCGACCCTCACAAGTGAGGTACCATTTTTCTCGTAAGACTTTGGGGAACGCGGGGTGGATGGAAATTTGTGGATCCACGCAGATTCCAGAACTTTCCACCACAGAAATGTGGGGAAAATTTGTTTTTTTTTACAATTGTTTAGGTTTGCAAGGGATTCTGGGTAACAGAACCTGGTGGGAGGCAGTCAAGTCACCCCATCCTGGATTCCCCTGGGTGTCTAGTTTTCAAAAATGTATAGGTTTGCTAGATTTCCCTATGTGCCGGCAGAGGTAGGGTTAAAAAACTACAGCTAGGCACTTTGCAAAAAAAGGGTAATTTTTCACTGCGAAATTGAGATGTGACCACGTTGGGTTTTGCACCGTTTCCTGTCACAGGCACTAGGCCGACCCACACAAGTGAGGTACCATTTTTCTCGGAAGACTTTGGGGAACGCGGGGTGGGTGGAAATTTGTGGATCCACACAGATTCCAGAACTTTCCACCACAGAAATGTGGGGAAAATGTGTTTTTTTTGACAATTGTTTAGGTTTGCAAGGGATTCTGGGTAACAGAACCTGGTGGGAGGCAGTCAAGTCACCCCATCCTAAATTCCCCTGGGTGTCTAGTTTTCAAAAATGTATAGGTTTGCTAGGTTTCCCTAGGTGCCGGCAGAGCTAGGGTTCAAAAACTACACCTAGGCCCTTTGCCAAAAAAGGGTCATTTTTCACTGTGAAATTGAAGTGTGACCACGTTGTGTTTTGCGTCGTTTCCTGTCGCACGCACTAGGCCGACCCACACAAGTGAGGTACCATTTTTCTCATAAGACTTTGGGGATCAGGGGGTGGGTGGAAATTTGTGGATCCATGCAGATTCCAGAACTTTCCACCACTGAAATGTAGGCAAAAAGTGTTTTCTTTGGACAATTATTTAGGTTTGCAAGGGATTCTGGGTAACAGAACCTGGTGGGAGGCAGTCAAGTCACCCCATCCTGGATTCCCCTGGGTGTCTAGTTTTCAAAAATGTATAGGTTATCTAGGTTTCCCTAGGTGCCGGCAGAGCTAGGGTTCACAAACTACACCTAGGCACTTTGCCAAAAAAGGGTCATTTTTCACTGCGAAATTGAATTGTGACCACGTTGCGTTTTGCGTCGTTTCCTGTCGCAGGCACTAGGCTGACCCACACAAGTGAGGTACCATTTTCCTCATAAGACTTAGGGGAACACGGGGTGGGTGGAAATGTGTGGATCCACGCAGATTCCAGAACTTTCCACCACAGAAATGTGGGGAAAATGTGTTTTTTTGGGCAATTTTTTAGGTTTGCAAGGGATTCTGGGTAACAGAACCTGGTGGGAGGCAGTCAAGTCACCCCATCCTGGATTCCCCTGGATGTCTAGTTTTCAAAAATGTATAGGTTTGCTAGGTTTCCCTAGGTGCCCGCAGAGCTAGGGTTCAAAAACTACAGCTAGGCACTTTGCCAACAAAGGGTCATTTTTCACAGCGAAAGTGAGGTGTGACCACATTGCGTTTTGCGCCGTTTCCTGTTGCAGGCACTAGGCCGACCCACACAAGTGAGGTACCATTTTTCTCGTAAGACTTTGGGGAACGCGGGTTGAGTGGAAAATTGTGGATCCACGCAGATTCCAGAACTTTCCACCACAGAAATGTGGGGAAAATGTGTTTTTTTTGACAATTGTTTAGGTTTGCAAGGGATTCTGGGTAACAGAACCTGGTGGGAGGCAGTCAAGTCACCCCATTCTGGATTCCCCTGGGTGTCTAGTTTCCAAAAATGTATAGGTTTGCAAGGTTTCCCTAGGTGCCGGCAGAGCTAGGGTTCAAAAACTACAGCTAGGCACATTGCAAAAAAAGGGTCATTTTTCATTGTGAAAATGTGGTGCGTCCATGTTGCGTTTTGCGCTGCTTCCTGTCGCAGGCACTAGGCCGACCCACACAAGTGAGGTACCATTTGTCTCGTAAGACTTTGGGGAACGCGGGGTGGGTTGAAATTTGTGGATCCAAGCAGATTCCAGAACTTTCCACCACAGAAATGTGGGGAAAATGTGGTTTTTTGACAATTTTTTAGGTTTGCGAGGGATTCTGGGTAACAGACCCTGGTGGGAGGCAGTCAAGTCACCCCATCCTGGATTCCCCTGGGTGTCTAGTTTTCAAAAATGTATAGGTTTGCTAGGTTTCCCTAGGTGCCGGCAGAGCTAGGGTTCAAAAACTACACCTAGGCACTTTGCCAAAAAAGGGTCATTTTTCACTGCGAAATTGAAGTGTGACCACGTTGCGTTTTGCGTCGTTTCCTGTCGCAGGCACTAGGCCGACCCACACAAGTGAGGTACCATTTTCCTCATAAGACTTAGGGGAACACGGGGTGGGTGGAAATTTGTGGATCCACGCAGATTCCAGAACTTTCCACCAGAGAAATGTGGGGAAAATGTGTTTCTTTTGGCAATTTTTTAGGTTTGCAAGGGATTCTGGGTAACAGAACCTGGTGGGAGGCAGTCAAGTCACCCCATCCTGGATTCCCCTGGATGTCTAGTTTTCAAAAATGTATAGGTTTGCTAGGTTTCCCTAGGTGCCCGCAGAGCTAGGGTTCAAAAACTACAGCTAGGCACTTTGCCAACAAAGGGTCATTTTTCACAGCGAAAGTGAGGTGTGACCACATTGCGTTTTGCGCCGTTTCCTGTTGCAGGCACTAGGCCGACCCACACAAGTGAGGTACTATTTTTCTCGTAAGACTTTGGGGAACGCTGGTTGAGTGGAAAATTGTGGATCCACGCAGATTCCAGAACTTTCCACCACAGAAATGTGGGGAAAATGTGGTTTTCTTGACAATATTTTAGGTTTGCAAGGGATTCTGGGTAACAGAACCTGGTGGGAGGCAGTCAAGTCACCCCATTCTGGATTCCCCTGGGTGTCTAGTTTCCAAAAATGTATAGGTTTGCAAGGTTTCCCTAGGTGTCAGCAGAGCTAGGGTTCAAAAACTACAGCTAGGCACATTGCAAAAAAAGGGTCATTTTTCACTGTGAAAATGTGGTGCGTCCACGTTGCGTTTTGCGCTGCTTCCTGTCGCAGGCACTAGGCCGAACCACACAAGTGAGGTACCATTTTTCTAGTAAGACTTTGGGGAACGCGGGGTGGGTGGAAATTTGTGGATCCACGCAGATTCCAGAACTTTCCACCACAGAAATGTGGGGAAAATGTGTTTTTTTGCCAATTTTTTAGGTTTGCGAGGGATTCTGGGTAACAGAACCTGGTGGGAGGCAGTCAAGTCACCCCATCCTGGATTCCCTCGGTGTCTAGTTTTCAAAAATGTATAGGTTTGCTAGGTTTCCCTAGGTGCCAGCAGAGCTAGGGTTCAAAAACTACAGCTAGGCACTTTGCCAAAAAAGGGTCATTTTTCACTGCGAAATTGAGGTGTGACCACGTTGTGTTTTGTGCCGTTTCCTGTCGCAGGCACTAGGCCGACCCACACAAGTGAGGTACCAGTTTTCTCGTAAGACTTTGGGGAACACGGGGTGGGTGGAAATTTGTGGATCCACGCAGATTACAGAACTTTCCACCACAGAAATGTGGGGAAAATTTGTTTTTTTTGACAATTGTTTAGGTTTGCGAGGGATTCTGGGTAACAGAACCTGGTGGGAGGCAGTCAAGTCACCCCATCCTGGATTCCCCTGGATGTCTAGTTTTCAAAAATGTATAGTTTTGCTAGGTTTCCCTAGGTGCCGGCAGAGCTAGGGTTCAAAAACTATAGCTAGGCACATTGCAAAAAAAGGGTCATTTTTCACTGTGAAAATGTAGTGCGTCCACGTTGCGTTTTGCGCTGCTTCCTGTCGCGGGCACTAGGCCTACCCACACAAGTGAGGTACCATTGTTTTTGGAAGACATTGGGGAACGCGGGGTGGGTGGAATTTTGTGGATCCACGCAGATTCCAAAACTTTCCACCACAGAAAAGTGAGGAAAATGTGTTTTTTTAAGCAATTTTTTAGGTTTGCAAGGGATTCTGGGTACCATAACCTGGTGAGAGCCAGTCAAGTCACCCCATCCTGAATTCCCCTGGGTGTCTAGTTTTCAAAAATGTATAGGTTTGCTAGGTTTCCCTAAGTACCCGCAGAGCTAGGGTTCAAAAACTACAGCTAGGCACTTTGCAAAAAAGGGTAATTTTTCATTGTGAAAATGTAGTACGTCCACATTGCATTTTGAGCCATTTCCTGTTGTGGGCACAAGGCCTACCCACACAAGTGAGGTACCATTTTTATCGGGAGACTTAGGGTAACACAGAATTGTAGAGCAACTGTTATTACCTATTGACTTTCGATGCATTTCTGCCTTCCAAATGAGAGACAATGTGTAAAAAATAAGTCATTTTGAAAAATGACCTATAATTCTCATGCTAGTATGGGTACTCCCAATTTTGGAAATGTGCAAATATCTACTGTTTCTAAAATCTACATTTTGTTCCCATTTCAGAAATACATGGGTGTCTTTCATAACAATTTTTCCATGTATACATTTTCCCAAAATAATTGCTATATACCCGGTACATAATAAAAAACCATTGCAAGATGCTGCTCAGTTATTGGCTCTGGGTTCGTCGGGTTCTTGGTGAACCTACAAGTCCTATATATCCCCACAACCATAAAGGTCCTGCGGATATAACGGTATATTGCTTTCAAATAGCTGTCATAATTAGAAGAAGTTACAGGTGAAAACGTTGACACAAATGGCTGTTTTTTTCAACTAATTTTCAATTATTCCTTCATTTAACTGTTAGTTTCTATAAGGAAAACTTTAAGGATCTACACAAATGACCCCTTGCTGAATTTAGAATTTTGTCTACTTTTCAGAAATGTATGGATTTCCAGGATCCATTATTGGTTTTATACCCATTTCTACCATTAACTGGAAGGAGGTTGAAAGCACAAAAAATAGCAAAAATAGGCTATGTCCCAGAAAAATGCCAAAACTGTGTAAAAAAAGATGGTTTTCTGACAAAAGTCTGCTTGTCCCTAAAAGCTGTGAAGATGGTGATTTCAGCACCACAACCCCTTTTTTGATGCCATTTGCAGGGAAAAAACAAGACGCTTTCATCTGTAGCCCTTTTTTCGCATTTTTCCTAGAAAATTCTTTTTTTTGCTGTATTTTGGCTAATTTCTGGGTTTCCTCCAGGGGAATCCACAAACCCTGGGTACCTTTACAATCCCCATGATGTTAGAAAAAAAGGACGCAAATTTGGCGTGGATACCTTATGTGGTTAAAAAGTTACAGGGGCCTAAGCGCGCACTACCCCAAATAGCCAAAAAAAGGCTTAGCACAGGGGGGGAAAAGGCCTAGCAGCGAAGGGGTTAATTAGGGGTAGGTGCTGGACACTAAACTTAATTAATTTACTATTCCCACTCCAGTTAGTATTAATTCAGGGTAGGTGCTGGACACTAAACTGAATTACTTTACTATTCCCACTCCAGTTAGTATTAATTCAGGGTAGGTGCTGGACACTAAACTTAATTAATTTATTATTCCAACTCCAGTTAATATTAATTAGGGGTAGGTGCTGGACATTAAACTTAAATAATATACTATTCCCACTCCAGTTACTATTAATTCATAGTAAGTGCTGTACACTAAAATGATTTAATTTACTATTTCAACTCCAGTTAATAATAATTAGTGGTAGGTGCTGGACACTAAACTTAATTAATTTACTATTCCCACTCAAGTTAGTATTAATTCAGGGTAAGTGGTGGACACTAAAATTATTTAATTTACTATTCCCACTCCAGTTAGTATTTCTTAGGGGTAGATGCTGGACACTAAACTTAATTAATTTAATATTCCAACTCCAGTTAATATTAATTCAGGGTAAGTGCTGGACACTAAAATAATTTAATTTACTATCCCCACTCCAGTTAGTATTAATTAGGGGTAGGTGCTGGACACTAAACTTAATTAATTTACTATTCCCACTCCAGTTAGTATTACTTAGCAGTAGGTGCTGTACACTAAACTTAAATAATTTACAAATCCCACTCCAGTTACTATTAATTCAGAGTAGGTGCTGGACACTAAAATTATTTAATGTACTATTCCAAATCCAGTTAATAATAATTAGGAGTAGGTGCTGGACACTAAACTTAATTAATTTACTATTCCCACTCTAGTTAGTATTAATTCAGGGTAAGTGCTGGACACAAAAATTATTTAATTTACTATTCCCACTCCAGTTAGTATTTCTTAGGGGTAGATGCTGGACACTAAACTTAATTATTTCATATTACAACTCCAGTTAATATTAATTCAGGGTAAGTGCTGGACACTAACATTATTTAATTTACTATTCCCACTCCAGTTAGTATTAATTAGGGGTAGGTGCTGTACACTAAAATTAATTAATGTACTATTCCCACTCCAGTTAGTATTAATTAGGGGTAGGTGCTGTACACTAAACTTAAATAATTTACTATTTGCACTCCAGTTACTATTAATTCAGAGTAAGTGCTGGACACTAAAATTATTTAATTTACTATTCCCACTCTAGTTAATATTAATTAGGGGTAGGTGTTGGACACTAAAATTAAGTAATTTACTATTCCCACTCCAGTTAGTATTAATTAGTGGTAGGTGCTGGACACTAAACTTAAATAATTTACTATTCCCACTCCAGTTAGTATTAATTAAGGGTAGGTGCTGGACACTAAATGTAATTAATTTACTATTCCAACTCCAGATAATATTAACTAGGGTGTTATAGGGATTCTGCACACACAGAGCTATGCACAGGATAATAGGACCTCGGAATATAGTGGTGAGCCAACCATAAACAGTAGCACCTAAAACCCCAACCCGACTAGCCTTAGCGTCCCATTAGCAACAAGGTTACCAATGCTTAGACAACCCAGAACACGTTATCTCTCTCTCAGGACTCGCAGTAGCAAGAACACCCTTTCGTCACTCACTCATACCTGTCCACAACGTGCGTAAGAAGAGACATAGGGGCCGATTCCGATCTCGGTCGGAGGCGCACCCAATACCATTCGGTCGGGAAAAAAGCCATGCGAAAGCCTGTTTCCCGACCGAACCGTACGCGGGTCCGGCCGAGCGAGTACGATGCGGACTCGCCGACCGACTCGTCCGGGCGACCCGACCGCTCCGACCGACTCGTACCCGGATCGTACCGCTCCGACCGACTCGCTCGGACCCGATTCGCACCGCGCAATGGAGACGTTTTCCGGCCGGGTAAGTACGATGCGCACCTCGACCGCTCCGACCGACTCGCGCCGTCCGACTCGAACTCGCTGTCGGAGCCGTACTTTGGGGTCCGTGTCGGACCCCCTGTACGCGCACCCGTGCGAGGCGCACACAGGGGGACCCATGGGTCCCCCTACCTGTGCGTGTACGCCGCGAGCGCTCGCGGCGTACTCGCTGTAGGGGGCGCCTTGTCCGCCTCGCACCCATTGAGGCAATGGGAGCCCGCGTACGCGTTGTACGACCGGCTCCCATTGAGTTCAATGGGAGTCCGACCGACTCGTGTCCGATAACATACGGACGCATCGTACTCGTTCGGTCGGACTGCACGGGTCCGATTCGGTCGGAAATCTCTCCGGGTCCGGCTCGGTCGGAGAAATTTCCGGCCCGAATCGGAATCGACCCCATAGTATAGTTTAAAATGTTTATTTCAACTTACGTACTCTAAGATACAGTACACGTGTCAGTACTATCAGCATAATGCATAAGAATAATATAATCAGCATAGTTACAACTCCATAGAATACAAACGGGGAAAGCATTTCATGAAGCAGTGGATATAGGGCTATATGACCTTACCACCCTCCCCGTGCTAGTATCTTGTGTATTATAAAAATAGAAGACCTCTGGGCATTGTCTAGCGAACCCCCATACCTCAGTCTCTAGATGCAAAGACTACATCAGCAGACAATCACAGCTCTTCTCCCTGGAAAGGTTTTTCTCCAAGTGCCTCTTGAGCGGGAAAACTGCAATATTAAAAGCACACAAATTTCTCCATGGCAGCTGTACATAGTGTTATGTCTAGGTGCGAGGGACTGGCCAGATCAGCAAGAACAAGGGACGTTGTTTTTCGACCTTGTACATGTTGTGCAGACGTAGCCCAAAGGGAACAGGAGAAAAGGTGAGAGACAGAAAATGCAGACAGTTCTAAAATAACTTGGCAGGAGCAGAGGTCGGTAGAACAACGGGTCAGAGTAACGTGCGCAAAGAAAGGCATCATGGCAGCCAGGCCTAAGACAACATAGCAAGGCAGGCCAGGAGGCCACAAACCACAAGACACCCTCCCCTGGACAGTCCTTTGGCCAAGACAAAGGACGAAGACAGAGTTCAAATGGATAGAGCAGAACAGAAACTGTCCACTACAGAGCTGTAGGGGACGCAGTCCCCAGGAAGGACAACGAATGGGAGAGAGGGGAAAAAAATATTTGATGAAAAAAGAGAGCCAGCGAGGCAGTTCATGTCAGTCCAACAGCGTGTACGTGCAGAAAAACGCTATAGCATCCAAGAGGACATCATTGGAATCGTCAGAAAACACAGACGCCATCCAGTCCAATAGATCAAAGCTGCAGGAATGCTCCTCACAGGACGTAGCATCCAAAAGCAATGCGGGACAACTTGCGTGATACTCAATATAACTTCGCTGTAGGAGATCCTGAGCAGCCGCCCAGATATCCCATTGCGCCAAAATCCCCAGTGCAGCCGCACGCGTCATGCAGCCTGCAACGGAACAGTCCCGCTCATGGGCCTCTAAGGGACCCACCAACCGAACAAAATCCGGAACAGACAACGATGCATTGGAGAGGCAATAATCCATGGTCCAGGTGAAAGGACAGCGGATGCAAGACATCACAGGTTGCACGCAAGTGAAAAACGCAAAGGAAAAAGAAAGGGTATAGGACACACTCAGGGTCGCCAATGGCAGAATGCCGAAACCAGCCAGGATGCGCTCACGGAGCAGCTGGAGGCATCCGGGGTCGAGAAGGACCCATCGGGGAGCAGCCATTGCGTAGAAAACAGACCAACAGCAGGACACCAGCCGCCAAGGCGAGGATTAATGGGAAGCCACCAAATACGCTGGAAAAAATCGAATGAATAAATGCCGGTATCACACCAAAAATAGTTTGGAAAGTGGATACAAGGCCGGATCCCACAACCTTAAAAAAGTGCACCAGACCTTCAGTGCGAGACGCGTTAAAAATACGGTGAATTAATTCCCCGAAATGTTGTGGGAGGTTAGTGTTCAAAAGGGCCTGTATTTCACTGTGGGTACTTGCCACCTGGAGAATGAATGTCTCCCTGGCGGATGTGAGCATAACCTCCTGGTTCAATAATAGCGCCTTTATTCTGCTCAGTTTATTGAATCTGCCTTCATGGTAGGAATGGAAGGCCAAATAGAATTATCTATGATGTCGTGAGGGGGACGAAAAAGCACATTCTTGCAGCAGACAACCCTGTGCGAAACCGTAACAATATAGGGTATGCCGGCCTGCATGCCACAGCAGTTTTCGTTATTCAGAAGCAAATAGCTACCATTTGTAAGCAAAGTAAAGGTAGGAGAAATAGCAGGAGCGGGAATACCCTTCAACACACAAGCAAGATTCGGAGCGGAAACGTTACAAGCTCCGTGCAATTTAATGTGTTTGCAAACAAGGGAAGGACCCACAGTTGAATCGCATGACTCCCCCGTGAGAAAAACTTCCTTCCCGTCTCTAAGGCATTTGTACATGAAAGGCAGGGACCAAAGTTCATGCAGGAAGGCACTACCCAAAGGCTGGAAACGGCCCACAGGATAATGTTTCATGCACGAACTAAATTCAAACAAGGAAAAAGGCAAAGCGATAACCCCATGAACTAGCCACACAGCAGAATCCAATTCCGCCACAGAGAATGGTAAGTGTTCCACTTTCTCGATACGTAACAGAGTGTAAGCTGCATCTTTCATGGACTTGAACTGCTGTTTGTCAGTTAAATTAAAAGGCAGAAATAAGGCAGTGGTGTTCAAAAAATGCCAAGGAACTTTACCCAACTTAAGTGTTTGCAAAGTCCACGCAAACTGCATAACTGAACGTAATTGATTCTGACCATGGTACAACACAGAAACATCATCTTGTACAATATCAACAACAGAGGACACAATATTCTCTAACGTGTAAATGCGGGAAGACAGGGTATTAATACTATTGTCAACAACAGCAAGCACCTTTTCCAAATTTGCTTGGTCTATTTCCCGTAGACGGGAAGCAGCTTCCATTTGCGACAGCTTCCAGAGTTCACTATAAGCTTCATAAATGAATCTCTTCGGTCGTGGACCACGAGGTCCCAATATAAAGTCGGACAGATCAATAGTGCCTGATAGGAGGGACACATGTTGTTTAACTGAGTCTAGGGAAGAATGCTGCAACCACTGTTTACATAATTTACCAACAGAATATGTTGTGACAGTACAGGAGTCAGAAAACCTAGGATCGGGCCTGTCCTGTTTATAGCCAGGGACTAAGGGGCCGATTCAGGCCGGAAATCTCTCCGACCAAGCCGGACCTTCTTTCGTTGCAGCAATAGCTGCTAAAATATCAGTATCAATTTTAGACATGGATCTAGTAACTGCTGCTACTGAACACGTGACTACTGCTGATTTGGCTGCTTCGTCTGCCAAACCGTTACCAACAGCGTGTGCGCCCACCCGCTGATGGCCAAGGGTGTGAACCACCTGTGTGAGTGGCAGACGTTGTCTCAATTCTGCCACCTGAACCCAAAGCATTTTATGCTTAATTGTGCTACTTTAGCGTCTCTATAGTCGTTTTGCGACCAAAAGAACAGATTGTCATTGTAAGATTGAACACAGTAATAAGAATCGCATACAATGAGAGTGGTCATATCCGGATTAACAAACTCAAGCGCAAGCACCAATGCGCGCAGCTCGGCCAATTGTGCAGTACTGTCCCCGAGTGCCTGAGTGTGCACTACAGTGGATTTGAACTTTCCGTTCACAAAGGTACCTGCAACAATAGCACATGCGGCTGAATAAGCATGCTTGGACCCCGTGGCCGGTTGTACCGAACCATCGGTGTAGATCACACAGTCGTAATCCTCAAGCGGGAGCAATGACAGAGGAGGAGGATGAACGAATTCATACTGTAAAAACTCCTGAGTCTGTAGAGATGAATCAAAGATGAAAGTGACATCCGGAGATGTCAAAGAGGTTGCCCATTGAATCCAACGGGGGGCAACGCCTTAGAGTTCGGAACACTTGCCTTTGTCACTGCCTCTAGGGCAGGATATGGTGTTACCACCAGAATGCGCTTTCCCTGTGCCAGTGCGCGCTCCTTTAGAATCGCCATCTGCACTGCGTTCAGAACTTTCTCCACAGATGAAAAGCGCATTTCGGCGGAAGTGTAAAGATGTGACTTGTACGCGATCGGAACTGTGTCACCTTCGTTAAAGGTTAAGTACGTGAAACCCACCGCCCCCGGAATTATTCTAATCACCAGGTTTGTGTGGTTATCACGAGTCAACAAGTATTTAGACTCAAGAAGGTCTGTCTGCAAAGACTCGAGAATGGAGGTATGCTCCGGAAGCCAGCATGACTTCGAAAAGTTAGGTTGTATCAAGGCATACAGTGGCTTGATACGCTGGGCATATTCAGGAATGTAAGTACGCCCAAAGTTCAGGAAACCCAGCAAAACTGAAGTTTTTTCAGAGTAGTAGGAGGGCACAAAAGTGCACATTTTTCTAGGAAGTGGGGGGCTAAGCCCTTACCTTCATTATTGAGCTCGTAGCCCAAGAACAAAACGGTAAATTCAGCAATGTGAGATTTGGCAAAGTTAAACTTGTAACCTTGAACCGCAAATTCTAGAATGATGCGGTCTACTCGGGAGAGATGCGGGAATAGTTCGTCATCTGTCAGATAAATGTCATCGACGTACGAACATGCATCTTGGTCTATGCCATCTAACAAGGAGACAACACGGGCAGCGAATACGCCGGGACTGTTCTTGTAGCCCATAGGTAAACGCCTGAATTTGAATAATTTACCACCAGAAGTAAAAGCGCTCCATTGGCTACTCTCCGGGGCTTAGTTGTGCGTGTAGAATCCATTGGAGAGGTCAAGTGTCTTTTAATATTTTTTACAAACAAGACTGTCTACGAGCGCAGAACTATGTGTGTTTTGCACCGCAAAGGTCCGACAGTGAGAGTTCAAATGCCGGTAATCCAAAACTAATCGGTACGATCCATCGGGTTTAGAAACCGCGAAAAGGGGATTATTCATTGGTGATACGCATGTTTCAATTACTCCCTGTTATTCTAACTGGGTCAGAATTTCTGAAACGGGGCCTTTGGCTTCCCGTTTTATGGGATATTGGGGTTGTGGCTGTGGTAGGGACCGCAAAGGTATTTCATGGGGGGGAGAATCTTCATCCCAGCCCACGTGATTGCGGTATAACGCCGGAGCCAGGGACACAGCCCACTCAGCTGCAAGAGCCTCCGCTTTGTCCTCTGGGACATGTCGAGAAAAGCTCGGAAGGATTACCTCCTCCCCTTTACGCGCAGCAAGTACGAATGGGGGTGGCCAATCCGCCTCCGCTAACAAAATGTTGTACGAAGAGGTCAGATTTTCCCAAAAAATCCCTTTAATTACACGCTGAATATCACCTTCTATTTGAATGACAATATTAAAAAGTCTGTCAGGGGGTGCCACTCTGGTGTCTGCTGTCTCGACAGTAATGAATGTTTCAGTTGCTGTCGCCTCCACATGAGGACGTAGCGCCTCCCGCACTATGGTAACTTCTGTGGCGCTGTCTAGGAGGGTCACTGCCCACGTCCAATTCAGGAGTCTCGTTCTCACCGTCTGTGGCATATCTTGCTGTTACAGAGGCAACTTTCTTCTTCTGAAATTGTGGGCGAGAACGTTGAAAGTCTTCTGCTTTCCCTCTGACCTGTTGTCGAGGTTGGTCTCGTCCCTGGGGAGCCTCTCGACCCCTTCCTCTATCCTGGCGCTCTCCTCCACCGGCCTGCGAAGTTGTCTGCGCCTGTGAAGAACGAGGAGAATGCGTATCAGGGATCTGAAACCTATCCGGAGATTTAATTCTCGCCCTATCGCGCAAATCATAAGTGCGTTCAGAAGAGACGGAAACCGGGGATGCGCCTCTCGACCCCGGCCTCTTTTGTTGCTTACCCTGTTTTTTCAACCTCCAGCTCTTTTTAGTGAAGACTGGTTTCTCATCTTTCTCAGATTGAGTTTTTGGTTGTTGTTGTTGTTGCGAATGTATTTGCTGTTTAGCAAAAGGCTTAACTCCCAGGCTATTTCTGGCAATAGTTTTGTAAGCCTGGGCAATAATTTTAGGTAATTCACGCGGTTTGTCCGGTTCTGGGACCAAAGCCAAAGCATTAGCTACTTGAAAGTTCACTGCATCGCCCTTGACATTCGCAAGGATCAACTCAGCTACTACGTCGAACACTCCCACCAGTCTCATCCCTAATTCCACAGCCGCTTCAGGGCCATGTTCATCCTGCACGCGTTTAATTACAGAGGGGAGAACCGTCATGGAAGGAGTGCCGAAACACTTCGCATATACTGCTGCGAATACCCTACCCCAGTTGTTGCATGCTGCCAACTCGGGGATTAAGTCTTTTGGCAAACTAATCGTAAGGATTCTGTGTTATCCCACCGGAGATGTGTTTGGAAAAACTGCCTCCAGCTGGTCAAATTTCTCTGCAAGCCAATAAGGAAAATCATCCTTATTTTGTGGGCGCTTGCCCATCACCGAATTCACCATGACAGGACTTATGGTCACTCCGTCTGCACCAGCTGGATGGCCCGCAACTCCAGGTGGGGCTCCCTGGATATTGCCTGTCACATACTGCACTAAAGCTCGATGCACTCGCACTAAAGCCGAATACATGTTGCGCAGTTCCGCGATTGTTACCGTCATATATCGCGGATGTGGGGTGTACCCGGCCAAAACAGGCCAAGTGGCCCCATCAATAGATAAGGGGCCTAAACGAACCGCGGTAACCGGTTGGGGGAGGGCGCCATCAAACCAAACACGGTGCTGCCAAGCCGTGAGTGGTACTTCAAGATTCCTATAAGGTCTATAGACAGCAGGAACTACGGTGGCGTCATATGCATGGAACAAATTATCGTTCGCGTCCACCGCTGGAAAGGTGACCCAAGAGTAGAACACCTCAAAGTGGAAACCCGGATCGGCTTGTACCACAAAAATCAGCTCGACACCCGCGTCAGGCACTCCGTACACTGTCAAGTGAGCCCGGAGCGCTGCGCGGCTATGTGCCGCAATTTGAACAGCCATTTTAGGCTAGAAGTAGTCGACAATCTAAAATGAGGCAGCACAAATAGGGTTTTGATTAAGAAACCTTTTAACAACTTCAAGCTTGAAAGAACCTACAAAAACGTCACTATAGGAGGTATCACCGTCACACACGCTTCCGGAAGCGTCTGTGAGGGGTGTTGTGGACAAGCACAAGTACTACTCAAGCATCTCGCAGATAAACAGCCCCACGTTGGGCGCCATGTTATAGGGATTCTGCACACACAGAGCTATGCACAGGATAATAGGACCTCGGAATATAGTGGTGAGCCAACCATAAACAGTAGCACCTAAAACCCCAACCCGACTAGCCTTAGCGTCCCATTAGCAACAAGGTTACCAATGCTTAGACAACCCAGAACACGGTATCTCTCTCTCAGGACTCGAAGTAGCAAGAACACCCTTTCGTCACTCACTCATACCTGTCCACAACGTGCGTAAGAAGAGACACAGTATAGTTTAAAATGTTTATTTCAACTTACGTGCTCTAAGATACAGTACACGTGTCAGTACTATCAGCATAATGCATAAGAATAATATAATCAGCATAGTTACAACTCCATAGAATACATTTCATAAAGCAGTGGATATAGGGCTATATGACCTTACCACCCTCCCCGTGCTAGTAGCTTGTGTATTATAAAAATAGAAGACCTCTGGGCATTGTCTAGCGAACCCCCATACCTCAGTCTCTAGATGCAAAGACTACATCAGCAGACAATCACAGCTCTTCTCCCTGGAAAGGTTTTTCTCCAAGTGCCTCTAGAGCGGGAAAACTGCAATATTAAAAGCACACAAATTTCTCCATGGCAGCTGTACATAGTGTTATGTCTAGGTGCGAAGGACTGGCCAGATCAGCAAGAACAAGGGACGTTGTTTTTCGACCTTGTACATGTTGTGCAGACGTAGCCCAAAGGGAACAGGAGAAAAGGTGAGAGACAGAAAATGCAGACAGTTCTAAAATAACTTGGCAGGAGCAGAGGTCGGTAGAACAACGGGTCAGAGTAACGTGCGCAAAGAAAGGCATCATGGCAGCTAGGCCTAAGACAACGTAGCAAGGCAGGCCAGGAGGCCACAAACCACAAGACAAGGGGTAGGTGCTGGACACTAAACTTAAATAATTTACTATTCCCACTGCACTTACTATTATCTCAGTGTAAGTGCTGGAAACTAAAAGGATTTAATTTACTATTCCAACTCCAGTTAATGTTAATTAGGGGTAGGTGCTGGACACTAAACTTAATTAATTTACTATTCCCACTCCAGTTAGTATTAAATCAGGGTAAGTGATGGACACTAGAATTATTTAATTTACTATTCCCACTCCAGTTAGTATTTCTTAGGGGTAGATACTGGACACTAAACTTAATTAATTTAATATTCCAACTCCAGTTAATATTAATTCAGGGTAAGTGCTGGACACTAAAATTATTTAATTTACTATTCCCACTCCAGTTACTATTAATTAGGGGTTGGTGCTGGACACTAAACTTAATTAATTTACTATTTCCACTCCAGTTAGTATTAATTAGGGGTAGGTGCTGGACACTAAACTTAACAAATTTACTATTCCCACTCCAATTACTATTAATTCAGAGTAAGTCCTGGACACTAACATTATTTTATTTAATATTCCCACTCCAGTTAGTATTAATTAGGGGTTGGTGCTGGACACTAAACTTAATTAATTTACTATTCTAACTCCAGTTAATATTATTTAGGGGTAGATGCTGGACACTAAATTTAATGAATTTAGTATTCCCACTCCAGTTAGTAATAATTCAGGGTAAGTGCTGGACACTAAAATTATTTAATTTACTATTCCCACTCCAGTTAGTATTTTTAGGGGTAGATGCTGGACACTAAACTTAATTAATTTAATATTCCTACTCCAGTTAATATTAGTTCAGGGTAAGTGCTGGACATTAAAAATATTTAATTTACTATTCCCACTCAAGTTAGTATTAATTAGGGGTAGGTGCTGGACACTAAACTTAATTAATTTACTATTCCCACCCAAATTAGTATTAATTAGGGGTAGGTGCTGGACACTAAACTTAATTAATTTACTATTCCCACTCCAGTTAGTATTAATTAGGGGTAGGTGCTGCACACTAAACTTTATTAATTTAGTATTCCCACTCCATGTACTATTAATTACAGTTAGGTGCTGGACACTAAAATTAATTAATTAACTATACCCACAGAAATTACTGTAAATTAAAAGGAGTTGCCAGACCTTTTACATATATATTTTAGTTTTTATATTAAAATTAATATAATATGACTAACTACACTATATATAAAATTACAAATATTTGACAACACCTATAATAAATTACTACACTATATAATTGAATAAATTGTATATTTTATTATGATATAAATTAATCAATATTAATTTTTAAAGTAATTTTTAAAAATTAATATATTTTACAAATTTTTTAATTTCACATATAAATAATATAATATCTACCTTAAATACCTAAATATAAATATTTCAATTTTAATTTGTAATTTTCCTTTAAAAAAGTTATATTTTTAATTGAATATTACAAACCTTTTCACTTCATTTTTAACTTAAAATTTGTAATTCTTAAATGAAATATTAAATACATTTCAATTATAACACTACATTTTTTAACTTCTTAAAATGTATTAATTATTAATATTTAAATAAAGATAAATATAAGTTGATAAAAAATTCACACTGTAAACACATTATTTAGCGAATTTTTTGTAAATAATAATAATTATTTTTAATTTTTTTCTATATTTTTAATAAATATTTAAAACAGTAACCGACATTACATCCTATAAACACAACTCCAAAATTATAAAATAATACTTGCAATATACAAATAAAATATAACCAATTTAGAATACATAAACTGCAAATATTTTTTACATTTCATCTTATAATTTATAAAACACTCCCCACCCTTATCCCCTATAAACCCAACATCCCACTCCTAAATATTTTTGTCAAAATTCGAAATTATATTTTCTAAATTATAAAATGTAATTTCGAATTTATTATAAATTTAAATAAATTATTTTAAAACACTCCCCACCCTTATCCCCCATACACCCAACATCCAGCTCCTGAAAAATATTTTTGTTCATTCGAAATTATACTTTCTAAACTATTAAATAAAATTTTGAATTTATTACAAATTTAAATGAATTATTTTAAAACACTCCCCACCCTTATCCCCTATAAACCCAACATCCCGCTCCTAAAAAATATTTTACAAATTTAGGGGGTCATTATAATGAAGGGCGGATCGCCACCGCCCGTATGGCGGTGGTGATCCGCCCGCCATTACACACCGCCTGCATGCCATTTCCCCCCCGCCATATTACGATGGCGGGGTGGACCCCGGCGGACGGAAAGACCGTCCGCTGGTTTTCCGCTGGTCCGACAGCGGACCGGGCGGTAAAGGGGGCTAATATGGTGGCGGTGTCTGCTAGACACCGCCATCCATATTAGGATGGCGGCGGAGAGCAGCCTTTCCTTGGCGGCGTTGCTGCCATGGAAAGGCATATAGTGTTTGCTGTTGGGGGCCCGTTGTGGGCCCCCCAGATGTTGGGGGATGGTGGGTACACATGGGGGGTACCTATGGTATCCCCCTGCATTTGCATGCACAAGGTGGCAGGCACCGTGCGGTGCCTGTCACGGTGTGCATGCAAATGCACAACTTGCATATATTGCATTGTGGCGGGTGGTGCTTACAGCACCGCCCGGCGCAATTCAATATATGCGGGATGCCACCGCCACCGTGGCGGTGGCATCCTAATCCGACCGGCGGGACCACCGCTCCTATGGTGGACGGTCCCATTCTCCGTTATGGTGGCGGGCGGACTTTGTCCGACCGCCATCGTAATGTCCCCCTTAATTTTTTATAGCATTAACTAACTATAATTAAACTACAAACAAACTATAAATACATTAAAAAATAGTACAAAAGCGATATTTTAACATAACAATATTTTAACAGTCGATATTACATACTTTGATATTTTTAACAACACTTAAAATCGATATTTTTAACATCGATATACACAACATCGATATTTAGTACTATTGATATACTAAAGTCGATATTTCTTTATGTCGATATAAAAATTTCGATATTATGTCTACTTACCAGGTAGGAGAAGGAGCAACCTCTGCATCTGCTCCGTTGAATGCGGGGGTTGAGAGTTAGAGAAAGGGATGCGGAGCAGAAGTATCTGGTGGTCTGAGGGATGTTTAGGTGGTGGTTCAAGTAGGCGGGTCCGCAGTTGTGTAGGGCCTTGTATGCATGGGTCAAGAGCTTGTACTGGCATTGTTTCTGTACATGGAGCCAGTGGAGTTCCCTGAGGCCGGGGCTGATGTTGGTTTGTTTAGGAGGTCGAGGACTAGTCTGGCTGCGGCATTCTGTATGGTCTTTAGTTGGCGGAGGAGGTGAGCTGCAATCCCTGTGTAGAGAAGATTGTCTTAGTCCAATCAACTGGAGTTGAGGGCCTTGTGATTGTGCCTCTTGACCTTTGGGGTAGCCATTTAAATATCTTACGGAGCATGCAAAAGTTGATGAGGCAGATGGAAGAGATGGAGTTGACCTGAGTAGTCATGGTTAGCTTGATGTCCACAATGATGCCTAAGTTCCTAGCATGGTCAGTGGGGGTAAGAGTAGGTCCGAGTTCTGAGGGCCACTAGGTTGCATAGCGACCTTTTGCATCCCAAAATCTGTACCTCTGTCTTGCTTATGTTGAGCTTGAAGCAGTTGTCCTTCATCCAGTTGGCAACGTCTGTCATGCAGTTGTGGAAGTTGGTGTTGTTCTTCAGAGAGGGAGAGGATGAGTTGTATATCATCGACGTAGGATATGATGTTGAGTCCATGGGTTTTCGCGATGCTGGCCAGAGGTGTCCTGTAATTGAAAGGCTAGTAGATGGCGTAAATTTATCTTAAGTATTTATTCAGCACATAAAGTAAACTGCAGTTGGTGGTCTCTCTCCAGCTAGCAGACAACTGACTCGGGAGGAATGCACCTCTGTCACAAAACAGCATCACCCCAGAACACCAGTGATGCAACATTCTATATTAAATCTACACAACTACAAGCTATGCTGATTCCCTAAGTACAACTCATCTTCCCCCTTTTACTCAAACACAGTAATCTACCAAACATTAATGTACAAACACCATACCCACCCAAACCATGCGTTTGCCAAATTATGTACAATATGGACACACCATAAGGTCCACAACACACCCTCCTAACTTCAAGTCTTCACAACACACACATAGTCCTCAAGATACTATGGTGGGATTCTGTGTCTCAGTAGGAACCACTCCTTCCAACTCATTCATCCAACACTGTCTCATCAACGTTTCCCCTCATTGCCACACTCTGCGACTTCTCATCTAACACTTCCTCATCACTCATCAACATAAAACTACTACACCCCAGTGCTTTGTCATTGCAGCCACCTTCCCTTCTCACAGTCCCTACCATACCTCCTCTTTCATTTAAAGCCACCCTTCTCAAATTCCACCACTCTCCATTTTCCAAGACAACAAACAACCCATGCACACTCCTCACCTTGAATGGACCCCAAAACTTGGTAAGTCCACCACAATACATCCTGACTTGACCTTCACCCAATCACCTTCCACTATTCTATTCCCCTTCCTCTCATACTCACTCACCTTGTCTTCCTCAACCTTTGCCTGACCAGAAATTACTTTCATCCATGCAGGCAGAATTTTAGTATTTTGCTTTACACCCTCTCATCACACTAAACAGTATTTTCTTAGCACTCTATTCTCTGTGGTATGATATGCCCAAACCATGTCATCTACCATATCCTTAATGTTTTTCCTACTCTCCACTGCCATTTGAATCACCCCCTTCACCTTATGGTTGGTCCACTTAACAATACCATTCGCTTGTGGGTTATAGAATGAGGTATGTAAGTGCACAATACCACAAAATGTGAAATAATTTGTCATTTCTGCTGAAGTTAACTGTGTGCCATTATCAGTAATCTATTTCTCTGGATACCCTTCTTCTCTGAAAATATCCTCTAACACCCTGATTGTGTTCTTTGTTTGTAACGTCACAAATAAATTTCACAATAAGCCACTTAGAGTAAACATTAACCATCACCAGACCAAATAATTCTGTGGCCAGGCCCCCCAATGGTCCTATAAAATTCATACAATCTATATGCCTATGGTAGACCTGGATCCACAACCTCACCAATGACTGATTGATTCCCCACTCTCAATCTTTTCTCACCATCTTTGCAGTCCACACACCTCTCAACCCAATCCGTGACTTGTTGGTCCATTCTAAGCCACCAAAAATGTTGTCGTACTCTCTTCTTTGTGAGTGACTGCCCCAAATGACCTTCATGTGTCAATTTGAACAGTTCAAATCGTAACTCCTGCGGAGGAACAAACGTCCTCTTTGACTATTAACTTTTCCCCACAGACAGACAGTTCATCTAAAACCTTCCCAAATGGTCTCACCGCAACTGGCACCGTACTCTCGCGCCAGCCACCCTTCACAATCATATCCAGAACCTGTTGTAAAACACCATCACCAGCCATACATTCATACCACTGTTCCTTTTCAATGGCCCCACAACTCACTTCCACCAAATCATCCACACTTGCAACTGCACCATCCTTATCAAAAGATTCCAACCTTTAACTTGTCTACGTCTTGCCAAGGTAATGGCAATATGAAAAACCAATCAGCCTGTCCATTTCTCCATCCTGGAATGTATTCAATTTTGTACTGATACTCTTGCAAACGAGCTGCCAACCTGGCCAACCTTGCAGAAACCTCCCCTGCTCCTCCTGGCAAAAGAATCTTAAATAATGGCTTATGATCCATACGTAGCACAAAAGGAAACCCCCACAAATACATCCTGCAATACTCTGCTGCCCATGCAGCAGCTAATGCCTCCCTCTCTATAACTGAATAGTTCCTCTCCAATTCAGTTAAAGAACAGAAAGCAAAAACTACCATCTTCTGACCGCTCCAATGGACTTGAGCTAACACAGCCCCAACTCCCACCGCACTGACATCCACTATCAAAATGGACGTCAGTTTAGTGTCAAACGGTGTCAATACATTCGCAGCACATATTTAATTTTTTATATTTTCAAAAGTCTCTTGTTGATCCTCTGCCCACACGGTGTGGGCGCTCTCCTTATAGCCTCCACAAGATCCATCTTGGGCTTGACACCCATCTCTGACAATGTAGACCCCAGATACTCTACTTCTTCCACACAAAATTAGCATTTCTCTTTTTTGAGTGTCAAACCTGCATCAGCTATCTTATCCAAAACGTCTTTCAAAACCATGTTATGTTTCTTCTTTGTATCCCCGAACACCAAAACATCATCCTGAAAGCATTCAACGTTTTGCAACCCTTTAAAAATTGTACCCATCAATCTTTGAAACACACTGGCCGCTGATGCAAGGGCAAACGGCATCCATGTGAACTAAAACACACCATTAGTGGTGATAAATGCCGTGAGAGCCTTGGAATCTCGGTGCAGCTTAATTTAATGGTACACACTATGCAAATCTAGCTTGGAAAAAAACGTTTCTCTTTTTAATGATAGCAACAACTCGTTAATGTTCGGAAGTGGATAATGATTATATTTTGGTTCAAGGTGCTCGGGTCTACACAGAACCTGAAACTAACATCAGACTTGCCCATAATAACAACTGGAGAAATCCAGCTAGATGTCTCTATAGGTTCTAATATCCCCTGCTCAACCATCTCCTCCAACATACGCTTCATGTCTTGCTTTGCAATAATAGGGACCTTACGCACTTTATGCTACACAGGCACTGCATTTGGCCTAATCAATATTTTATGCGCATAACCCTTGAATGCATCTGCGTTTTCTGAAAATACTCTAATCGCCCCTTCACAATGTTTTCCACCGTAACTTCATCCACCACCATGACCTGATTGGGTGCTCTTGGATTGATGATTACAAGCAGATCATACTGATGTAGCCACCCCAAAATAGGCGGTTCTCTCCGTGCTACATACACCTTTCACATCACACATCTTACCCGAAAACATATCTCAGTTGAAATATAACCTATTATGTCTATCTTCTCCCCTTTGTAAACACCAGGATTGATATCTTTTGGGAGTAAGCATACTTTTGGCCAATGTCGCATTAACATATCTTTTAAGGACTATTGTGTAGAACAACCCAGAATACACCAACAACTGGACTCTTTCTCCTTGTATTACAAACAACACACTGGGCCTAGTCCTCCCCGGTATATCTTGCCCATCTATACATAAATCCTATCAGTTATTTTCTCAGTATCTTCAACACCTTCCTGCACAGCTGCCACCTTGAAGTTGCTGTTTACCTTACTCATCCTAGCAAAATGGCCTCTGTGTCCACATTGTCTACACTCACTATCTACTGCACAACAATTCTTTGAGTCTGCAGAGTGGAAACTGCTCCCACACCGGGTACACATCCATTCAAGACGTTTGGTGACATCTGTCGACCTCAAAGTGCTTCCCATATAAATCTTATTTAGCAACCTTTTATCCCTGAATTAACGGTTCCTTTGTCAGTGCTAAGTACCCCTATCTCCTCCTGCTGGATACATGAAACACCTGCTCTGTTTTCTTTTTTTTCCACTTCTCTCATGCACAAATCTGACTATTCTACCATCTTAGCTATCTCAATGGCATTACATAAAGTGGATTTTTTGCTGCCCACAGCCTCTACAGCATTTTTTATTCCGGCACTGGACAATCGATTGATCCCTGATCATCTCATTGCTCCAAATTGACATTTAGTAGATAGCTCTCATAATTATGTCTGTACATAACTATGTTAACATCTTTTGCAAAATGTTTTCTTAACCTCGCTTTAGCTTCCACATACACATTGGCTATAGCTCGTCCCTCGCTATCAACAGACAGCAGCAAGTATTTGAACACATGCTGGCCTTCTTTCCCTAATGCACTTAATAACAATGCTTTCTTCCTTGCCACACTGAACTCTCTCCCATTTAAAGCTTTGAGGTAATTTTCAAATATTTCCACCCAGTCATCTCATTCAATAGATGGCACCCCTGCTTGTAAGAATAATGGTGGTGGAATAATAGCTGCATAAATCACACCTTGTGTGCCTATCACCATCGTTCATACACGTAGGCATCAAGGTCCAAGGTGTGCCTATCACTGTTTCACCATGTCTCACAAAACCAATAAGTACCAGGATAAATCCTTCCTTGACTTCTGTATGCCTCCTCTCATTTTCGGCACACAAACGCCTTACCTCCCAGTTCGGTAAACGTATCCATGTGTGCCTATCACCAAAGTACACTCCACACACCGACTTCCCTGTGTAAGCTGCTCCTTGTCACCATCCGGATACTCACACATTGATTTTCACTGCTGTCACCGCCGACACAGAACCTTCAATAGATGTGAATATAGGCCATCCCAATCAGCTAGAATGGCCGCCAGATGTCCGTTCATGTATGACAGGAAAATTGATCTTGTTTGTGAACGTGCACAGACGCCGTTACATAATGCTTTCGATGGCTGTTCTCCCTTGTCTGACTGTCGTCAGATACTCACAGGGCACGCGGATCAGCTTTGAGTTCCTCGCTCGCGATACAGCGTGATAGTCAGCATCAGACAGCCTCCGTGCAATGTGATGCTCCAACGGCATGTCTCTCCTTTTTTTTTCACAACACGTCTCCTATAAACTTCGCTACCATGTTGATTGAACTAGTAAACGCAATTACCTCCTCTCATCACACTTTGCGGGACTCACCAAAGTACAGTCCTCACTGCCTAATATCTTCGGTGACGCTTCAGGGTTCTTTCCCATCAAAGTTTACACAGTGGTCCTTTGTGTGCGCAGCTGGAAATTGTCCTCAATCTTGTAATTCAAAGGCTGGTAGATGGTGTAGATTTATCATAAGTATTTAATAAGCACATAAAGTAAACTGCAGTTGGTTGTCCCTCTCCAGCCAGCAGACAACTGACTCGGGAGGAATGCACCTCTATCACAAAACAGCATCACCCCTGAACACCAGTATTGCAACATTCTATATTAAGGGTACACAACTAAAAGCTATGCTGATCCCCTAAGTACACCAAGGTGTCATATAAGTGTTGAAGAGGGTGGGGCTGAGCAAGGATATTTGGGGTTCTCCACAGATGATTTCCTTGGTTTCAGAGGTATAGGCGGGAAGACAGACTTTTTGCGTTCTTCCAGTGAGAAAAGAGGCGATCCACCTGAGAGTAGCTTCTTGGATGCCTATGTTGCGCAGCCTTGTGATGAGTGTGTGGTGGGAGACCGTATTGAAGGCTGTTGAGAGGTCTAGGAGGATCAGAGCTGCAGTCTTTCCTTGGTCGAGTAGGGCTCAGAGGCTATCGGTAGCCGCAATGAGGGCTGTCTTGGTGCTGCAGAATCTGCATTGGGAGGAGTCGATTAGGAGGTTCTGTTCCAGATGTGAGAAGAGTTGTCGGTTGATGGCTTTCTCTAATACTTTGGACTAGAACAGGAGCAGGGAGATTGGTTAGTATGTGTTAAGTTCACTGGGGTCTTCCAATGATTTCTTTAGTAGGGTGTTTACTTATGCGTGTTTCCAGTCCTCAGGGAATGTGGCCTTAGCAATCGAGGTGTTGAACAAGGTGATGAGTATGAGGCTGATTCTGGCTTCGCTTAGGTTGAAGATGTAGTGAGGGCACAGATCGTGTGGGGACCCTGAGTGGAACGAGTTCATGATGGAGGCGGTGTCCTGTGGGGCAAACTGGCTCCATTTGGTTAGTGGTATGTCTGTGATGGTAGCTGGGTCGTTGTGTTGCTTAAAGACATCAGTGGCCTTGGGCTGGGGTTTGAAGTTTCTGCAGATGTTAGCGATATTGTCATGGAAGAAGTTTGCAATGTTGTTGCAGAGTTCCTTTGAGGGGGTAATGTTGTTTGTTGCATACAAGACTAGATGGGTGGAATATCTGGGCACTCCACTAGACGATAATCGATGGAGGCCATACACACATGCACAAAAAACTTCACAAGACATGCACAGGGTATAAGATTGTGCATATATGGCATTATACTCCAGCATAATTGCACAGACCCTATACCATATGCTGTGGACTTGCCCCCACTTGGTCTGGTCCTGGTGGGAGGTTTTGGAAATTGTCACAACCATTGGGGGGACACCCCTTTCCAGAGACCCCGCCTCCATCCTTTTGGGGCTACCCCAGTAACACTACTACCCATTCCATTCCACCAGGAGGAAGAGGATCTCCCATCTCTTCTTGGCATAAAACAAGACCATCCTGGGCCTCTGGGGGAGGGACACCGCCCAGAACACCTCCATGTGGCTACAGAGAATCTGGCATCTCTTGGCCAATGAAAAAATAGCATAAGATATGCATGATGGCTCTGAAAAATGTATCAGCGTATGGCACCCCATCTTAGAGTACCTTAGTCAAGGTAATAGAGATCTTACTTGCCTTGTTCATCTCTGAGCTCTAGGCCTACTATCTCACTATAGGTGGCAAACTATTGACGCTGCTTAATTGCTCGGGGGAGTCAAAATACCAAGACTCTGCTGATCTTACTCAGTACAACAGCACAGCCTGGTGGGGGTGGGGCTTGTTGGGGCTTAGTTACATACTGCTCATTGCTGACTGTTTGGCTTTATAGGTGGGTGTGCCAATTGTACTGTTGTATGTGAGAACTCTAATAAAAATCTATTCAAACTAAAAAAACTGTCAGTGAACATTATGTTAGTAACTTCCGCAGTTTGTAAAAAAAGAATAAAGATTAAAACGAAGTTTGTACTAGCTATCTTTATTTGATATTCTGTGTGTGTTCAAATAGCCTTACATATCAAGATAATTATGATTCAAAACTTGCCACTAAGGTCACAAACAACGGGGGTTCTGGCACGTGCAGCATTCATGTGAACTTTCCTCGAGCTGTTTGTCTTTTTCACAGGAAAAGCTAGTCTGATGATCTGAAAGATCTAGATACACCAAGGCAGTGGATTGCTCTTCACAGAAGCGATCCTGGAGGAAAATGACATAAAAAACATGCCGCGGGTGTTCAGGCCTCAGTGAGGCAGTGTGTGCATGTGCTGACTGGTCCATTAGAGATATCATATTGTTTTTCCTATCTGCTACGTGCAGGAGATACTATTTAGTAGGGAGCTGTCTGATGCCTTAAATAACACGTAGCAGCTTGGTTAAACAGAACACATGCTTATATGTGCAGCAGGTACCCAGTAAAGCATGATGCAAGCCAAAATGTAGATAATTTAGATTACGCTAATGATTCAGGTCAGGGCACTAAAGTAAGGTATTTTTCACAGTGACCACTTTCTTTAATTGAATGCCTGTAAATGCATACCACACAGCATACAAATACCCGCAATATATTTGGAACTAGAATAGCATTTCAGGAGGATAGTGTAGACAAACTATTTTAATAGTATTTCTTACAGTAGCTTGTATTTACCAGCATCATTCTCTTTTATTTTTAGACTTGAAACTTTCCACTCCTCAATGTAACTTTGAGGCTTGTTGCAGTAACTTCAACCCCAACTTCTTTAATAATTTCATATTAATTTAAGATTATGACTGCACCAAGTTTAATCATCTATGCTCCGTTCTCACATTCATCCTTCCACAATGTATGTCCATTGGAGGTTTATGTTCTTGAGCCATGGCTAGCCAATGAAGTAGCATTTAATAATATCGAGAAAATAATGCAGTTTGTAATAAATGTGCAGAACTATTGTGACTAGAAAATGCTTAATGTGCATAACATGTTTATTTCTTGACCTTTTCATGGTTGTGTTTTTCATAATGAATAATAGCTGCATAAATGTTTTCAGATAACTCTGCAAAATGTTTCTCATTACACAAAGATCACTGTTAACTAATGATTAGCGATTTGTTATTTAGTGAGGTAATGAAGAAAGTTTCATATGAAGATACAGCATTTCTAAAGGGAATGAATAAAGTGAAAGTCTAAGAGAGTTAACACTGTATTTGATAAGAAATGTTTCACTTGACATTGCTGTCTGTGGACTATTGCGTTCTTGGTGGGAAGAGGAGGAAAGATCCTGTCCCCATGAGTGCATCGAAAGCTGATTGGTTGATCGAGTAGAGAAGAAGCAACATGAAGATTGCAACAATAATTTGCTTGTCTATAATAGTGCTTGTTCCTAGAGTAGGCTCGGACCCTTCTTTTCACTTCATCCACATATATCTCCAGTCCACGCTACTTTGAGACTCTACTGAGTTTCTTGAACCTCTCTCTATGGGAAGTTCTGATTTGATCAGTTACTGAATTATTGAGCCGATTTTAATACTAAAGCTTTATGCTTTATGATTTTTCACTCACTCTCCCGAAATGGAACTCTTTATGGGTTCTAACTGACACCTTTTCTGCCAATTCCTATAATAAGGATTCTTTCCTTTATGGAACATGCTTAATGCACAATAATGTGATTTGTTGATTGCTTATTGATTGCTTATTGATTTCTAATTAGATTCTAATGACTAATATTGATAAATTTGACTTGTTACCTAATAACGATGACTTACTAATAGATTTGAATAATAAAAACCCTTTAACTCATACCAAACACTCATTATTGACGATTTATTTTTTATTTTTTATTTATTAATCCATTTATTTAAGTATGCATTTAAAGACCCTTGACACATGACACAAGCATAGACCGTGTCCAAAAAGAAAAAAATCTAGGTCTTAAAAATTGTGTTATCTTTGTTGTGCTTGATTTGAGATTACAAGTGCATTTGGTGGTAGAAATATATGATGTATAGTTTTACTTGCCAGTTTGGAACTGTGACTTTCTATGGTTATATTCCAGATCCTTTCTCGGTAGAACTGGAGGACAGTTTTGTAAAGGTGCAGCTGGAATCAAGGCTGTGGCTGGTGTGCAGGTCAACACACCTACTTGAACATTTCTCTGGCCCACCAAACTCATTGTTACTTGAGTGGCGTTCCTTCTCAGGATGGTTGTGGACCAGATTGTTTTACAAAGTTGTGGAAAATGCACCCCAACACGCTAAATTACTTCCAAAAGAAGCACACCATGTATTGTGAGCTAATGAACCCTACACTGTAGTGAAGTAGATTGACATTGTGAGCGTGCTCATAGACTGATGTGAGCGATAAATTGACTTTTAAGTAACAAAAATAGAACTTTTTATAGATTTTTGTTGGAACGCGTGCAAAGCTTTGTTTCTGTGAAGGATTCTTTGATGTATCATAATGCTGAGTACAACGAGAGGTGAAGCGCATGCTGGCAACAATTGTAGCAAGTGTTAGAACACATATCGAATTGGCCAGCTGAGTAAACATGTAAGCAAGCATGAACCGATATCAAGGAGAGGAATAGGGCTGGACTTATCACTGGGGTAGAGCTGTTTAATATCTATTCACATGTTGCGTGAGACAACATAGTCCCTGGAGGCATCAGTGACCTACACAACTACCATGGAGTAAGTACGGCCTTCTGAGCCATTTTATAAGATTCCATACAGAGCTTGTATGGTACATTTGCTGCAGATGTGAGTGTCACGCTAACATAGTCACTTCTCACAGGACATTTGCAGAGGATGACAAGGATGCTCAGTGTGGATATTAATATTGATTAAGGTTTGGATTTTAAGAGGTGACTTGAAGTGAGTGGCATTTATCCTTCAGCAATAGTCACAGCCTAATCATTATTTGAGTTGTAGCCTGGCTAATGATTACTTTTCATTCTCCAGTAATAGGCACACCATGGTTGCCTGTTCCTTTTGACCATTGAATTCTTAATCTGGATATTGGGGTACAGTAATGATAAAAATATTAACTTGATAACTAGATATAGCCAATCAGTCAAGGAATTTTTGCAGTTACATTACATTTTAGAACAACTGAAGTAGAATAGATGTAGAATATTGCTTTAAAAAATGAGTGCAGTAGAGAGATGCAGAATATTATTCCCCCATCCTACCTCCTTTTTCTTATTTCATCCGGAAGAACCTTTTTGTAAAGTGGGGCAAGTGGAAAGCTGAACTTTTAAAATGATGTACCTTTGTGGGGCAAATGTCAAAGTTGATAAGAAAGTTGCCTTTCCACAACACTGTTAATGGGCAGAGGGTCAAGAGATATTAGGAAACTTGCCTGATCTGGATCGGGACTGTCCAAGGGGACTGAATGTTCTGGGAATTTGATGAAAGAAACTGCAAAATTACTATTTACTAAGAGACTCTACTATTATGGAGTGCTATAATTTTGGCCATAGAGAACAATCTGAGGGAGAGTCTATTGAAGTCGATATAACTACTTTGAGGAAATTTACATCAAGCTACAACTTTGGAGCAAAAACATAGGAAAGTATCAAGGATTATTTCCTTCTTCATTGTCATTCTGAGAAAATTCAAAAGTAGCTCTGGCTAAAAGATGAGCTGTACTTTTGGGTGTTGGTAATAGTGGCTAAAAGAATGAAGCACATGCTAGGGATGTGCATGAGCTATCCAAAAATGTAATGAGTGCAGTAGTATGAGTGTCATTTCCTCATCTTCACAAACTAAGGGGTCGATTCCGATTCGGGCCGGAAAAAGCACCGACCGACTCGGATCCGGAAAAAATACCGACCGACACGTACCCGTGGCGCACGACACGCCAAGTACGATGCAAGGCGCGAAAAATCTGACCGACACGTACCAAAACAAAGTCGACCGACCGAGCCGCACGGAAAGCAGCAATCCGGCCGGAAAAACACGCGAATCCAACCGACCGACACGCACCCGGAACAAATCCGACCGAAGCGTACACGCGAACTCCAAACCGCAAAGTACGATGCAAGGCGCGAAAACCACGAGCGAGTCGGACGGAGGCCAAGCCGTACGACCGACACGCATACAAAACCGAGCCGAAGCAACACAATACACCGCGACCGACAGCGTACGCAGCATAGAAAACTGCACAAACACAGCGTGAGCGAAGCGGAGAACACCGTACGAGACCAATGCAGGGTCCGACTCGGTCACAAGAACGTTTCCAACATACACAAACAGCACAAAGGAAAAATCACCCAAAAAAAGGCCAAACAAGCAATTACCAAGCCAATAAATACTGGGGGTGGGGACAGAGAACAAAGACACACCCACAACTCCACCTATATAAAGGACACAAATCACTACCATGAGCCTTTGCAAATGCCATTCCACTGCCAGCACCCAAGAGAAAGCAACCACACACCCACAGCTCATCCCTCACACAAGCCACACACCATCAGCACACCAACAAATACCTACCTCACATACACCCAGCAAAACACACACTCACACACCCTCACCTGCACACCAACACACACATCACCCACCATCACCACCCATCACCATGCCCCCAAGAAGAATCCCAAGTTCCTAGATAGTGAATTGGAAGTCATGGTAGACGAGATCCTCAGGGTGGAGCCACAGCTGTTTGGCACATTGGTCCAACAGACCCCGATGTCGCAGAAAACCAAGATGTGGGAGAGGATCATCAACAGGGTGAACGCCCAATCACCATGTCGGCGCACAAAGACCGACATCCAGAACAGGTGGTATGACGTGCGCAGGAGGGTACGGAAAATGCTGAAGCAAGACTACATCAACAGCCAACACACCGGCAGTGGCCCTCCTGCCAAGCCAATATACCTCAGGCCCTGGGAGGAGAAGGTGCGGGCCATCCTTCCGCCAGTGAGCGTATATGGACTAGAGGACATCCCAGAGCCTGGTGAGTACACAACAAATGTACACAATATACTGCCACAAAACACACACACATCACTGTCAAGGGAGAGTCAAACCATGCACTCATAGCAATTACACAGCAACCAGAACAGAATCATCCCAAAATGTGTATGTCAGTCAGATAAACACAACACATGCCATCAAAAAAGTCACATCCAACTGTGCCAACACATGTACAAACACAACCACAACTACAGCTAGGCAGTGGCACAAATAGAACTAACAAACACATCCACACATGTAGCCACCACAACAACACCAACACACAGTGAAGACCACTCAAAGGAAGGAATTCTGTGTATGCTGGCCAAGTCAGTGTAGCCAATAGCATCATGGGAGTCGCAGTCACACATATTGCCCCCCACAACTGTCCCATCAACACCACCATGAACCATGCGCACATCACAGGGAGTGGAGAAGGACTCACAAGATGGCTGACACTGGCTACTGCTGTGGGGAGCACAAGGCCCTGCTGGCAACTGTGCACCAACAAACAGCAGGACACCACTGACTGACATCCTGAGAGACAACTTCCACTCCCTGCAATGCAAGCACGTTCCATGGTGGGATATCTGGCTGGCTGGGTGGGAAGGGGGACTTGCAGCACTGACTATAGTCACAAGCACCTCCCCTCACACCCCCCCAACACAAACTCCACAGTACCCACCTGGTAGAATGCAATGCCCTCCATCCTAACACAAGATCCCACAAAGAACCACCACCCTGGGTTATGTTGTGTGAAGCACAGGGACACTCTTGGGACTCTTAGCCAAACAACTGCCAGGACAACACTCCCAGCCATCCTGTCAGCACAGCCACCCCACCCCACAGGGAAGCAGAATCAAAAGGAAGGAAGCATGGGCATGCTGGGAAGGGGGGTGGAGGCAATAGCATGATGGGAGTCGTAGTCACTGATATTGGTCACCCCCACAACTGTCCCATCAACACCACCCTGAACCATGCTCACATCACAGGGAGTGGAGAAGGACTCACAAGATGGCTGACACTGGCTACTGCTGTGGGGAGCACAAGGCCCTGCTGGCAAATGTGCACCAACAAACAGCAGGACACCACTGACTGACATCCAGAGACAACTTACACTCCCTGCAATGCAAGCACGTTCCATGGTGGGATATCTGGCTGGCTGGCTGGGTGGGAAGGGGGACTTGCAGCACTGACTATAGTCACAAGCACCTCCCCTCACACCCCCCCAACACAAACTCCACAGTACCCACCTGGTAGAATGCAATGCCCTCCATCCTAACACAAGATCCCACAAAGAACTACCACCCTGGGTTATGTTGTGTGAAGCACAGGGACACTCTTGGGACTCTTAGCCAAACAACTGCCAGGACAACACTCCCAGCCATCCTGTCAGCACAGCCAGCCCACCCCACAGGGAAGCAGAGTCAAAAGGAAGGAAGCATGGGCATGCTGGGAAGGGGGTGGAGGCAATAGCATGATGGGAGTCGTAGTCACTGATATTGGTCACCCCCACAACTGTCCCATCAACACCACCCTGAACCATGCTCACATCACAGGGAGTGGAGAAGGACTCACAAGATGGCTGACACTGGCTACTGCTGTGGGGAGCACAAGGCCCTACTGCCAACTGTGCACCAACAAACAGCAGGACACCACTGACTGACATCCTGAGAGACAACTTACACTCCCTGCAATGCAAGCACGTTCCATGGTGGGATAACTGACTGGCTGGGTGGGTGGGAAGGAGAGTCCGGCTGCCAACCAAACACAACCAATGCAGACCATGTTCACACCCCAGAAAATACATAGAAATGCCCAAATAATGCAGGACAATGTGCCACACCAATATCAACCCCTGACTGTGACGACTCAGGACAATGCAATGTACAGGCCCGCACCCAGAGGCACAGTCACAACTGTCATGTGTGTCAACCATTGATGCCTGCAGAAACATGACATACATTGTTTGTGTCTCCCAAAAACAGGTGATGATGGGGACACAGCAGCAGACGCTGAGGAGTCCCAGTCCCAGGCTCAAGAGGATGCCGAGCTCACTGGCGTCGTACAGCCTCTGTCCTCCTCGGATGATGAAGAACAACCTGGCACATCCGGTGCAAGTCAACATGCAGCACCAGCAGGACCACCAGCTGCAGCACCAGCAGGACCACCAGCTGCACCCCCTGCACCCACCCCTACAACGACTGTCACCACGAATACCATCCCTGCCGACATGGACAGAATAAGGAGCAACACCAGCACAGTGACCCTGGACCAACCTGGGGCCATGGACACCACCACCACCACCAACCCCAAGGTGGACCAGGGTTATCTGTGCGTGCCACTGCACACACTGCACATGTCAGCAGGGGTGGTGGGAGGAGTGGGAGACAGAAGGTCGCTGCTTGCAGACGTTGCTGGTGTGCATGATGACCCACAACTGGTACGCATAGCTGATGCGTACCAGTCCAGCACCGGAGAGCTCAGCCAGGTAGTGGGGCTCCTCAGAGACATTAAACAGCAGCAGGCTGCCCATCATGCCCGCTTGGACTCCCACATGTCCCACGTGGAGTCACACATGTCCCGTGTGGACTCACACATGTCCCGCGTGGAGTCCAAGTGGGATGCACTGCATGAGATGACGGCGGTGCACAGGGACATTTTACAATGCCTCCGCCAGATGAACAGCAACCAGTCCACACCTCCCTGTGTGCCAACAACATCTGGTGCCGAACAAACTGCAACTGCCACAGGGAGGGAGGAGGACTCTGGCGGAGAGTCCCCTGCACCGCAGCAGCCTGCACTTGAGGGCCCCCAAGAAGAGGGGTCGTCCGAGGAGGGAAAAGTGAGAGGCCGATGGCCAAGTGCAACTCCCAGGAAGCCTGAACCTGTTCTGGATGTTCGCCTTTGTGCACAGACTGTTCACCCTGTTGACGGCAACACTACTCCCACACATTGCATGGGAGTACAAGTTGGACCAATGTGTCAGACAACTGTGGCCCCGATACTGGGGATCCTGTCTACCCGGACTTTCAATTCACCTAGGAACTTGGGATTGCAAGATTCATGTACAGCACAACCCATCCTATGCACTATTAACACAAATGTATCACAATAAACACACTAATACACCATACTTGCCTCTGTCGTGATTCCAACGTGGGTGCTGTTATGGGGATGATGAACTGCAAAATTACACTGTGTATGCGAACTGCAACAGCAAGGACAACACAAGCATGTGAGTACAGGAAACGTGACACACATGAGGGAGACACACCACCAGGGCTACACGACACATACACACCTAGGCCATCTGACTCATTGCCTACACTGATGTTGCCAGGGAAGACGGTGCAATGCACAGACACCACACCCATTCCCAGTTGTAGTCAAGTAGCCCACAGGTGCAGTAAGCAAATGGCAGTCAAATATGTGACCACAGACAACGCACATCACAAAGTGAAGCACAGGTTTATTACACAGTTGCAACATGCCGTAACCACTACAGATGCAAGGTAACCCCACCTGGCAGCGGGCACACAGTCAACAACTGTAGACGGAAGGAAGTCCATGGGTGTGGCGCACATCACCTGTAGGGACACAACAGCTACCAGCCTGGATGTGCAATCACGTCGTCGGTGGACACAGTTGACCAAACGAATCTGAAAGTACCCTGTGAAGGACAGAAATAACACACAGTCAAAAGCAATGGAGTACAGGACAGAACAGCAAAACACATGCACAATACATGTTACAAGATACCCACCCAGAACCAAGTTAGCATGTCAACACTGTTGGGGAGTACAGCCCACCTGTCACCACACATCGCAACACACATCCAGTCAAGTGGCCCATGGACATACTCCCACAGCACCAGAGCACCACCCACACATCATGCCAACTCACATCATTGACATGACACCTCAGGATACTCACATTCAGCTAAAGAAGTTGGTGATGAGCTGTGTGCGGACATCACCATCACCATCATCATCATCATCATCGTCACTGGCATCGTGGTCCAGGCCAGGATCCTCCACAGGTGGCGGATGTTGGTCATTGTCATCCTGGATGAGAGGCAACTCCTTCCGCACTGCCAGGTTGTGGAGCATGCAGCAGACGATGATAATCTTGCACACTTTCGCAGGGGCATATGGGAGGGACCCTCCGGTCTTGTCCAGGCAGCGGAGCGGCTCTTCAGGAGACCAAAGGTCCACTCAATCACTCTCCTGGTCCGACCATGTGCCTCATTGTAGCGCATCTGGGCAGGTGTCACAGGGTTCCTGAGGGGTGTCAGCAACCACGGCATGTTGGGGTATCCCGAGTCACCTACGGACAGACAAGTGCACATTAGCTGACTTGGAAAAGTGGGCGGAATACTACAGATCAGATCACACACAATGGCACAAAGTCAGTACACACCGACAAGCCAGGCACGCTGGTTCTTCATCTGTGCCATCATCGTGGGGATGCGACTACTCCTCATCACAAAGGCATCGTGTGCTGAACCAGGGAAACGGGCACACACATGTGTGATGGTCATGTCTGCAAGACACACCACCAGTGCATTGACCGAGTGGTAGTGCTTGCGGTTCCTGTAGGCCTGCTCCTGGGCCTGTGGTGGTACCAAAGCCACATGTGTCCCATCAATGGAGCCAATTACATGCGGCATCCTCCCCAGGGCATAAAAGTCACTCTTCACGTCAGTGAGTACGTCGCAGTCTAGGGAAATAGATGTACCGGTTCAGGAAGAGCAACATTGCCGCCAAAACATCGCGGAGCACACGGCTGAACATGGTCTGTGACATCCCACCAGCAGTCGCCACAGTATGTTGGAAGGTACCAGTGGCAAAGAAGTGTAGGGCTGCCATCACCTTCACCTTGGGGGTCAGCGCTGTAGGATACGGCCGGCCAGGCTGCAAATGTGGGGACAACTGCACTGCCAAATCCTCAATCAGCTGCCTGGTGAAGCGGTACCGTCGGATGCTGTCCCGTTCCACCATCGTTGCCAGGTCTGGGAATGGCCGATGGACAGCAGGAGCCCTGCAGTGCAGAGGAGAAGTAAGCAAGATTGTCAGTCACCCCACATATGCGGCATTGAACACACTCAAGATCCCAACATACATCATTATGAGGCACAACTACATGAAGTGTGCAGTACCGGAAGGATATGTATGGTACATACATGGCCAACATCTGTCAACACGGTCCAACAGGTGGCATCAATTAGTCCCAGGTTGGCCCATTGGATATCATGAGGCCGTGTCACAGTTCCCATCTCCTGCTGCCGTGTCACAATAACCCCCACAGGGACATGTGAGGACAGATGTGCCCCAGGCACCACAGCTCAACGACAGGTACATTCCCAGGGACCCTGTAATGCCACATGGACACTGGCATTACATGGAGTATCATGTATACACCACAGCAAAACAACCATGACCCCCACAGGTAGTGGCCCCACTTGCCACGGCAGGACAGACATGGACGTCTGTGACACACACGCACAACATCAGAGTCCATGCACACACAACGTGGATGTGGAGACTGTCTCCCATTGTGCACATGAAATCAGAGACATTGTAAACACCACATGCACAAAGACTGTGGAGGACCATCACTATTGTGCCACTGGGACACCCTGGCTCAAACATACCGTCCCACATGGGACTCACGGGGTATGTGACATGACATACACATACACCACTGTGAAATGTGACCATGGCACATGCACAGATATGAACAGTTGCACATCACAGTGGTCACGTACACGTAACACCCAGGATCCTGTCCCCATGAACACGTGCACAGCCTGGGGGTGGCTGCCCACAGGTGACACCCACAGGACAACATGTACACCAACATACACACAATAGGAAATGCAGCCTTACATGCCTTATGATAAAGTTTGGACAGGCTGTCGTGATGTATCTGTGGCTGGCATATGTCCATCTGAGACAGGCATGCTGACATATGCCAGTCACATGTACAGTGATGCGTTGAACAGCAATGGACCGATCGGTGCCTCCGGCCGGCCCATTGCTTTCAATGTGCTTGAGTGCAGCGTTGTACCCCTGTGTGCGTTGAACTGCAATGGACCGATCGGTGCCTCCGGCCGGCCCATTGCTTTCAATGTGTGCGAGTGCAGCGTTGTACCCCTGTGCGCGTTGAACTGCAATGGACCGATCGGTGCCTCCGGCCGGCCCATTGCTTTCAATGTGTGCGGAGTACAGCGTTGTACCCCTGTGCGCGTTGAACTGCAATGGACCGATCGGTGCCTCCGGCGGCCCATTGCTTTCAATGTGTGCGAGTGCAGCGTTGTACCCCTGTGCGCGTTGAACTGCAATGGACCGATCGGTGCCTCCGGCCGGCCCATTGCTTTCAATGTGTGCGGTGCAGCGTTGTACCCCTGTGCGCGTTGAACTGCAATGGACCGATCGGTGCCTCCGGCCGGCCCATTGCTTTCAATGTGTGCGGGTGCAGCGTTGTACCCCTGTGCGCGTTGAACTGCAATGGACCGATCGGTGCCTCCGGCCCGGCCCATTGCTTTCAATGTGTCGCGGTACAGCGTTGTACCCCTGTGCGCGATGAACTGCAATGGACCGATCGGTGCCTCCGGCCCGGCCCATTGCTTTCAATGTGTCGGGTATGCGTTGTACCCCTGTGCGCGTTGAACTGCAATGGACCGATCGGTGCCTCCGGCCGGCCCATTGCTTTCAATGTGTGCGAGTGCAGCGTTGTACCCCTGTGCGCGTTGAACTGCAATGGACCGATCGGTGCCTCCGGCCGGCCCATTGCTTTCAATGTGTGCGGGTATGCGTTGTACCCCTGTGCGCGTTGAACTGCAATGGACCGATCGGTGCCTCCGGCCGGCCCATTGCTTTCAATGTGTGCGGGTATGCGTTGTACCCCTGTGCGCGTTGAACTGCAATGGACCGATCGGTGCCTCCGGCCGGCCCATTGCTTTCAATGTGTGCGGGTACACGTTGTACCCCTGTGCGCGTTGAACTGCAATGGACCGATCGGTGCCTCCGGCCGGCCCATTGCTTTCAATGTGTGCGGGTACGCGTTGTACCCCTGTGCGCGTTGAACAGCAATGGACCGATCGGTGCCTCCGGCCGGCCCATTGCTTTCAATGTGTCGCGGGTACGCGTTGTACCCCTGTGCGCGTTGTACCGCAATGGACCGATCGGTGTGCACCCATTGACAATGGGCTTGCCTGGTAACGGACGCATTTTCGAATTTCGAACGAGTCGGTTGCTGGAAAATCAGTTGGTCACCCACAACAATGTTGCAAAATCATGTATGTCATGAAGTTGAAGATTTGAAGGATGCTGTGGGCGTGTTTTGGTGCTGCTATTCCATGGATTGGCCAGATTCAGAAGATGCAAGCGACTTGGACCTATCACTTTGGACACAAGGGACAGTATCTGCCTCTCCAGCACATATATATTGCTGGCTGTTCCCCTGAGAGCCCACTTGCCTGCACTACATGCTCCAAGACGACATCTGCCACTGCACTGCTGCTGTCTCTGCCCCTCTGGACCCTGCAATGGCACGTACTGTGGAGAGAGCCCCAGCCTTCAGCCTTGAAGAGAACCAGGCCCTGCTGGACAGCCTACTTCCACAGTACAGCAAGCTGTATGGGACACCAGGGAGCAGGTGAGTGTTCTGTGCACTGCCTTTCTGAATGTGCATTTTGTCTGACTAGCAAGGCTGAGAGTCTGCACGCCACTGGCTAGCAGGCTCACTGAGTAGTTGTCACCCCCATAGTGTGTAGTGACTTGCACTGGACAGGTATGGTGCAGTGACAGTGCATTTGAACATGGTTTTACTTCCCATGCAATGATACCATGTAGTGACGTCTGGCAAACTGTCCATGGTCAGCTTTGCACTGCCTGTGTACATCATGTGCCCCTGTGATTGAGACATGTATATACAACTGTGTCATGCACGGATATGTTGCATGTGTGGTAATGGCCTTTTCACTTTGTCATCCTCACAGGTTAATGCCCATCGGAAGCAGGAAATCTGGAAGGACATCGTCCGGGCTGTCCGGTCCGTGGGGGTCTACAAGCGCCGGATCCGCAACTGCCAGAAGAGGTGGCAGGACCTTCGGGGCTGGACCCGGAGGATTGCACGGGTCCAGCTGAAGCTGTCGCCTCCTCGCAGGAGGGGCGGAACACGGACCCTGACCCCCACATGCTCCAGATCCTGGCGGTGGTCTTTCCAGACCTGGATGGGCAGCTGAAGGCCAGACAGCAGCAAGGAGGGGTGAGTCAAAGACTGCACTGTGAACTCTGTATTACATGCTTTGTGCCCTCCTCTGGCCTGGTTCAACTGCCACAGTGCAGCAGTCATGTTGTCCAGGAGCCATGTCCCTCTATTGTGCACTGCCCACTGCTCATCTGATACCCAGGTGTGGCCCTTACAGTCAGGGAATTGTGTCACTTGGGACTGTGTCCTTGCAGTTTGCTTCACTACAGGTGGGGGACAGCATCTGTTTCCCTAAATCTGTTGTGGGCATCATGGGTGGGTCCATTGTTCACACAACGCCTGGGTTTGGACATGTGATCTGCGTGTTGCTTTGATATGCGGTCCACTTGCTGAGCTGAGCCACCACATGTGCCTGGGGTATGTGGCACACGCCCATGCAGCGGGTGGGAACAATGTTTGTGCCCCAGGAGTGTGCAGATTACGTGTGTCACACATACATAGCCAGCTATCCACTGTCCAGGGCACATCCCTCATTCATGTGGAGCAGGACAGTCATGCCTACTCCAGGCCATGCAATGCACTCTGTACTCCCACTCCCGTGTATCAGCTGACACATTGTGCACAGTGATTTGACCCCTCCGGTGTCTGCCTCTGTGTCAGTGTGCTGTGGATTAGTTGCCAGGACTGCTGGGGTGTTTCTTGGTAGGGGCTCAGCATGCCCCTGGAGATGTGACCATAGGAGACGATACTTCTGTGTCACATAGGTGTTTGATCAGCTGCCCGTGCAGACTGGGGTATGCGAATGTGATGTTCAGGCAGCTGTTCCCCATTCACAGCAAATTGTGAGGGGCTCAGGTTCAGAGGGTAGTGTCACAGGTCTCCCATATGTCCAATGGGTGTGACCTGGACAGATGAGGGTTGAGATGATGTGTTGTGTGGGGGATGTACATGTGCACTTGTGCAGCTCCAGGACTTGCATTCCCCATTACCTACTATTGTGACACAGTGCATTGTGTTGTTGTCTGGCTGCCAAGTCATACATCACTGAGACAGTGATGTATGACTTAACAGTCATGCCTCTGCCATGGCATGTGTCAACTTATTTGTGGTCCTGCAGGGGAGTGACATGTGCTACATGCACACCATAGTGGCGCTGGCTATCCAGGACATGGGTGCATCATGGTGTCTGTCGCTGGTATGCATCACATGCATTTCCTATTTGACTCTGGGCATCCCTTTCATCCGGAAACCTGTACTGACTCAGTGGCAAGAGCTGTGATGTGTCCACACCGTGTCCTCTGCACTGTCCAACTACTGTGTACTTGGTGCATGTGTCCACACTGGGGTGTTGCAATCCAACAGACACCAGACAGATGGGTGCAAGGCCATGTGGGATGTGAGTGCCATGCTTGGCATCAGACTGACAATTGGCTTCTCCTGTTCAGTTAGGGCACTTTTAGCAATATACAACTAATGATGCCAGGGCTTGCTCTGTGAAGTGCTGTGCTCACAGTGGTGTGTGCGTTTGGTGCAGGTGACTGATGTCTGTCTGTTTCCCCATTGTTTGCAGATACATCCACGGCCACGGAAGGGGACAGCTCCACGGACCAGGAGGAGCCAGAGAGCCAGACTGGGTCAGCAGCCGAGGAGTGGTCGGAGGGACCCAGTGGCACGGAGGGCGAGGGAGCCACACCGAGGAATCCTCAGCACCATCCACCTCAGCTGAGGACCAGAGCAACTCAGAGGATGACTCCCTTGTGGAGGGGGTGTCAGCAGCCACCACACCCCAGCTAGTGTTGCTGTCCCCGCCACCACCAGCACCACCACTGCCCTCCCATCGGCTCCCATTCCCAAGGTCCGTGGAGGCTCCCATGTTCGGGAGCGTGTCTCCTTTGGCCCAGGCACCGCACCCCCTGCCCCTGTGTCCCCTGCTGCCCTGAGTGAGGAGTCTGTGTACCTCCTTCGCCAGCTCCATGTAGGGCAGACAGCCATGCTGAGTGTCCTCCATGCGCACACCGCACTGTTGACTCAGCTGGTGTCGTTCATGGAGGGCATCTCATCGGGCATGTCTGACCTACAGAGGGGCAACAGGTCCATGGACTCCTCCCTGACGGCAGCAGTGTCCCTCCTCAGACAGTCCCTCACCCCTCCTGCCTCTGCTCCATCCACACTCCCCAGCACCTTGCCCGTCCCAAGCACACACACACCGGCACAGGCACACACCAGCACACACACATCCAGCACACAGACACACACGCCACAAACTAAACGCCCACGCACGCACAGTCAGGGGACTGAAACCAGACTCACAGGGGATGGGGCCCTGGTACACACACACGCATCCACGGGCACTGCACAGTCCTCAGTTGCCTCTCCCTCCAAAGCACCCTCCCTTGCCTCACCTGCAACCCCAAAGACCCAGCGCCTCTTCCTCAGTGACCTCGGCCTCTTCCCCTCCGATCCAGCTGCCCCAGCATCCAGGGGGAAGAGAAGCCCCCACACGGAGCAGAGTGCCCCTCGCCCCGGACACCCTCCCCCAGGCGCAGACAGACTGAGGCCCCCACCCGCAAGTCCCCCGGAGTGGTAAGAGCAAGACTCCGCCGCCGCCCTGCAGCTCAAGCACCAGGTCACCTTCCTCCATCCCTCAGGCCCCCACTCCACAGGTGCCCCCGCCACACCCTGCCCCAGGTTCCCCCACCCACAGATATACCATCCCCAAGAGGCTCCGGCCTTCTCCCCCTGCCACTTGCTCTCCCGGCACCACACCCCCCGCTGCGCTTGTCTGTGCCACTGATGTGGTGAGGGTGTCCTCCCCCTCTGTCCAGCCCACCTTGCCTGTTCCCCATTCTCCTCCCCTGGTGGTAGGCACTGCAGTGGAGTCCACTACCACCCTGTCTGACTTGGGCACTGCAGTGGCGGACCTGTCCACTCCATCTGCAGGGTCCACTGCAGTCGTGCCGGCACCCACAACATCTGAGCCATGCCCCCAGTTGTGCCGGCACACACCATGTCAGACACCTCCACTGCAGTTGTCAGTGGCTCTCCAGCACCCACCACCCCTTCCCTGCTTCCTCCTGGTGAGCCCTGATCCTGTCCCTGCGGTGCCTGGCCTACCCCCCCGGTTGCCCCTCCTAGTGGATTGTCCCTGGTTTTGTGCAGGCATGTGTAGGGTGGCATCTGCCACTGTCACCCACTTGTGACTTTGTTGATGGACTGGCCATTGGCCTTTGTTTATGTTCTACCGGACTTCTACTTTTAATGCCACATATGCTGAATAAAGCAACTTTCTGTTCTCTAGTGCTTTTGCTTCTGATGTACTTGATGTTGATGATGCTAACAATGCCCTTGCTGCAGTGATGGTGATATTTGGTCTCATGATAATGAAGTGTTACTGTGCAGGAACCCATGTGGTCCAGGGGTTATGTGTCCTATCCTGTGGTGTATCCATGTCATCCATAGCAGCATATGAGGGTGTCATGTGTTCAGTATTTGGCAATGAGATTTCCTACTTAGATTGGCAACTTCACATCTGTGGCTTCCACCCCTGCACATCTGTTGTGCCTGCCATTGTTCTATTCGTCTACTTCCCTGACCGTGTGGCCATCTCCAGTGAACATGCAGGTTTGGGCATCAATGGGGAAGGACTCATCTGTGTTGTCAGTGCAACATTGCTATACAAGTGTGTTGGATCTGTGCTGATGATTCCGTTGGCACTTCCATGACCAGGCTGATGGGACGGGAGCCCTCATTTGTTGCTAATTGTTGATTGTGTGTCCCATTGCTGCCATGGTATGGTATCTGTTCGCCTCACATCTGCAGTCTCCACAGGGTATCTGCATGTGTGTGCCCATTGGTGTAAATATGTGGGTCTGCATTCGGATGGTCACTTCTGTCATTGTGTCATTGATGATTGTTGACGGTGTCAGCCCCCATGGGTGTTGTTTGTCTGCACATGGCCAAAGTTATGTCTTATTTGCACTGCAGGATTTGGCTCCCCCAATTTATGTTGCAATGGGACACATACACTACTTTGCCACTGATGTGTTTGTTGTTCTGTGACCAGGAATCATCCATGCAGTTTGGCAGTTGCACCTCTTACTTTGTAAACACTTGCCTTTTGGTCACTGTGATGATGGGGGTTTGGACCCCATTGCCACAATGTTCAAGATGTGCTGCAGCTATGGACCCCACACTTGCCTTTTGGTCACTGTGATGATGGGGTTTGGACCCCATTGCCACAATGTTCGAAATGTGCTTCAGCTATGGACCCCACACTTACATTTTGGTCACTGTGATGATGGGTGTTTGGACCCCATTGCCACAATGTTCGAAATGTGCTTCAGCTATGGACCCCACACTTACATTTTGGTCACTGTGATGATGGGGGTTTGGACCCCATTGCCACAATGTTCAAGATGTGCTGCAGCTATGGACCCCACACTTGCCTTTTGGTCACTGTGATGATGGGGTTTGGACCCCATTGCCACAATGTTCGAAATGTGCTTCAGCTATGGACCCCACACTTACATTTTGGTCACTGTGATGATGGGGGTTTGGACTCCATTGCCACAATGTTCGAAATGTGCTTCAGCTATGGACCCCACACTTACATTTTGGTCACTGTGATGATGGGGGTTTGGACCCCATTGCCACAATGTTCAAAATGTGCTTCAGCTATGGACCCCACACTTACCTTTTGGTCACTGTGATGATGGGGGTTTGGACCCCATTGCCACATTGTTCAAAGTGTGCTTCAGCTATGGACCCCACACTTACATTTTGGTCACTGTGATGATGGGGGTTTGGACCCCATTGCCACAATGTTCGAAATGTGCTTCAGCTATGGACCCCACACTTACCTTTTGGTCACTGTGATGATGGGGGTTTGGACCCCATTGCCACAATGTTCAAAATGTGCTTCAGCTATGGACCCCACACTTACCTTTTGGTCACTGTGATGATGGGGGTTTGGACCCCATTGCCACAATGGTCATGGCCTGCTTGCATTGTGGGTGCCACACACATATATGTGTGGCACATGTGCTAGGGGTCACATTGTATGTTCAAAGTCATGTTCGGTGTTGTAGGCATTTGACACAGTCTACACACGCTTGTCATGGTGTTGGGGGGATGTCTTCTTCTTGCATTCCCTAGGTTGTGGTGTGCTGGTTGTGTCATGCATTGTCCATCCTATGAGTGGGGGTGGTAGTAGTGGTAGGCATCCAGCCCCCTGGCTAAGGGTGGTGGTAGGCATCCAGCCCCCTGGGTGAGGGTGGTAGTAGTGGTAGGCATCCTGCCCCCCTGGGTGAGGGTGGTAGTAGTGGTAGGCATCCTGCCCCCCTGGCTAAGGGTGGTAGTAGTGGTAAGCATCCTGCCCCCTGGCTAAGGGTGGTAGTAGTGGTAGGCATCCTGCCCCCCTGGCTAAGGGTGGTAGTAGTGGTAGGCATCCTGCCCCCTGGCTAAGGGTGGTAGTAGTGGTAGGCATCCTGCCCCCCTGGGTGAGGGTGGTAGTAGTGGTGGGCATCCTGCCCCCTGGGTGAGGGTGGTAGTAGTGGTAGGCATCCTGCCCCCTGGCTAAGGGTGGTAGTAGTGGTAGGCATCCTGCCCCCTGGGTGAGGGTGGTAGTAGTGGTAGGCATCCTGCCCCCTGGCTAAGGGTGGTAGTAGTGGTAGGCATCCTGCCCCCCTGGCTAAGGGTGGTAGTAGTGGTAGGCATCCTGCCCCCTGGGTGAGGGTGGTAGTAGTGGTGGGCATCCTGCCCCCTGGGTGAGGGTGGTAGTAGTGGTAGGCATCCTGCCCCCCTGGGTGAGGGTGGTAGTAGTGGTAAGCATCCTGCCCCCTGGCTAAGGGTGGTAGTAGTGGTAGGCATCCTGCCCCCCTGGGTGAGGGTGGTAGTAGTGGTAGGCATCCTGCCCCCTGGCTAAGGGTGGTAGTAGTGGTAAGCATCCTGCCCCCCTGGCTAAGGGTGGTAGTAGTGGTAGGCATCCTGCCCCCTGGCTAAGGGTGGTAGTAGTGGTAGGCATCCTGCCCCCCTGGGTGAGGGTGGTAGTAGTGGTGGGCATCCTGCCCCCTGGGTGAGGGTGGTAGTAGTGGTAGGCATCCTGCCCCCCTGGCTAAGGGTGGTAGTAGTGGTAGGCATCCTGCCCCCTGGGTGAGGGTGGTAGTAGTGGTAGGCATCCTGCCCCCCTGGCTAAGGGTGGTAGTAGTGGTAAGCATCCTGCCTCCCTGGCTAAGGGTGGTAGTAGTGGTAGGCATCCTGCCCCCTGGCTAAGGGTGGTAGTAGTGGTAGGCATCCTGCCCCCTGGGTGAGGGTGGTAGTAGTGGTGGGCATCCTGCCCCCCTGGGTGAGGGTGGTAGTAGTGGTAGGCATCCTGCCCCCCTGGGTGAGGGTGGTAGTAGTGGTAAGCATCCTGCCCCCTGGCTAAGGGTGGTAGTAGTGGTAGGCATCCTGCCCCCCTGGATGAGGGTGGTAGTAGTGGTGGGCATCCTGCCCCCCTGGGTGAGGGTGGTAGTAGTGGTAGGCATCCTGCCCCCCCTGGGTGAGGGTGGTAGTGGTGGTAGGCATCATGCCACCCCTGGGTAGGGGTGGTGGTGCGCATTCAGGCCCCTGTGTGCATATGTGGCATTGGTGATGGGCATCCCGCCCCTATGGTGCTGCTGTTGCTGGTGTAAGTATATTCTGCATCCCTGTGTGTGTGTGTGTGTGATGTGTCGTGTACGTGTTGTATCTGTTTTGTGGTTGGTGTCTGGCTTACCTTCTGCGCCGTACGCGTCCGTGCCTGTTCCGGTAGTAAATGTAGAATATTGGTATGATCGGGACGAAGGGATTCATGGTTGGTTCGTGTCGTTCGTCCTTCTCGTTGCTTCGCGTCGTCCTCGTCGCTTCGCCTCGTCCTCGTCGCTTCGCGTCGTCCTCGTCGCTGCCGTGTTCGTCTCGGAGCCGTGGATCATGTTGTGGCGCGAATCAGAGCTTATGTGCGCCTCTCCCGGATGCTTTGACGTGCCGTGCGTAGCGACGGGTTCGGCGTGTACGGAAGCGCATCGTACTTGTCCGGCCGGACGGGGCTGCATTTTTCCTTCCGTGCGACTCGATTCGGCGTTTCCGGATTTGCCTCGGTCGGAGAACAGGACCTGGTTTGGGTGAGTACGGCTCGGCCGGATTCTTTGCTGTTGTGCGCATCGTACTTGCTCGTTCGGTGTGCTGTACGGATCGGTCGGGAAACAGGCTTTCGCATGGCTTTTTTCCCGACCAAATGGTATTGGGTGCGCCTCCGACCGAGATCGGAATCGGCCCCTAAGAGTGATAAAAGTGTTGGACAATATAAATGGCTGGTTTATAGGTGCCTTATGGTTGGTCAAGTGGCTACCAACAAGGAATGTCCTACACAGATTTTTTTTGCCAAAGATTTGGGAAAATGTGACATTACAGGAAGTGTTGTCAGAGCTTGGTTATGAAGAATCCAAATAATGTTAGAGAGATATGTGCTGAAATTGTGCTGCAGGTGGGTGCTAGTTGTGCAGGCAATCCGACTGAAGTTGTAGCAGTAGAAGGTGTGAACATAATTATAATATTTGACTCTTGCTCAAAGTCAATGATCATTCCAGATAGAGTTTATGAATAATGGTTTCACTCGAAGTATAAGTTGTTAAATATGAAAGTGATTCCAGCTGGATGTGAGAAAAAAGGATTAAAACAAAAGAGTGTTTTCAAACCACTATCGAGTTTAAGAGGAGGATGATTGTTGCTAAAGTTTATCTGTTTATGAGAGAAGATGAAATAATATGTTGGCTACATCAGAAAGACCTTAGAGTCTTCTTATACCATAATGGCAATTTTCAAATTTGTCTATGGCAAGAGTTTGTGAGAGAAGTTCAACTGATGAAAGAAATGCTAATGGAGCTTGTGAAAATATTTATTTTGTTTTATTTTGGAAAGATTTGGTTTGTTTGCATGGATACATATATAAGATTAAGCTGGGAGATTATACAACACTTGATGTATCAAATGTCAGAAAAATACCATTAGCAGTATATCAGCATGTGGAAGTGAACTTCAAAGGTAGTTTTGAATGAGTTTCATTGTTCGGGTTGAAGCGCTGAGTAGTTAGCCATTATTGCAGTTGTGAAGAAGGACAATAAAGAGATTTGGTTATGTGTAAATCTCAGGGCACTCAAGAAGGAGGTTGTGATTGACAAATGTGCACTGCCCATTATCATTGACATGTTGGTGATCTTGCCAGAGCTAGATTCCTCACAACGCTGAACCTGGACCCCACTTCTCATCAGATACAGCTCATGAAGATCCATAAGACTTAACTGCCTTTATAATTCAAATGGGAGCATTTAAGTTTGTGTATATGCCATTTGGGCTGGTCTCCTCTGCTGCTGACTTTCTAGTGGGCCATGTCACATTTGATAAAAGGGTTTAAGAAAGTCAAGTGTTATTAAGACGATGTTCTAGTCTATAGCAGGATAAGAAAAGAACATGATGAAAAGTATTAGAGAGACCCAAAAAGTATGGACTGACATTGCGGCAATCAAGTGTTGATTTGCAAAGGACATTTCCTATGTGGATCATTCTATCACCAGTGCTGGGATGAGGCTGGGGCAGAATTTGGTAGAAGCTAAAACAAACCTAAAAGAACCAGTATTAGGGAAGAACTCTTAAAATTTATGGGCATGATTGACATTTTTTATAGGTTCATATAAAATTTAGCTGACTGAAGTGTTAGGATGAGGGTGTTGTTAAAGAAGAATGAAGAATTACCATGGGATGTTGGCTGATGGGAAATAGTCAATGATATAAAGGACAGGTTGAAAATGCCACCTAATTTGCAGGGTTTTAAATCGTTCAGAGAATGTTTAGTTACCACTGATGCTACCTCTGTAAGTTTGGGAGCTGTGTTGAGTCAGGTGGTCAATGGAATAGAGAATACTGCAGCTTTTGCTAATGATTACTTAAAGGGATGGAGCTAAAATACTCAGCCATCAAGCAGGAGGCTTTAGCGTTTAGTTGGGCATTAAACAAACTTACAACTTTCCTCTGTGGTGTTGAATTCAGTGTCAGAACTGATCTTCTTCCTTTGTGTGAACAATTTGGAAAAAGAGGTGTTAGATGATGTGTCTGCCAGAATCAGAAAGTGGGTTGTGGGTCCTACGGAGTACATGTTTTGTGTGTTTTATATTCTTGGTGCCCAGAATAAACTAGCTGACTGCTTGTAAAAGTTGCTTCAGCAAAAAGTGAGAAATGAGACTACAGACCTTGATTATGATGTGGTTAAAAAAGGGGGTGCAGTTCTCAAGTAGTTATTTCCAAGGAAGATTGGAAGCCTTGTCTTGAAGATGACTCTGTACTAGCCAAAGTCATTTCATTCAGGTTGGCCAAAAGAGAAATGTAATGCAGAGGACATGAAAGATTATTGACCTCTTTGGAAAGAGTTTTCTATTCTAATAAATTCCTGATCAGAGGGACCAGATTGGCAGCGCTTGTATCCCTGAGAGATAAACTGGTAGGTAGCGCATGAAGGCTGATTTGGTGTTTCTGGGACAAAAAAGAGGCTGAGGTTTGATTAGTGGTGGTCTGGACTAGACTTAAAAGTTGAGTGAAGGATTTGTGAATGTAGTGAGTGATGGAGAAATAATAAAGTCCTGAAGACACATACCACACACATGTGTGTATAAGGAACACAAGATGGTCCTTGGCAAGAGGTGGCAATAGACCTAATCGGACATTTTCCTTGTGAGACAGCCATATGTATTTGTTGTTGTTGATGTACATTCGTGCTATATTTAAACAACAGGAGAGAGAGGGTAAGTTTGACGCTACTCTTAGTCCCCCGAGGAAATATTATATAAACAACAAAAGAGAGCGATAAAATACAAAAAAACAAAAAGAAGAAAAGGGAAATCACTCTGAGTTGTTAAAAGAACCCTCACTCACCAACCTAGTTGGTGACATGCTTCATCATTGGGTTCCCACCAGAGAGGCCAAGTGCCTCCCTGGTGTGCTACTACGCTATGTGGCATGACGAGTGACGCGTTTTCTGTTTCCGGTCCTTCAACCGGGGATTTTCTTTAAATATCCGCTGATCAGTATGTGCGGTATCGTCAGGGTCCCTAGAAGAGGGAGCGTGTAGGATCCACACGGGCGGAAGGCTTTGACGAAGTAAGATGCCGATTTTTACCATCGATCTGAGGTAACATCATGGCCTTGCATTGAGATAATCACTTATGGTTGATTCCCTTCTTGCAGTGTGTGACTACAAGCCACCGCCCCCCTCTGGGACCCATGGAGTAAGGCTCCTATAGCTTTAAAGTAAGCAGAGTTCTCCTCTTCATATTTACTGCCTCACCTACAGGTATCACGATGTCCTTATAATAGCCGCGTCCCATTTTTAACTAGGTTCACTGTTTTTATTTTTTGAAAAATGCATTGGTAATATCCATGCAGGCGTTTACCGGGAGCACGCCTTAGTTATTCATTGAGTCGGTGTCGATTTTCATACATAGAATCCGGCACCTTTCCTGAATTATTGTTCAAAGATACAACCACACGAGGGATAGGAGGTTGTTGTCACGAATATGGCACCACTATTTTTCCGCCCTCAGAGTACCCTACGTGATAGTCTTAAGAGCATGTAATTTTAACACAATGGAAATCACTCATGGGCATGTGCATGCATAATACAGCTTTATGTATGGTATGTGACTAGTATTGTCCTTCTGTTTTCTCTGTCTTTATATCTTTACAGATACACACGATTTTCAGAAATCCTGAAGACGTTCACAGAAATCTTGAGTTTTTCCTCCACAGGTTAGGGTGCGCCTTAGGGTGCGCATTCCGCCTTGGAGGTTTTGATCCTGACGAATGCCCTGCTAGAAGCATACAGAGGCAGAAACATGTTGATCATTTTTACTTTTCACTTTCTTTTCACCTTAGGATACATCTGGTAGAACGAGCCAGTTAATTATCTTTCACGATTGTTTTTATTAATGCCAGGTTTTCCGTCAATAAAGTTCTTTGGATTAAACCGTGGCATTTTTTAAATCACTTCTTTGCACACACTTTTTGCACATACACGTCACCAAAAACCAGCTCTGCTGTAAACAGGCGTAGTAGCACACCAGGGAGGCACTCGGCCTCTCTGGTGGGAACCCAATGATGAAGCATCTCACCAACTAGGTTGGTGAGTGAGGGTTCTTTTAACAACTCAGAGTGATTTCCCTTTTCTTCTTTTTGTTTTTTTTGTATTTTAGCGCTCTCTCTTGTTGTTTACATTTGTGCTAGCCAGAAGTGCAGGCAATGAGCCATATTAGTTCAAGAGGTGTCATCAGATTCTTAGAAGGTGTTTTCTAGAGGGAGCGATTCCCATGTGAGATGTTAATGGATACAGGTGTGCAATTTTGTTCAAAAGAGTTTGAAAATATTCTTGAGTTAAGTGGAATCACACACCACAAAAGCACTCTTTACCATCCTGAGCGAAATGGTATGGTGAAAGCTTGAATAGGACTATCAATGAAAGTATTCAGCTTGCAAACGCAAATGGTCTTGACTGAAGGAAAACTTTATGTCAGAGCACTGGTAAGACACCTTTTGAGTAGTTCAGAGGAATAATGCTAGATAGCAAGATGGTTCTTGGGTGGACAAATTGGACTAAGGCGTGGAGTGACCGAGTAGGGGATTACATTTGGAAGCTAAGAGAATCTGTGCTGAAAAGGACAGTGGGTTATGATCTAAAACAAAAGTGTGTAATGTTGTAGTGAAGGTGGGTAATATGGTGAGGATACATGTCCTAGTGAGAACCAAGCTGTGGTCAAATGTTACCAGGCCTTCACAGGTGGGTATATGGTTTTTGCAAAACTGCTAAGCTGGAAGATGGCAAGATATGGAGCATGGATAGAGTGTCACTGAGTAATGGTCCTTCTTAAAGTGATGTGGAAAGAAAGGTGAGCTAATACACTACTACACCTGTTTTTGAAGATACAGTATTTTGATTAACATGCTACTTATCTCACAGATGCGAAGAGAAATGGATCCTGAGGAGGCCTTCCTATTTGAGAGAGCATGTGTCAAGATAGATACATTGCAATATCACTTAAGAAACCTTACCTTTAATTTGTATGTTCCTTTTCCCTTGTTCATAGTTGCAAACCTTATTTCTTCACTGTGCCTTCCTTTGAGCCAATCCTGGTGTGTCCTTTTTTAAACTAGTGTTAGCATTATGTGCAATGTCTTCTTCATTTTGTCATTTTTAGGTCCAACCTTGGCAGCGCGCATGTGCTGTCTGTAAGACCTGTTGTATTCACTATACAGTAGTGTAATCCCGCCTGCTGCTTACCATTGGTTCACTCCTCCGTAGGTCTTCTTTGGTGGCTCCTCATTGGTTTGCACTCTCAATACATCATTTCCATTTTTCTCTTGAGGGCATCGGCCAACTACAATTTCATTATGCTGCAACTGTTTATTTGTGCCTTTGGGGACTACTTCAATAAATCAAAAGGTTAAAACATACCCACTGTAAAATGCAGGCTGTCTGTCGCTTCCTCACTCGCTGCTGCCTGACAGCAGCCCCACCTTTCCAAACTCACCCCCTCCTTCCTGACTACACAAATGATACACACCATGAACAAACTCTGATGCCAAGCTTTCTCTCTTACCCCACACCTAACACATATACAGCAACACAGCAACTCTCTTTTAACCGCATCTCATCCATTGGATAATTTAGAAGCTTACTACATGACCCATATGCTGAACCACCAACGCTAACTCATACACCTTCTGCCCAAAACAGACGCAAACAAAATAAGCAACATGCCACTCCTCACAACTTCGCTTCTCCATGTCTACTACACACAAAGGTTGCACTACAAAAACAACACAGCTCACCAACTCACTCTCAACCACTGTCTCCACCACTTACAAACGCAGACCCATCAAAATGCCTACTTAGATTTCTAGACGAGGAACACGATACAGAACAGCTACACTATTGCTCTCCTCATACAGCTAATACCAGCACTATGGACACACCTGCTACAAGCCCACAAAATACTGCTCACTCTTCTACAAAACAAAGTCACACCATCACCAAAGCACATTCTCTAAACTGCCTACTAGCAAATGCGTGATTGCTCTCTAAAAACTAGCATCACATTTATGACCTTCTCACTGACACAAAGCTGGACAATGGTTGCGAGATGATATGGCTTCAGTCCTGCATGAAGCTGTTCCTCTAGGCTATCAAACTATCACACACAATCGTGTAGGCAAAAGAGGAGCTGGCCGGGCTGTTATGCTCAGGAAAATATTACATATCTCTAAAGCTGACAACGTCTCCATACAAGGTTGTGAGGCCCTTTTCACCAGATGCAACCCTACACCATCTACCTCCTGTAACTTCCTACTCCTTTACTGACCTCCATCAAGCAATGCAACATTCCCAGACACACTTCTAGACACAGTTTCAAGCCTGATAACACTACGCTCCAACCTATGCATTCTGGGTGACCTCAACATTTGGTTTGACAAACCCAATATGCCCCATCCAAAAACAATCAACACTGGCCTAGACACACAGAACCTGCATCAGATTGTGCACAAACTCACACACATTGCTGGACACATCCTAGATGTAATTTTTGCAAATACAGAACTAGTTACCTTTCAAACAATAACTCCACTCACATGGTCAGACCACCATTTGCTTGCTTTACAACATAAAACAACACAAAGCAACGCACCTAAAACCACCTTAAGTGCACCTATTTACCATGGAATAAGCTACATTTGGAACACTTAGAAACACAGCTAACATCCACTACAGATCTAGACCTAATTCTGTTAAAAAACTATATGAATGGCTACAGGAAGCTTCTGATATCCTTATACCACTAAAAACTGCAAAACAGAACAAAAGAAAACAGTCATCATGGAGAAATACAGACATAAAACAGATAAAACAGCAAATTAGAAAGCTGCAACGTGCCTGGCTCAAAACAAATTTCACCTACAGAAACTTAACAGTTTATACAAGTGAGCTATTAAAAAAGGTATGAAAAGGTACCATTTAGACAGAATTCAAAATGCTGAATGTGCAAATAAAGAATTCTATTAATTTCTCCCCGAATTTCGTAAACCAAATTGCCTAGAAGGAGCTTATCTCGATACTCAAGATTTCACTGACAAACTGGCAAATCATTACACTGCTAAAGCAGAGTCATTGGACTCATATTTAAAACAAAGAAAAAGCACCACCACCGACCCTTTTTCAAAACAACACTCCAAGAATACTCAAAGCCATCCTCTCCATTTCTTCCCAAAAATTCCTCACGATGAAGTTATGGACCTGTTCAAAGCAAGCAGGCCTGCCGGTAGTCCTGGGTGGTGAAATCAGCTCTGTCAGCGGAGTTTGCGGAGTTTTCTGCACACCGTGCTCTGCGGAGCTCATGGAGTGCATAAAACTCTGCTCCGCATAGCGCAGCAGAGTTTTTTCTCTGTTCGCGCTAGCTAATGGTTTCTACCTGAGTGGCAGGAAGATCAGTGCGAACAGCAGTTCGTGCCGCACTCCGTGGCTTGCGAAACTCCGCAGAGATTTTTTGTCACTTTGTCGCATAGCAGCACTCTGCGAACTACGCCCAGGCCTTACTCCTGGCAGCCCTTCTGACCGTGTCCTCCACAAACCTTCAAGACAATGCTTCTAACAATGCTTGCTGCCACACCAGTAAGAAGAATCATCAACAATTCCTTAAATGCAGGAATATTTCTAGAAGAACTAAAAAAGTCAAACATACGCCCATTACTAAAGAAAACAAACCTGGACCCACTGAACTCCGACAACTACAGACCCATTGCAAATGGACCTTTCCTGGGCAAACTGATAGAAACAGCAGCATTCACCCAGATGTCACAATTCATTGAAGATAATGTCATACTTTCAGACTTCCAAACCGGATTCCGTCCAGGAAGAGGCACAGAATCTGCCATCGTTGCCATCTGGGATGACCTTAAGAGTACACTTGACTGCAACGGGGTTGATGCTATACTTCTCTTGGACCCCTTAGTTGCCTTTGACACGGTTGACCATGACACCATGATACAAAGACTCTACGAAGCCGGCATAGAGGGGACTGCTCTAGACTGAATCACATCCTACTTTCACTACAGAACTAATATCATCCATATCCCCCTTTCTTTTCCAAAGTGTACTTCACAAAAGCAGGGGTCCCTCAAGGCTCTATCATCTCACCCATGCTTTTCAACATCTACATGAAGTCATTACCAGCACTGATCAATCAATTTCACCTCATGGGCTATAACTATGCAGATGACACACAAATACTCCTACAACTGGAATGCCCCAAAAACATTGGAAACTCACCAATTTACAGTTGTCTCAGACGAGGATCAATGGATGACATGGAGCAATCTGAAATTAAATGCTTCCAAAACAAAAATACTTACGTGTGGAGATTACAAAAATTATGACCCACTCACCACATAGCCTGATGATCTGGTAACACCGCAAAAAGTATCAAAGGAAGTAAGAAACCTTGGAATGACCATGGACTCCAAGTTATCAATGAATGCCAAGTGGACAAACAAACAAGATCAAGCTTTGTTACTATGGAAACTGCAACGCATCTTCCCCCACCTGGGATTTCCACACAAGGTCCAGGCTACCGTCTCTCTTGTTCTGTTCAAACTCGATTGCGCCAATAGCCTCTACTAAGGATCACCTTTAACAACCATAAAAAGACTACAACTGATTTTGAACTCGGCTGCCAGGCTCTAACATATAAAGCCAAAAGCCCATATCTACCCTGCCTTGAAATTCGTACATTCGTTACAGGCTGCCAGAAGATCCACATTCAAGCTGCTTTGTATCACCCACAAAGCGATACATGGAACAGGACCGCTCTTGATCAGGAATAAAATCTCAAAAAACATTCAACAAAGGAACCTCCACTCTATAGTGGCATCTCGCCTCAAAATCCCACCATACAAGAAAAAAACCATGGGTGTCACATCCTTCTCTGTTCAAGCAGCCAAACTATGGAACTCTTTACCCCTAAACATAAGATCCGCGGATCTTCTCTTCAGCAGGTTACTCAAGATTTGGTTCTTCCCCACATAACCACTATACTCCAACATAAATATACAGCATATCCCTCGTATATAAGCATTTATTTGGACTATAGATGTGTACCTACATATGTGTATTGCTTTGTGTAAACGTGCATAAGAATTATGTTTTTAAAGATATAGATATCCGTTAGTTCTGCTTAAAAAATGTACATATTACCTATAGTTAAATATATTCTATGTTTAACCCCTTCGCTGCTAGGCCTTTTCCCCCCCTGTGCTAAGCCTTTTTTTGGCTATTTGGGGTAGTTCGTGCTTAGGCCCCTGTAACATTTTGACCACATAAGGTATCCACGCCAAATTTGTGTCCTTTTCTTCTAACATGATGGGGATTTGAAAGGTACCCAGGGTTTGCTAATTCCCCTGGAGGGGACCCAGAAAATAGCCAAAATACCGCTACATTTTGTTTTTTGGGGGAAAAATTGGAAAAAAGGGCTGCAGAAGAAAGCGTCTGTTTTTTTCCCTGCAAATAGTATCCACAAAGGGTTTGTGGTGCTGAAATCAACATCTTCCCAGATTTCAGGGACTGACAGACTTTTGACAGAAAACAACATTTTTTACACAATTTTGGCATTCTACTGGGACATAGCCTATTTTTGCAATTTTTTGTGCTTTCAACCTCCTTCCAGTTAATGGTAAAAATGGGTATGAAAGCAATGATGGATCCTAAAAAGCTATACATTTCTGGAAAGTAGATTCTGAATTGAGCAAGGGGTCATTTGTGTAGATCCTTCAAGGTTTTCTTATAGAAACTAACAGTTGAAAATAGGAAAAATTGAAAAAGAGTTTAAAAAAACAGCCATTTGTGCCAACGTTTTCACCTGTAAGTTCTTCTAAGTATAACAGATTTTTTAAAGCAATTAACCGTTACATCTGCTGGACCCTTCTAGTTGTGGGGATATATAGGACTTGTAGGTTCACCAAGAATCCGAGGAACCCAGAGCCAATAACTGAGCAGCGTCTTACAATGGTTTTTTATTGTGTATCAGGTATATAGCAATTAATTTGGGAAAATATAAACAGAGAAATCTTGGTATGAAAGACATTCATGCATTTCTGAAATGGGAACAAAATATAGAGTTTAGAAACAGTAGCTATTTGCACATCTCCAAAATTGTGGGCACACATACCAGCATGTGAATTATAGGACATTTTTCAAAGTGACTTCTTTTTTACACATTGTCTTACATTTGGAAGGCAGAAATGCATTGAAAGTCAATAGGTAATAACAGTTGCTCTACAATTCTGTGTTCCCCTAAGTCTCTCGATATAAATGGTACCTCGCTTGTGTGGGTAGGTGTAGTGCCCGCGACAGGAAACGGCCCAAAACGCAACGAGGACACACCACATTTTCACAGGGAAAACTGACCCTTTTTTTGCAAAGTGCCTAGCTGTAGATTTTGAACCCTAGATCAGCCGGCACCTAGGGAAACCTAGCAAACCTTTATATTTTTAAAAACTAGACACCCAGGGAAATCCAAGATGGGGTGACTTGTCTGGCTCTCACCAGGTTCTGTTACACAGAATCCCTTGCAAACCTCAAACTTTGTAAAAAAAAACAAATTTTCCTCACATTTCTGTGGTTGAAAGTTCTGGAATCTGCGTGGATCCACAAAATTCCACCCACCCCGCATTCCCGAAAGTCTTCCAAGAAAAATGGTACCTCACTTGTGTGGGTAGGCCTAGTGCTTGCGATTGGAAACGGCCCAAAACGCAACTTGGACACACCACATTTTTACAGTGAAAACTGACCCTTTTTTTGCAAAGTGCCTAGCTGAAGATTTTGAACCCTAGCTCTGCCCGCACCTAGGGAAACCTAGCAAACCTATACATTTTTGAAAACTAGACACCCAGGAGAATACAGAATGGGGTGACTTGTCTGCTCTCACCAGGTTCTGTGACCCAGAATCCCTTGCAAACCTCAAACTTTGTAAAAAAAAACTAATTTTCCCCACATTTCTGTGGTGGAAAGTTCTGGAATCTGCGTGGATCCACAAAATGCCACCCACCCCCCATTCCCCAAAGTCTTCCGAGAAAAATGGTACCTCACTTGGGTGGTTAGGCCTAGTGCCCGTGACAGGAAACGGCCCAAAATGCAACGTGGACACATCACATTTTCACAGTGAAACCTGACCCTTTTTTTGCAAAGTGCCTAGCTGTAGATTTTGAACCCTAGCTCTGCCGGCACCTAGGGAAACCTAGCAAACCTATACATTTTTTAAAACTAGACACACAGGGGAATACAGGATGGGGTGACTTGTCTGGCTCTCACCAGGTTCTGTTACCCAGAATCCCTTGAAAACCTCAAACTTTGTAAAAAAAAACACATTTTCCTCACATTTCTGTTGTTGAAAGTTCTGGAATCTGCGTGGATCCACAAAATTCCACCCACCCCGCATTCCCGAAAGTCTTCCAAGAAAAATGGTACCTCACTTGTGTGGGTAGGCCTAGTGCTTGCGATTGGAAACGGCCCAAAACGCAACTTGGACACACCACATTTTCACAGTGAAAACTGACCCTTTTTTTGCAAAGTGCCTAGCTGTAGATTTTGAACCCTAGCTCTGCCCGCACCTAGGGAAACCTAGCAAACCTATACATTTTTGAAAACTAGACACCCAGGAGAATACAGAATGGGGTGACTTGTCTGCTCTCACCAGGTTCTGTTACCCAGAATCCCTTGCAAACCTCAAACTTTGTAAAAAAAAACTAATTTTCCCCACATTTCTGTGGTGGAAAGTTCTGGAATCTGCATGGATCTACAAAATTCCACCTACCCCGCATTCCCAAAAGTCTTCCGAGAAAAATGGTACCTCACTTGTGTGGGTAGGCCTAGTGCCCGCTGCTGGAAATGGCCCAAAACTCAACGTGGACACACCACATTTTCACAGTGAAAACTGACCCCTTTTTTTGCAAAGTGCATAGCTGTAGATTTTTAATCGTAGCTCTGCCAGCACCTAGGGAAACCTAGCAAACCTATACATTTTTGAAAACTAGACACCTAGGGGCATCTAGGATGAGGTGACTTGTCTGGCTCTCACCACGTTCTGTTACCCAGAATCCCTTGCAAACCTCAAACTTTGTAAAAGAAAACACATTTCCTCACATTTCTGTGGTGGAAAGTTCTGGAATCTGCGTGGATCCACAAAATTCCACCCACCCCGCATTCCCCAAAGTCTTCCGAGAAAAATGGCACCTCACTTGTGTGAGTAGGTCTAGTGCCTGCGTCAGGAAACGGCCCTAAACGCAACGTGGACACACCACATTTTCACAGTGAAAACTGACCCTTTTTTTGCAAAGTGCATAGCTGTAGATTTTGAACCCTAGCTCTGCCGGGGGGCAGAAAGACTGTAGCATTTTTTTGGGGGGTGGAGGCATTGATATGCCCATTCTGGGAAGCCTCCACCCCTACGTATATACAAAAATAAATCCCTGGTGCTTAGTGGGCTTTCTGCCCCCCCGGGGGCAGATCAGGGGCTATTGCCCCCATCTGCCTCCGGGGGGGCAGAAAGTCTCTTGTTTTCTTTGGGGGGGTAGGGTTGGGGCATTTGCATGCACATTCCGGGCAGCCCCCACCCCTTGCCTATAAAAAAAAATCCCTGGCATCTAGGGTGCTTTCTGCCCCCCCAGTGGGGCAGATTGGGGGATAATGCCCCTATCTGCCCCCCAGGGGGGGCAGAAAGTCTGTTTTTACCCACATTATATGGGGGAGCAAAGGCCCTTGCCCAAGGGGCCGCCCCCCCTCACTGGTGGCTAGTGGGTGGATCCCTGCTTGGGGATCGCCCTCCTGGGATGATCCCCAAGCAGGGATCCACTAGGAGATTCTCCCCTTTCCAATGATACGTCTCCCAAGTGTTTCCGGTGCTCAGGAGCTGAGATCACCCCACGAGCACCGAAACAATGAAACTGAAACTAAGTTTCAGTTTCATTGCAATGACGCCAGCGCGCCATGCGCGCGATCGGCATTGCAATGAAAATGCAAATTGGCCTCGGGAGGTTGGGGAAGCTCTTTCCTAACCTCCCGAGGCCAATAAAAAAAAAGGGAAATCCCTCTGCTGTCTGCAGCAGAGGGATTTAGTGCCCCTGTTCTCATGACGGAATGGTTCCGTCATGAGCACAGGAGCACAAGGGTTAACATGTGTTGGACTTGGCCTTTTTTCAGGGTCATCCCTAAACTTTTTACCTTTCTCCTAGCCATTTTTCTGTCATGGTGTTGGTGGTTTTAGGACTCTGGGCACTTTAGCACTGCTGTCCAGTGTAAAGTGCGTGTGCTCTCTGTGATAAATGTGGTAAGATTGGTCTACACCTGTTTGGCCTATTTAATTTACCTGTGAGTCCCTTGTAAAGTGGTATCTCATATACCTAGGGCTGGTAAATTAAATGCTACTGGTGGGCTTGCAGTGCTGATTGCGCCACCCACCAAAGTAGCCTTTCAAACCTATCTCAGGCCTCTGCCATTGCAGGGCCTGTGCGCGCAGTGCTACTGCCACTATGACGTGGCACCTAAAGTGTGTGCCATGTCAGTGACCCCCCTTTTACTACATGTCAGTCACCCCTAAGGTAGGCCCTAGCTAGCCCTATGGGCAGGGTGCATTGTAGGTAAAAGATAGGACAGGTACCTTAAGTGTGTGACATGTCCTGGTAGTGACAAACAGCCATTTTGGTTTCTCACTACTGTGGGGCTGCCCTCCCATAGGAATGCATTGGGGATTCCCTGATAAGTGTTTCAGTGGTAATTCCTGATATGAGAGGTGCAGCGTGGTCAAGTTTGGTATATTTGGAATAGTGATAATAAATGCTGCGCAATGGTGTGCGCAGATTTTTATAACTATTTTAGAAATGCCACTTTTAGAAGTTGGCATTTCTGTGTGCTATGTGTCTGCCTGCCTGATGTGAATTGCATGTCTGGCTTGTGAGTGACAGGGGCTGGGAGGTGTGTGTGGCTCCAGGAGGGGCAGGGTGAGTCAGCGCTAGGCTGAATGGGACATCTACATTTTGAGTAGTGGGAGGAGAAGTCCCTGGTCCCTGAATAGGGCCGTGCTTAGCCTGTACAATGCTGGCTTCGCCCCCTGTGGTGTGTCTGATCACCTAGCCCCCACCTGACAAAGGGGAAGAGGAGCTTGGCAAACAAAGTGCTCCAATTCCCCCCTAAACCAGTTTTGGCTGGTTCCCCCTAAGCCCTGTCCTGCAGACAAAGACAAAAAGGTGTATAAAAATAGGGGCTGTGACCCCATGAATTTGTTCAGTACCTGTGCTGTTCCTGACGGAGGGGGCTTGCTGCTGCTGGGACCCAGGGGGCACTGCCATGAGGGCTTGCCTCCCTGGGCCCAGCATTGGCCCCTTGATTTCCTAAGGACTCTTTGCTGTTGGAGCTGTGGCTCCTAAGCGTCCCGTGAGCGCTATATTCAAATTGCCTGAAGGAAGAGAGCGTGGACATTGCAGCCCGGCGCTGCATGAAGACAGGGAGGGAATCCCCAGCATAGGGATTCCCCCGTGATGCCCGGGAGTGGGTGCCCACCCCGCGTTGTTTCTTGGATGGTGAGCGGGAGCCCACCCCGCTTTATGCCAATTTTGCGGGTGCCTACCCCGCTTATGAATATTTAACTTGCGGGTGCCCACCCCGCTGCGGTGGTGTATGCAGGCTGGAGCCCACCCCGCACTGCACCGCTAATGGAGAAGCCACCGCTGCGGCCCAGCGCGACCAGGAAGCCAAGCGGCCCTGCCTGACTGTGGGCAGGGCCAGAGATGATGCAAGAGCCTCGCAGGCTCCACTTCCGCTTCCCCCCAGCCTTGGGGAAGCCATCCGGAGTGCGGCCAAGTGAAAAGCAGGTGGCCGGGCAGGGCTCCCGTGGTCGAGGGAAGCTCCGCGTGCAGGAGATGCAGATGCTAGTCGGCAGGGCTCTCATAGTGAAGAGAGAGCCCCGCGTAGTGCAGTCTAGAGTCGGAGGAGTCCCCGTCGAGAGAGAGCCGGTGAGTGGAGCTGGCAGGGGGGAGCGAGGTCAAGGCACCATGCCAGTGCCTCTTTCCCGAGCGGCCCCGCTTGACAGAGGGCCACTCCAACGATGGGCATATTTGTTTTTAAGCCGTGGGGGTCCAGAGGGCACCGTGGTGCCAGGGCCCCTTTGCCTTATCCCCAGCTGCGCCGCACCAGCGCGGGCAGCTGCAACGTTTGGCAGCCATGGGTTAGAGAAGTCCCTGAGTGGGGCAGAAGAGGGCACAGTGAGTGCCCAGGCCCACGTTTTGTTCCACAGCTGCCCAGAAATTAGTGGGCAGCTGCGACGTTTAGGCTGGTGAAAGGCACACTTTGGAGATTGCTGCATTGGCAGCTGAACCCTGACTGTGATGGACATAGGGCATTTGAGCCCTGCGAGAAGGCCAGTTGGCCTGGGGGTCATAGGTAGGATGGTGAAAGGGCGCAAGGCCCTAAGGTGATGTATGCGCCTGGTAGTGGTGTTACTGCGGTGCACTACTGAGTTCCTGCCTGATATGTATTATGTGCCAAATGTGAGTATGCACCCTGGTTTATGCCTCTGTTGATGTTTATGCTCATGAGGTTATCGCATAATGTGTTTATGCTGGTGAGGCCTAATGCGTAATGTGTTTATGCTTAGGAGGGTGTCTATGCTAATGAGGTTTTGGCCTAATGTGGTTATGCCTAATGTCATGTTATGATGTCTTGGGGTAGTGCCTATTCGCGTAATGTGTTTATGCTTATGAGGTTATTGCATAATGTGTTTATGCAGGTGAGGACCATTGCATAATGTGTTTATGCTAATGAGGATTGGGCCTAATGTGGGTTTATGTCTAATGCTAATAGGATAATGCTTAGGTCATTATGGTACCAGTAGTTACTGGTTGTGTTTTATATTTGCATTTACTTACCTGTTCTGATGGTTCTGACCATGGCCCGATTGGCCTGGTCCTGCATATAATTCCCCTGTGAATATCACCCGTGCCAGTTGGCACAGTGTAAATGAATGATTCTGTTTCTAATGTGTTTATGACAATACAAAGGCTATTTTTTATATAACCTTGTGTGGAGTTCCTTTTGTAGTGTGCCTAGTGTGTTGCTGCTGTGTGTGTGTTGCGCAAACGCTTTACACATTCCCTTCCAGGATAAGCCTGACTGCTCATGCCGAGCTACCAAGGGGGTGAGCAGGGGTTATCTTGGGTGTGTAACTCCCTTGCCCTGACTAGAGTGGTGGTTTCTGCCTGGCTTTGGCGCAAGCCTTAGCCAACCAGAAATCCCATTTCTAACAACATGTTTATAAGTGACTGCATAAATAAGTAAATCTTATATCATAACTATTTATCTACAATTGCTTCACTATTGAATTACAAAAAATAAAAACAAACACATTAATTTATAGTACAACAACACTTTAAAGTCTGAGTTTATTAAATGCAAACTTAATCTACATATATATATACCTTCCATGTACTTATGTATCTTTAAATTTATTACTTTGCTTCTTATTCAGCATATCCAATGCACTACCCTATATCTCACTGTTGGACTTGGCCCTTTTTTGCAGGGTTATCCCCAAACCTTTTGCTTCTTCCTCCTATTTTTCCTGACCTGTGTTTGTTGGTTTTAGGACTCTGGGCACTTTACCACTGCTGATCATTGCTAAAGTGTATATGCTCTCTGTGTAAATTGTTATTATGATTGGTTATCCCTGATTGGCATATTTGATTTACTAGTAGGTCCCTAGTAAAGTGCACTAAGTGTGCCAGGGCTGGTAAACCAAATGCTACTAGTGGGCCTGCAGCACTGATTGTGCCACCCACATGAGTAGCCCTGAAAAGATGTCTCAGGCCTGCCACTGCAGTGCATGTGCGCAGTTTGCTAACTGCCATGTCGACTTGGCAAGTGCACCCACTTCCCAGGCCCTAACCTTCCCTTTTCTTACATATAAGACGGTGGGTGGACAAAATATCGAAAGCACAAATATCGTCGGACACAATATCGTGTCAAAAATATCGAGGACAAGAATATCGTGAAGGTCATTGCTTATGGGTAAGTAAAGTTTTACTATATATAACTCCACATATATGTACTTTGGCGATGTATATATCTTCAAGGTACGTAGATCTGGAGTTAAGAATAGTAAATTTATACCTATCTATTTGCACTTACCTACTCAATATTCTTGTCCTCGATATTTTGGACACAATATTCTGTCCACACGATATTTTTTGTTCGATATTCTGTCAGTGAACCATATAAGACACTCCTATGGTAGGCCCTAGGTACCCCCCTGGGCAGGGTGCAGTGTATGTGAAAGGTAGGACATGTACTGATGTGTGTAACATGTCCTGATAGTGAAATACTGCCAATTTCGTTTTTCACTATTGAAAGGCTATCTTGCCCCATAGGACATAATGGGGAATGCTTTGTAACATTTTACAAGCATATGTTCTCATAGGGTTAAGATAGAAAAATAAAGTTTAGACTCTCTGAACTCAGAATTTAATAACACATCTTTTACTAAAGATGGTTTTTAAATTGTGTGTTTGAAAATGCCACTTTTAGAAAGTTGGCATTTTCTTGTTTAACCATTCTGTGTGCCTCTGCCTGTTTGTGTATTGACTGTCTGGTTTTGGAGTGACAGGTGCTGGGGAGGTGCATTCTCTCAGATAGCCACCGGGGGGGGGGGTTGATGTGTGTCCTGCCTTTCCTGAATGAGTCAGGGCTGGGCTAAATAGACCTGGGCTGCATTCAGAGTAGGGGGAGGAGTTCTCATTAGCACCTGAAAGGCCCGGTCTGCATTTAGAGTGGTGGGAGGAGATTTCCCTTGCACCTGAATAGGGCCTGTCTGCCTTACACAATGCTGTCTCCACCTCCTGCCGGGCAGCTGCACAAGAGAGGACAGAACTGGTTCGGACTGGGCTCAGAGACCCTTGCACCAAGAGAACAAAGACATTTTGTGGTATAAGTATTAGACCTAAAACCCCTGAACTTTAGTCTACTTCTGGAATCAAGAGGAACCTTTGCCAAGGAGAAGAGCTGGAGATACTGAGGAGAAGTACTGCCCTTGCTGTGTGTCTGGGGTTGGCCTGCAGTTGCTGTTTCTGCCAAGGAAAGGAGAAGGACTTTGCTGTGTACTGTGTCCCCTGCTTGAGGAAAGTCTCCAAGGGCTTGAGTAGAGCTTGCCTCCTGTTTTGAAGTCTCAGTGTTGGAAATGGGGTCTCTAGTTGGCAATGGCTGGCACCACTGTCCAAATAGGGACCCTTCTCCCCAAGTCAGGGCAAGTGGGCTTCCCCCTTTGATAACCCCTGCTCAACCCTGTGGTAACGTAGCACGAGCAGCTAGGCCTATCTCAGAGGCAGTGTGTGAAGCATTTATGACCATGCACAATAAGGCAGTAACGACACCACAAAAGGACACAACTCAAGTAGGTATAGAAAAAAATAGTATCTTTATCTAAGTTTTGGTACGAGACTCTCAAAAGCGTTTTAACCAGTAATCAGGCATGTAAATCATTAGGGACTTAAAAAGGCAATACGTGTTCACCAGAATGTGGCACTGACTGAGTTCAAGGCCTGGGTCTACATGACCCGTTGCACACCAGGTACCTGCCGTTGGACGGGGACCCAGCACGTAGCTTCTCGAAGAAGCGGAGACGGTGACAGGCGGACTCCCAGCGACCACAGTTATCGATGGCAGTGGTCCACAAAGTGCACTCGCAACGATTCGGGCACTCCGGGACAGGCGGGCCCTCAGCGGCAGCAGCACGCGGCTGCGGCGGCCCGGGCTGGTGGTGGCGATGACTCTCGTCGTGCAGCTCCGTGGTGGGCTCGCGGCGGCAGCAGCGCTCTCCTAGCTGCGGCGGCCCACAGGACGATTCACGATGGTGCAAGGTTGACAAAGACGTGGGCACTCAGCGGCAGCAGCTCTCTCTAGCTGCGGCGGCCCACAGGACAAATCCCAATGATGCAAAGTTAGCAAGGGTGCGAGCACTCAGCGGCAGCAGCTCTCTCTTAGGTGCGGCGGCTCACAAGTCAAATCACGAGGATGCAAAGTTAGCAAGGGTGCGAGCACTCTGCGGCAGCCACTCTCTCTTAGCTGCGGCGGCACACAGGACAAATCACGAGGATGCAAAGTTAGCAAGGGTGCGAGTACTCAGCGGCGGCAGCTCTCTCTTAGCTGCGGCGGCTCATAGGTCAAATCACGATGATGCACAGTTAGCAACGGTGCGAGCACTCAGCGGCGGCAGCTCTCTCTTAGCTGTGGCGGCTCACAGGTCAAATCACGATGATGCACAGTTAGCAAGGGTGCGAGCACTCCGCGGCAGCAACTCTCTCTTAGCTGCGGCGGCTCACAGGACAAATCACGGTGATGCCAAGTTAGCAACGGTGCGAGCACTCAGCGGCGGCAGCCCTCTCTTGGCTGCGGCGGCCCACAGGACAAATCTCGGTGATGCAACGTTAGCAACGGTGCGAGCACTCAGCGGCGGCAGCTCCCTCTTAGCTGTGGCGGCTCAAAGGACAATCCACGATGTTGCACAATTAACACGAGTGCGGGCATCCAGCGGCGGCAGCTCTCTTAGCTGCGGCGGCCCACAAGGTTGCAGCGAAGGGTCTGAGGATTCAAAATCAGGCGGGCACTTAGCGGCGGCAGCTCTCTCTTAGCTGCGGCGGCCCACACAGTTTCAGCGCAGGTTCTGCAGGTTCAAATTTAAGGCGGGCACTCAGCGGCGGCAGCTCTCTCTTAGCTGCGGTGGCCCACACAGTTTCAGCGAAGGTTCTAAAGATTCAAATTAAGGCGGGCACTCAGCGGCGGCAGCTCTCTCTTAGCTGCGGCGGCCACACACAGAGTTCACAAAGGTTACCAGTCCGCGTTCCTCACAGTAGAACTAGAGATTCCGGATTACTCGACGGAGGCCTCACCTGCAAGTAGAATTCCTAGCGAAGGAATTCGGGCGGCTGATGGGGTGAGGTCTAATGTCCCTGAGACTTCAGCAGGAGGCGCTCTCAATTCAGGCCCATGGGTAGTTTCTTCAGCAAGCTTGGTGAAAGTTTCAAAAGTCCTTTCCTCTGTCCGCTCGGACAGAGTTTCGTCTTGACATCCAGAAGGAACACACTTGAAACAGGATTCAGCACAGCGCATTATACCTAAAAAGTCTTTGTTCTCTGCAGTCACATATCACTGCATCCAGTCAGAACCAGTTCAGTGGGGTCGGGGAGCACTTGGTTTACGAGGCGACATCCTGCCCTTTGGGAATCTGGGGTCTGCTATCAGACGCCCAGTGGGAGATGGAGCCATCATTCACCTTGCCAGGCACAGCCCTGCTCGGATCAAAGAGTCACCCCTCCCCATATTCTAAATGCCGATCTCTCTCTCCAGCCAGGTCTGACCCAGCTGGCCCTGCTGCTCCAAAACCAGACGGCCAATACACACGCTAGCAAAAGCCTACAGGAAAGCTTCAGACCAGAAAATACCTCGTTTCTAGTATAGGCATTTTTGAACACGGGCTACGCTAATAATCCTTACTAAAAGATGCATCTCAATGTTCTGAGCTTACACATATCAAATTCGACGTTCCTATCAGGTTCCTGGGGGCAGGGAGGATTAAGGCATGCAATTCTCAGCCTGCACATTCTGGCCTATGAGAACGGGAGGCCTCGCAATAGTAAACAGTGAGATGGAGGGTAACTCGCTATTAGAACATGCTACACAGACATACTTTCAAAGCTGCTTCGGTGGGTAGCGCAAATCAGCGCTGCCGGCCCACCAGCAGTATTTGGTCTATCAGCCCTGGGCACACGCAGTGCACTGATACTAGGGACTGACAGGTAAACCAAACGAGCCAATTATGATTATTCCAATTCATACAGTTATCTTTACACTGGGAGCATTCATGCTGTGTCACTGATTGGCAGTGGCACAGCGCCAAGAGCATCTAAATCCAGCCAACATAAAAGGTCAGAAGAGAAAAGAGGAAGGGAGATCCGCGCCAATGATGCCAGGTCTAACACATGTCCCCTCCAGCTGAAATGTGGGGAGAACTAACCATTCCCTTGGGAGTTCTCATCACTAAGGCGGAAAAACCTGAACAGACCGTCAGCATTGGCATGCTCTGTACCAGGGCGGTGTTCCACCGTGAAATCCATACCCTGTAGGGAAATGGACCACCTCAACAACTTGGGATTCTCACCCCTCATATGTATCAACCATCTAAGGGGCCTGTGGTCTGTCTGAAGCCGGAAGTGAGTCCCAAACAGATATGGCCTCAGCTTCTTCAGCGCTCAGACCACAGTAAATGGCTCACGCTCAATTGCACTCCACCTCTGTTCCCGGGGAAGTAACCTCCTGCTTAGGAAGGCTACCGGTCGGTCTAGTCCCTCCTCATTGATCTGTGACAGAACAGCCCCTATACCATGCTCTGAGGCGTCTGTCTGGACAACGAATTCCTTTGAAAAGTCGGGCGCAGTGCACATGGCAGTCTTCAGGGCGTCAAAAGCGTTCTGACAGGTGTCAGTCCAGTTTACCTTCTTTGGCTGCTTCTTAGAAGTCAGCTCAGTCAAGGGTGCAACAATGTTACCATATCCTTTGACAAACCTCCTGTAGTACCCCGTGAGTCCTAAGAAGGCTCTCACCTGCGTCTGAGTCTTGGGGGGTTCCCACGCCAGGATAGTGTCAATCTTGGGCTGAAGGGGCGCCACCTGGCCGCTTCCTACCTGGTGCCCCAAATACACTACAGAACCCTGCCTAATCTGGCACTTACTGGCTTTGATTGTGAGGCCGGCTTTCCGCAGTGCCATCAATACCTCCCAGAGGTGGCGCAGGTGGTCCTCCCAAGAGGAGCTAAACACCGCAATGTCATCCAGGTAGGTGGCACTGAAGTCTTCCAGCCCAACCAACACCCTGTTGACCAGCCTCTGAAAAGTGGCAGGGGCATTCTTCATTCCAAAGGGCATCACCCGGAACTGGTAGTGCCCATCGGGTGTGGAGAAGGCTGACCTCTCCTTTGCCCCCTCGGTCAAGACGTCAAATCAAATGTGCTGAGGTGTTTGGCAGCCCCTAACCGATCTATGAGCTCATCCGCTCTGGGGATGGGGTGCGCGTCAGTCTTCGTGACTGAATTGAGGCCCGATAGTCCACCCAGAACCGAAGTTCGGGGGTGGTACCAGGCACTGCAGCTTTTGGTACCAGGACCACTGGGCTGGACCAAGGAATGCTAGAGGACTCAATCACCCCAAGGGCAAACATTTTGGTAACCTCATCCTTAATGTAGGCCCTTACCTGGTCAGTCACTCGGTAAGCCTTGTGCTTAATGGGAGGACTGTCCCCGGTGTCCACGTTATGGACACACCAATCAGTGACACTAGGTACCAGGGAGAACAGATCACTGAATTGCCCCACCAGGTGGCGACAATCGCCCTGCTGCTCAGGGGTCAGTGTGGTAGAGAGGACCACACCCTCCACTGACCCATCTTGCTCCCCTGCACACAGGAGGTCAGGAAGGGGCTCGCTCTCCTCCTCCATCCCAGCATCTGTGGCCAGAAGCATGCCCACTTCAGACCTCTCAAAGTGGGGCTTCAGGCGGTTAACATGCAGGACCCGCAAGGTGTTCCTGGGAGACTGCAAGTCCACCACGTAGGTAACAGGACTCTTGCGCTCCACCACCTCAAAGGGGCCGGTCCACTTATCCTGGAGCGCACAGGGCTCCACCGGGGCCGTGACCCAAACCTTCTTTCCAGGCTGAAACTCGATCAGAGTGGCATTCTCATCGTGCCAGCATTTCATCTCTTCCTGGCTGGATTCCAGGTTTGCCTCAGCAAGTTTCCTGAAACGCCGAGTCTGGTTCCTGAAGGCCAGCATGTAACTAAACACATCCTGGGGAGGTTTCCTGGGAGATTGCTCCCAGCCTTCCTTGACCAGGCTCAGAGGCCCTCTTACCGGGTGACCATAGAGCAGCTCAAAGGGACTGAACCCTAAGGACTTCTGTGGCACCTCACGGTAAGCAAACAACAGGCATGGTAAGAGGACATCCCACTTACGCCTCATGGGCTCGCCTAGGCCCATAATCATGCCCTTAAGGGTCTGGTTGAATCTCTCAACCAGCCCATTACCCTGGGGGTGGTAAGGAGTGGGGAACTTATACGTTACCCCACACTCCTCCCACAGAGACTTCATGTACTTGGAGATGAAGTTAGTTCCCCTATCGGACACCACCTCTCTGGGGAAACTCCACACGGGAGAAAATCCCCATCAGTGCCCGTCCCACCACGGGGGCCATCACTGTCCTGAGCGGGATGGCCTCAGGGTACCGGGTGGCATGGTCCACCAAGACCAGGATGAACCTGTTGCCCATGGCTGTCTTGGGATCCAGAGGCCCCACAATATCAATGCCCACTCTTTCGAATGGGGTGCTCACCACGGGAAAGGGCTGTAGGGGGGCCTTAATCTTCCCCCCACTCTTCCCACTTGCCTGGCAAGTCTTACACGTTCTGCAGTGAGCATCGGAGCTCCTGCGCATCTGGGGCCAATAGAAGTGGGTGACCAGCCTCTCAAAGGTCTTGGTCTGCCCCAAATGTCCGGCCAATGGCACATCATGAGCCAACCCCAGTAGGAAGGTCCTGAAGCGCTAGGGTACCACCAGCACACGGGCTGACCCAGGCTCAGCAACCTTAGGCTCGCTGTAAAGGAGGTTGTTCTCCCAATAGATCCAACGTGACCCTGCCTGGTCACCTACTGCCTGGGCGGCGGCCTGTCACCACACCCCCTCAAGAAAAGGGCAGGTTCTCTGCTGCTCTCAAAATTCCTCCCTGGAGGGCCCCCCTTCCTGCTGCCAATGGGTCAGCTCTGGTAGGTCCCCTAGTTCGGCCACTTGTTCCCCTGTAGGTTCCAGGGTATCCCCCTCAAGGTCTGCTCCCTCCGGGACTGTGGGGCCCTCTACCCCTTCTCTTTGAGGCAGGGGCCTGGGCCATACTTTCAGGCTCCAGACCCTCCTGAACATCCTTCTGAGCTGTCATGGACAGAGTGGTCACACACGCCCACTCAGGCAACCCCAACAATTCCAAATGAGACTTTCTCTCCACCGTAGCCCACGGGGAGTTCTCCAGATCGTTGCCCAACAGACAGTCTACAAGCATGGCGGCCCTCACAGCCACTTGAAGAGTTCCGGTGACCCCCCCCACTCGAAGGGAACCTGAGCCACTTCACACTTCCTCTCTGAGTTGTCTGCTGACACTATGGGGCAGAATGCATGGGGGACAACTTGCTCTTTGGACACCAACCGGGAGCTGACAGCAGTCACACTAGCTCCGGTGTCCCTGAGAGCCTCCACCCTATGGCCATTGATGGTCACCCACTGCCGGTACTTCTGAGTGTTGGTCGGCAGTGTGGGGTTAGGGACCTTCTTGAAGTTCCCTAGCGAGACAAGGGTTAACTCTACGGGATCCCATCCACCTTGGACCTCCATTTCCTCCCCCCCCAGGGCTACACTGGCAATCTGGCGGGATATTGCACGGGGTGGGTCACGAGGGGATACATTGGGGTCCCTCTGGGGACACTGGGGATCATAATACCGGTGGCCCACTTGACCACACTTGAAACAAGTAAGGGGCCCCCTATGAACAGGCCTACCTGTCAGGGACACTGGCTTCTTCTCAGGGGGAGGCTGGGACACCACTGCTTGGTTCCCTTGGGAATTACTTTGGGGCCCTCTCTGGAACTCCCTCTGTTTACCCTTGTCCCCCCCACTTTTCTGCTGGGGACCCTGCCCACCTCGGGCGAAGTCTCCCACAAAACCTTTGCGGACCCGGGTGCTCACCCAGCGGTCCGCCTCCTCAGCAAGCTTCCTAGGGTTAGTCAGCTTGCTATCAATCAGGTGCTGGCGTAACTCTGGAAAACAGTTACTGGAAAAATGCTCCCACGCAAACAAATCATACAATTGCTCGAAAGTTTCCACTTTGCTACCTTTTACCCAGCGATCCATTGCTCTGCAGAAAAAAGACACATATTCAACCCACGTGGTACCCTCTATCTTCTTACAGGTCCTAAACCTCTGCCTGTACATTTCTGGGCGATACCAAAGGGGATGATGGACGGAGCGCTTGAGCAAATCAAACACTCACCCCCAGTCAACTGATCTGGGTTTAATCCATCATCATTCTTTAGCTCCCTCCACCACCCCAGTTCAGACATGGCCATATGCAAATCAGTCTGACCCTGTGCCTCATGGGAACAGTCCAGCCCGAACTGCCAAGCCATGTCTTCCCTGGACCAGAAACAAGCATCCTGGGACCGGTTTCTGGCTATTCAGCCGTCATCAGCCAGGCTAGCTTGAATCCAGTGGCAAAGTGGGGTCAAACCATAACTTGTCATCAAAGCTTCTTTCATATGGGCATACACCATCCTGCTCTCCTCAGGCAGGTCCAACAGGGTATCCCTACCATCACTCACAAAGCACCCCCACAATCCCGCTCCCCAATCCTGCTCAGGGACCCGATGGGACACGATTGCTATCTCATATGCGGCAAACCATTGCCCAATATCCTCACTCTTGTGAAAATCCTTAATGACATCCTTAGGAATATAAACTCTACTCTCAGGAGTTACTAACGGTATGCTGCCACCAGAGGGGGAGACCGGGACACTCCTCGCCCTGATCTCTATCTCCCTCAACATTCTCTCATCTTCCATTCTCATTTTCTCAAGTTCAAATGACAATCAATTTTTCTCAATGTCTAACTTCTTACTCTCAAGGTCCTTCTGACCTTCCAATTTAGCCATCTCCAAACTATGCCTCCTATCTCTCTCCCTGTCCTCCAGCTCTTCTGGGGTCAGGCTACTTTGGGATACACTAGTACCTGGATTGGAGGGTGTTCTATTTCCCCCCCCCTCTACTGCATCATCCGGCTGCCCTCCAGCATTCTCTCCCTCATCCACAGCAGACTCTCTCGCTTCCCACCAGGCCTTCAGCGCCTTGTGGTACTCCTCCTTCCTAGAGAGACCTATCACGGGGACTGCGAAGTGCCTACAAAATGACTTCAGCTGTTTGGCAGTATAGGTATCTAATCTTCCCTCCTCAAAGGCGATATCCTCCGAAGCATTGGAGGTTGGCCTTCCCATATTAGCAGTACTCATGGCTGCGATCAACAATTCAATACTAAACAACCAACTAAAAAAAAAAATCGGAGAGAGAATAAAAAATCCGCGCGTGTCTGCGCTTTGGTCTGTACTCATTAGTGGTGTCTACCAGTTATTGTACGTGGATCATAAATGCAAGTTCTGATCCTCACCGCTGACCGCCAATGTTGGAAATGGGGGTCTCTAGTTGGCAATGGCTGGCGCCACTGTCCAAATAGGGACCCTTCTCCCCAAGTCAGGGCAAGTGGGCTTCCCACTTTGATAACCCCTGCTCAACCCTGTGGTAACGTAGCACGAGCAGCTAGGCCTATCTCAGAGGCAGTGTGTGAAGCATTTATGACCATGCACAATAAGGCAGTAACGACACCACAAAAGGACACAACTCAAGTAGTTATAGAAAAAAATAGTATCTTTATCTAAGGTTTGGTACGAGACTCTCAAAAGCGTTTTAACCAGTAATCAGGCATGTAAATCATTAGGGACTTAAAAAGGCAATACGTGTTCACCAGAACGTGGCACTGACTGAGTTCAAGGCCTGGGTCTACGCGACCCATTGCGCACCAGGTACCTGCCGTTGGACGGGGACCCAGCACGTAGCTTCTCGAAGAAGCAGAGACGGTGACAGGCAGACTCCCAGCGACCACAATTCTCGATGGCAGTGGTCCGCAAAGTGCACTCGCAACGATTCGGGCACTCCGGGACAGGCGGGCCCTCAGAGGCAGCAGCACGCGGCTGCGGCGGCCCGGGCTGGTGGTGGCGATGACTCTCGTCGTGCAGCTCCGTGGTGGGCTCGCGGCAGCAGCAGCGCTCTCCTAGCTGCGGCGGCCCACAGGACGATTCACGATGGTGCAAGGTTGACAAAGACGTGGGCACTCAGCGGTAGCAGCTCTCTCTTAGCTGCGGCGGCCCACAGGACAAATCTCAATGATGCAAAGTTAGCAAGGGTGCGAGCACTCAGCGGCGGCAGCTCTCTCTTAGCTGCAGCGGCTCACAGGTCAAATCACGAGGATGCAAAGTTAGCAAGGGTGCGAGCACTCTGCGGCAGCCACTCTCTCTTAGCTGCGGTGGCTCACAGGACAAATCACGAGGATGCAAAGTTAGCAAGGGTGCGAGCACTCAGCGGCGGCAGCTCTCTCTTAGCTGCGGCGGCTCACAGGTCAAATCACGATGATGCACAGTTAGCAAGGGTGCGAGCACTCAGCGGCGGCAGCTCTCTCTTAGCTGCGGCGGCTCACAGGTCAAATCACGATGATGCACAGTTAGCAAGGGTGCGAGCACTCCGCGGCAGCAACTCTCTCTTAGCTGCGGCGGCTCACAGGACAAATCACGGTGATGCCAAGTTAGCAACGGTGCGAGCACTCAGCGGCGGCCGCCCTCTCTTGGCTGCGGCGGCCCACAGGACAAATCTCGGTGATGCAACGTTAGCAACGGTGCGAGCACTCAGCGGCGGCAGCTCCCTCTTAGCTGTGGCGGCTCAAAGGACAATCCACGATGTTGCACAATTAACACGAGTGCGGGCATCCAGCGGCGGCAGCTTTCTTAGCTGCGGCGGCCCACAAGGTTGCAGCGAAGGGTCTGAGGATTCAAAATCAGGCGGGCACTTAGCGGCGGCAGCTCTCTCTTAGCTGCCGCGGCCCACACAGTTTCAGCGCAGGTTCTGCAGGTTCAAATTTAAGGCAGGCACTCAGCGGCGGCAGCTCTCTCTTAGCTGCGGTGGCCCACACAGTTTCAGCAAAGGTTCTAAAGATTCAAATTAAGGCGGGCACTCAGCGGCGGCAGCTCTCTCTTAGCTGCGGCGGCCCACACACAGAGTTCACAAAGGTTACCAGTCCACGTTCCTCACAGTAGAACTAGAGATTCCGGATTACTCGACGGAGGCCTCACCTGCAAGTAGAATTCCTAGCGAAGGAATTCGGGCGGCTGATGGGGTGAAGTCTAATGTCCCTGAGACTTCAGCAGGAGGCGCTCTCAATTCAGGCCCTTGGGTAGTTTCTTCAGCAAGCTTGGTGAAAGTTTCAAAGTCCTTTCCTCTGTCCGCTCGGACAGAGTTTCGTCTTGACATCCAGAAGGAACACACTTGAAACAGGATTCAGCGCAGCGCTTTATACCTAAAAAGTCTTTGTTCTCTGCAGTCACAAATCACTGCATCCAGTCAGAACCAGTTCGGTGGGGTCGGGGAGCACTTGGTTTATGAGGCGACATTCTGGCCTTTGGGAATCTGGGGGTCTGCTATCAGACGCCCAGTGGGAGATGGAGCCATCATTCACCTTGCCAGGCACGGCCCTCCTCGGATCAAAGAGTAACCCCTCCCCATATTCTAAATGCCGATCTCTCTCTCCAGCCAGGTCTGACCCAGCTGGCCCTGCTGCTCCAAAACCAGACGGCCAATACACACGCTAGCAAAAGCCTACAGGAAAGCTTCAGACCAGAAAATACCTTGTTTCTAGTAGAGGCATTTTCGAACACGGGCTACGCTAATAATCCTTACTAAAAGATGCATCTCAATGTTCTGAGCTTACACATATCAAATTCGACGTTCCTATCAGGTTCCTGGGGGCAGGGACGATTAAGGCATGCAATACCCAGCCTGCACATTCTGGCCTATGAGAACGGGAGGCCTCGCAATAGTAAACAGTGAGATGGAGGGTAACTCGCTATTAGAACATGCTACACAGACATACTTTCAAAGCTGCTTCGGTGGGTAGCGCAAATCAGCGCTGCCGGCCCACCAGCAGTATTTGGTCTATCAGCCCTGGGCACATGCAGTGCACTGATACTAGGGACTGACAGGTAAACCAAACGAGCCAATTATGATTATTCCAATTCATACAATTATCTTTACACCGGGAGCATTCACGCTGTGTCACTGATTGGAAGTGGCACAGCGCCCAGAGCATCTAAATCCAGCCAACATAAAAGGTCAGAAGAGAAAAGAGGAAGGGAGACCTGCGCCAATGATGCCAGGTCTAACACTCAGGAACACAAAGACTTCGCCCACAGCTCCCCTGAACTTCCTTGCTGGGAGTTCTGACCTGCCAAGAGGTGCATGTGAATGTCTTGGGCCTCTGGAGGTTGTTTCTGCTGTTGGGAGCTGGAAAAGCAACGCAACAACAGGGAAATTGACGCATCGCTCTTCTTGCAACAGTTTTTCCAATGCAACGCCGTGGTGCAAGAAGAATCTCCCTGCATCGCCACGCTGCTGCCGAAACCAACGCAGCGCTTGTCGCCTCAGCAAAAATCGACGCATCGAGGGATCACGGCTGAAAAGGTCGACGCAGCGCACGTGCCGCATCGTTCGCCGATGCATCGCGGATTTCCACGCATCGTCCCTGTGCGGCAAGTTTTCCCCAACGCATCACCCACGGATCGGAGTCGTCTCTGAATCGACGCATTGCTTCCCCCTACAGACCGGACCCGGCGCATTGCTCCTTAGTATAAAGCGGAACTGTTGTGTCGCATCCACGAAGGTCTCAGGAACGACGCATCTCTTTGTTTTTCAACGCTTCTCATTGCTGCGGATGCTTGGCTTGGTGAATTTTGTCACAACAACAGGTTCTTTGCAAGAAATCATGCATCCATAGTTTTCTATGGACTTAGTTGCTAAAACCTTTTGAAAGTCATTTTTCTTAATACTTGTCTGCTGGATTTTTGTTGTTTTGGTCTTGTTAAGTTTAGATAAAGATAAATTATTTTTCTAAACCGGTGTGGTGTCCATTTGTGGTGTTATCACTGTGTTACTGTGAGTGTTGGTACAAATACTTTACACATTGCCTTTGGGATAAGCCTGTCTGCTCGTGCCAAGCTACCAAGGGGGTGATCAGGGGTTATCTAGAGTGTGTATCCCCCTTATCCTGACTAGAAGCAAGGGTCCCTATGTGGACAAAGGTACCTACCTCTGCCAACTAGAGACCCCCATTTCTAACACTCACTCTATATCTCTCAAAATATATCCTCTACCTCCACTCTGACTCATCTCAAACCTCTTTTTACTAGTCTCTCCAATGCACTACCCTATTTCTCACCCTATACCTCTATCAATATATCCTCTACCTCCACTCTCTCGTTCATCCCAATTCCCATACCACTAATATGATCCTCAAGATATCTCTTTCTAGACTCTTCCCTCCCTACCCCTCCTTGAATCATCTCATACCTCTTTTACTATTTAGATCTCCCAAACAAGCCTTTCTAAAACTCCCCCTCCACCTCCCCTTTACTCATCCCAAATGCCCTCCTACTGCTATGAACTCCAAAAAAACCATTCTAGACCCTTCCCTCTTCTATCCCTCCACTATTCCTTTTCAATCCAAATAACAGACTAACATGTCCACCACTCAAAATAATTTCATATTTTCCTATACTAATTCCCCATTAATCCTGTTTGGATTCTGGAGTAGCGTGTTACCCGCCAAAAATCGCTTCAACACCTCATCAGGGATAGCAAGTGCTATATAAATGCAAAGCCTTCCCTCTTCCATCCCTCCACGATCCTTTCCAATCCAAATAGCAGACTAAAATGCCCACCTCTTAAATAATTTCACATTTCCACAGACTAATTCACCACTAATATTTTTTTAGTTCCAGAGTAGCGTGCTACTTGCCTAAAAGTGCTTCAACACCTCATCAGGGGTAGCAAGCGCTATATAAATGCAAACCTTTTCCCTCTTCTATCCTTCCACTATTCTTCTCTATCCAAATAACAGACTAACATATCCTCCGCTCAAATTAATTTTATATTTCACTATATTAATTCACCACCAATCCCTTATGGGTTCTGGAGTAGTGTGCTACTTGACAAAAAAGTGCTTTGACGCCTCGTCAGGGGTAGTAAGCGCTATATAAATGCAACTACAAGACAATACAATTTATACAACGCTATGTTTCCTGCTATACACAAATATTTTATGGTTGTTACCCAGCAAAATAGATGTTACCGTAGTTCTACATTGTTTTTGGCGTGGCATTTCATGCAGAGCATCCTTTGGGAAAAGCATATTCAAATATGTGAAGCTGTGCAATACACTGCTCCAAGTAGTTTGATGTAAAACATGCATGGCATTCAACTTGCTTTTACTCATATTATTCCAGACAGTAGTTATTGTCATAAGGTTTCTGCACATACACAGAGCTATGCACAGGAAAATGAGACCCCGGAATACAGTGGTTTGCCACCATATACCGTAGCACCCAAAAACCCCAACCCAACTAGCTTAGCATCCCATTAGCACCCAAGTACTAATGTTTGGACAACCCAGAACACGGTATCTTTATCTCAGGACTCACAGAAGCAAGAACACTCTTTCGTCACTCACTCGTACTTGTCCACAAGGTGCGTAGGAAGAGACACTGGATAGGTTAAAATGTTTATTCCAACTTACGTGCTCTAATGTACAGTACACGTGTCAGTACTAATAGCATAATGCATATGACTAATATAAGCAGCATGGTTACAATTCCATAGAATACAAACGGGGAAAGCATCTCAGAGCTCAGTGGATAAACGTTTAAATAACATTACCACCCTCCCCTTGCAGTAAGATAGTTTATTATAATAATAGAAGACCTCTGGGCTTTGACTAGCGAACCCCCATACCTCAGTCTCTAGATGCAGAATTACATCAGCAGGACATCATAGCTCTTCTCACTGAAAGGGATTTCTCCAAGTGTGTTAAGCGCTAGTAAACCACAGTATTAAAAGCATACCAAGTTCTTCATGGCAATTGTACATAATGTTATGTCTGGGTGCGCGAGACTGGCCATATCAGGAAGAACCAGAATACATTGTTATGCGACCTTGTACATGTTTGTGCAGACTGAGCCCAGAAAGGTGAACAACAGAAAATGCAGACAGTGCAAAAGAACTTGGCACGAGCAAAGGGCGAGGAAGGCCCGGCTCAGTGTAACGTGCGCAAAGAAAAGCAGCATGGCAGCCAGGCCTAGGCCAACATAACAAGGCAGGTAACAATCCACAAGACACCCTCCCCTGGACAGTCCGGCGGCCAGGACAGAGGCCCATCAGAGGAGAAAAACAGACGTCGGAGCACAGGGAGCGCCCAAACGGCGAAGGGCAGGTCAATCCATGAAAGTGAAAGTGCAGAAAAAAGCCATACCCTCCAAGAGTTCATCATTGGAATCGTCAAAAAACATAGATGCCATCCAATCCATGAGTTCAAAAGAGCAGGAATGCTCCTCAGCAAAGGGAGCATCCAGAAGCAATGCGGGACAGCTTGCGTGATAATTGAAACAGCTTCGTTGTAGGAGATCCTGGGCAGCCGCCCAGATATCCCATTGCGCCAAAATCCCCAGTGCAGCCGCACGCGCCATACAGCCAGCGACGGAACAGTCCTGCTCATGGGCCTCTAAGGGACCCATCAACTGAACAAAATCCGGAACAGACAATGACGAATTGGAGAGGCAATAATCCAGAGTCCAGGTGAAAGGACAGCGGACACAAGTCATCACAGGTTGCACGCAAGTGAAATACGCAAAGCGAAATGAAAGAGTATATGACACACTCAGTGTCGCCAATGGCAAGACACCAAAACCGGCCAAAAGTCGCTCACGGAGCAGCTGGAGGCGTTCTGGATCGAGCAGGTCCCATCGGGGAGCAGCCATTGCGCAGAAAGCAAATTAAGAGCAAGACACCAGCCGCTAAAGCGAGGATCAATGGGAAACCGCCAAAGACACTGGAAAATATAGAATGTATGAAAGCCGGGACGACACCAAAAATAGTCTGGAAGGAGGACACCAAGCCCGACCCCACGACCTTAAAAAAGTGTACTAGGCCTTCAGTGTTAGATGCGTTAAAAATACGATGTATTAACTCCCCAAAATGTTGGGGGAGATTAGTGTTTAAAAGGGCCTGTATTTCACTGTGGGTACTCGCCACCTGGAGAATGAATGTCTCCCGGGCGGACGTGAGCATAACTTCCTCGTTTAATAATAGTGCCTTTATTCTGCTCAGTCTATTGAAATCTGCTTCCATGGTAGGGATGGAAGGCCAAATAGAGATATCAACCTTGCCGTGAGGGGGAGGAAAAAGCACATTTTTGCAGCAGACAACCCTGTGCGAAACTGTTACAATGTAAGGAATGCCAGCTTGCAGGCCACAACAGTTTTCGTTATTTAAAAGTAAATAACTACCATTGGAAAGGAGAGTGAAAGTAGGTGAAATAACAGGAGCAGGAATACCTTTCAGCACACAAGCAAGATTAGGAGAGGAAACGCTGCATGAGCCATGCAATTTAATGTGTTTACAAATAAGCGAATGACCTATAGTCGAGTCGCAGTACTCCCCCGTGAGAAAGACTTCCTTGCCGTCCCGAAGGCATTTATACATGAAAGGCAAGGACCAGAGTTCATGCAGGAAAGCACTGCCCAATGGCCGGTAACGGCCCACAGGATAATGTTTCATGCACGAGTCAAATTCAAACAAGGAAAATGGTAAAGCTATAACCCCATGGACTAGCCACACAGCAGAATCGAGTTCTGCAACAGAGAACGGCAATGGATCCACCTTTTCGATATGTAATAGATTGTAAGTTGCATCCTTCATGGACATAAATTGCTGTTTATCAGTTAAGTTAAAAGGTAGAAATAAGGCAGAGGTGTTCAAGAAATGCCAAGGCACTTTACCCAACTTAAGTGTTTGCAAAGTCCATGCAAACTGCATAACTGAGCGCAATTGATTCTGACCATGATATAACACAGAAACATCATCTTGTACAATATCAACAACAGAGGACACAATATTCTCTAAAGTGTAAATGCGAGAAGACAGGGTATTAATACTATTGTCAACAACAGCAAGCACCTTTTCCATATTTGCTTGATCTATTTCCCGAAGACGGGAAGCAGCTTCCAGTTGTGATAGCTTCCAGAGTTCATTATATGTTTCATAAATGAATCTTTTAGGTCGGGGACCACGAGGTCCCAAAACAAAGTCGGACAGATCAATATTGCCTGTAAGGAGGGACAAATGTTGTTTAACAGAATCAAGGGACGAATGTTGCAGCCATTGTTTGCATAATTTACCAACAGAGTATGTAGTGACAGTACGGGCATCAGTAAACCTCGGATCAGGCCTATTCTGTGTGTAGCTAGCACCAGTATCATGAAAACGCATTTGACATGCATTAGATGATATAGGCCATACTAACCAGGGTGACTGAACCAGCTCAGAAACATTAAACGAGTTATTTTGTAACATTGCCTGCAGGGACACAAGGGACAGATTGAATCGTGAGCTTTCATTTGGAAAACTCGACAGGGATGGTATTGATGGCGTATTCAATTGTTTAGTGGTTGCTAAGCCCCAACATGTAGTCTGATAGATGGAAGCATTTAGGAACATAATTTGGGTAGGGATGAGGCACGCACGATGCAACGCCTCGGTTCCCTGTACCTGCCATGGCTTGGAGCCCCAAATAGATTTTAAATCCACTGTATTATCCCAGTACTCATAACCACCCACAGCTAAGGCACTTAGAAAGGAACCTGAATAAAGCAATTTGGTGTGTGTTAACATAATTTTCTGAGTTGATGTGTTATTTAGTCTAAAATAATAGGATGCAGGGTTCGACCGATTAAAATCAGTGAAATAATTAAACTTATTTCGAAGAGTTTGAGAGCTACCTGGCAAGGGGTTTGGACAATGTTCCCATTGGGTATGGTTAACAGAACTACGCAGGGCACTGGGCTTATGGAGAAAATGATTACCCCAATGTTGGTAACAATACAAATCGGCATAATTAGCAGAATTCATATATAAATCTTCAGCATTAAAAGATGCATAATATTTTAAATCGGCAAACAATGCTTCAACGGCATGCACATCCCAATCATCAGAATGAATATTATTTTGTACTACATCACCCATTGAAACACGAAGGACATTAGGTACATTAATAATTTCCGTCGGACCATGGATTTGATAGTTCACTGTATCCCATACGATGCCATCAGCAACTGGGAAGGCTGAAATGTTCACAAATGTGTGGTCACGCTTCATGATGTGAGACGAGGAATGAGGAGCCAAAGTTCCAGAAACATAGTCTACAGCAGAGCGTTCAGGTAAATAGTGACCATTGATTAGTAGAAAAAACACTGTGACAAAGCCAATGGACATGAACAAAAATATCAAGAAAAGTACCAACCAGAGGTATGTCCAGGGGGAATCAAAAAATTGTCTCTAAACCAGGATATAAAAATACTGAACTTGGATGGAACTTTTGAAGATGTGGAATCCGAATCAAAGGAATAACGAGTCGGGCTTAGTGGCGTTGTTGGTTGATGTGCCACCGATTCTGATGCAGGATAAGTATACTCGTCCTCGTTGATATTGGTGGAGAGTTGGGGATCAATCATAGTTTCAGGCAAATCAACCATCTCAATTACAGCATCAGCGATAGTTCGTGCAGATGGACTATGAACATATGTCCGATAAATGGCAGGACAAGAGACCGCTGGTGTGACACTATTCAGGATCGGCCAGGCGCTGTAGCTTGACATTTTCAACTGAGATGTATCTGTTCTCTTTGCGACCAGGAAGCGGTGGTAAAATGACTGTACGTGTTCCCTTCAGGCCAAGAACTGGAACCGGTGCACGAAAAGAGGGGCCAAATTCCTTTTTGTTTTCAACCTTCTCTCGAACCAGTTCTCCAATTTTCGGAAGCCAGCCGGCTACCGGAATCTGCAACGCAGGGTCTGTGGCTGAAGGTAAATGTGTAGTTGCAAGTTTGTCTCGGGCTTCTTGTAAGTCCTGTAACATAGCAGAATGGTTATCTACATCAAACTTGGCGGATTGCGCCGCGATGTCTGGACCCTCAAGGTCAGGCACAAACATTCTTATGCCAAAGAGCATTTCGTATGGGGTCCGCCCACCCAGAGGTCTTCTAGGGAGATTATTAAGTGCACGCTGAACGGTATACAAATGGGCCAGCCAGTTCCTGCCAGTACCTAAAACCCTAGCTGTTAAGGATTGCTTTAAGTCACGGTTCATTCGTTCAACGATAGAGTTGCCCTCAGGCCTATACGGAGACGAAAATTTCACCCGCACCCCAAGCGAAGCCATTGCATCCTTGTAAGCCCTAGAGGCAAACGCTGGACCTTGGTCCGAATGGAAGGTGCCGCATGCGAAAATTCCCACAAAGACACGCAAATCCCTGATTACATTTCGGGCGTCAGCACTCCGTTGTGGCCAGACCCAGAGAAACCGTGTGCACGAGTCCACTGCCACTAAGATGTATTTATAAGCAGTGTCTGATGAGAATGGACCGCAGTGATCCAAGTAAACACACCCAAAGGGTCTGTTAGCAATGCAGAGCGGTGTTTGTGGTGGACGTGTTACCGTGGAAGGCTTAATCTGTTGACAAACGTCGCAAGAAAGCACAAAAGCACGGGTGTCTTTATATAACCCACGCCACCAATAACGCTGCTGCAAGATGGAAACCGTAGCTGACACACCTGCATGAGCAGAAGCCATGCCTTCGTGTGCAGCTGATATCAAGGCACTCCTGCGGTCCGCGTTGGGGATCAGCCGGTCTCCAACGTCAGGTATAGTTACATAAGGAACCTGATCGGGACTTAATTTGTAAGAATACTTGGAAGGGAAACCTGTAGGGTAATTATCACCTTCCTTGGTTGCAGCAATAGCTGCTAAAATAACAGGGTCTATTTTAGACATGGACCTGGTAACCGCTGCTACTGAACACGTGACTACTGCTGAACGGGCAGCTTCATCTGCCAGATCGTTACCAATAGCGTGTGCGCCCACCCGCTGATGGCCTAAGGTGTGAACCACCTGTGTGAGGGGCAGACGTTGTTGCAATTCTGCCACTCGAACCCAAAGCATTTTATGCTTGATTGTGCTCCCTTTGCGTCCTTGTAGTCGTTTTTCGACCAGAAAAACAGATTGTCATTGTAAGATTGTACACAGTAAAAAGAATCACATACAATTAGAGTGGTCTCATCCTGAGAAGCAAACTCAAGCGCAAGTAGCAATGCATGCAGCTCGGCCAATTGTGCGGTACTATCTCCAAGTGTGCGAGTATGCACTACAGAGGATTTGAACGTTCCATTCACAAAGGAACCCGCAACAATAGCACATGCAGCTGAATAAGCGTGCTTGGACCCAGTGGCCGCTTGCGCCGAACCATCGGTGTAGATCACACATTTGTAATCCTCAAGCGGTAGTAAAAACAAAGGAGGAGGATGAACGAATTCATACTGCAAAAACTCCTGAGTCTGAAGAGAAGAATCAAAAACAAAAGTGACGTCCGAAGACGTCAAGGATGTAGCCCATTGTATCCAACGGGGATGCATTGCTTTTGAGTTCGGTACACTTGCCTTTGTTACTGCCTCTAGGGCAGGACAGGGTGTTACCACCAGAATCCGCTTTCCCTGTGCTAGTGCGCGTTCTTTCAGAATCGCCATTTGCACTGCAGTTAGAACTTTTTCGACAGATGTAAAGCGCAATTCAGCGGAAGTGTACAGATGTGACTTGTATGCGATGGGTACTGTATCACCTTCATTAAAGGTTAAGTAGGTGAATCCCACCGCCCCCGGAATAATTCTAATCACCAGGTTTGTGTGGTTATCACGAGTCAAAAGATATTTAGACTCCAAAAGGTCTGTCTGCAAAGACTGCAGAATTGAGGTGTGCTCAGGCAGCCAGCAAGACCTTGAATAAGTAGGTTGTATCAAAGCATACAAAGGCTTGATACGCTGGGCATATTCGGGAATGTAAGTACGCCCGAAATTCAGGAAACCCAGCAAAGACTGAAGTTTCTTCAGAGTATTTGGGGGGCACAAATGTGCACATTTTTCCAAGAAATGGGGGCTAAGCCCTTACCTTCGTTATTGAGCTCATAGCCCAAGAACAGAACGGTAAATTCAGCAATGTGTGATTTAGCAAAGTTAAATTTGTAACCCTGCTCCGCGAATTCAAGAATAATGCGGTCCACACGGGACAAATGCTGAAATAATTCGTCGTCCGTCAGATAAATGTCATCTACGTACGAACATGCGTCTTGATCAATGTCATGTAGCAAAGAAACAACACGGGCGGCGAATATACCCGGACTATTTTTATAGCCCATGGGTAATCGCCGGAACTGGAATAATTTACCACCGGATGTGAATGCGGTCCATTGACCACTCTCCGGGGCTAGGTTGTGCGTGTAGAAACCGTTTGAAAGGTCAAGTGTCGTTTTGTATTTTTTACGAACAAGACTGTCTACAAGCGCAGAACTGTGTGTGTTTTGCACCGCAAAGTTCCGACAATGAGTATTTAAATGCCGGTAATCCAAAACTAAGCGGTACGATCCATCGGGTTTAGAAACCACGAAAAGGGGATTGTTCATAGGTGATACGCATGGTTCAATTACTCCCTGATATTCCAACTGTGTCAGAATTTCGGAGACGGGGCCTTTTGCCTGCCGTTTGATGGGATATTGGGGTTGTGGCTGCGGTAGTGACCGCAAAGGTATTGCATGAGGAGGTGATTCTTCATCCCATCCCACATGGTTGCGGTATAACGCTGGTGCCAGGTACACAGCCCACTCAGCTGCAAGTGCTTCAGCTTTGTCTTTTGGGACATGCTTTGAAAAGCTTGGAAGGATTACCTCCTCTCCTTTATGTGCAGCTAAAACGAATGGGGGTGGCCAATCCACCTCCGCTAACAAAATGTCATATGAAGTGGTTAGATTTTCCCAAAAATCCCTTTTATTTCACGCGGTATGTCACCTTCAATTTGTATGACTATATTATATAGTCTGTCAGGGGGTGCCACTCTCGTGTCAGCTGTCTCTACAGTAACGAATGTTTCAGTTGCTGTCGCCTCCATATGAGGACGTAGCGCCTCCCGCACTATGGTAACTTCCGCGGCGCTGTCTAGGAGGGTCACTGCCCACGTCCAATTCTGGAGTCTCGTTCTCACGGTCTGAGGCATATTTCGCTGTGACAGCGGCAACCTTTTTCTTCTGAAATTGCGGTCGAGGAAGATGAAAATCTTCTGCTTTCCCTCTGACTTGTTGTCGAGGTTGGTCTCGCTCCTGGGGAGCCTCTCGGCCCCTTCCTCTATCTTGCCGTCCTCCTCCACCAGCCTGTGACGACGTCTGGGCCTGTGAAGAACGAGGAGAACGCGTATCAGAGCTCTGAAACCTTTCTGGTGATTTAATCCTTGACCTATCACGTAAATCATAAGTACGTTCAGAAGAAACCGAAACTGGGGAAGCGCCTCTCGACCCCGGCTTCTTTTGTTGCTTACCCTGTTTTTTCTGTCTCCAACTTTTTTAGTGAAGACCGGTTTATCATCTTTCTCAGATGCACTTTTTGTTTGTATAACTTGTGTTTGCGATTGAGTTTGCATTTTTACAAAAGGCTTGTTGCCTAGGCTATTTCTTCCAATTGTTTTATAAGCCCGGGCAATGATTTTCGGTAATTCGCGAGGCCTGTCCAACTCTGGGACTAAAGCCAAAGCATTCGCTACTTGAAAGTTCATAGCATCGCCCTTGACATTTCCAAGGATCAGCTCTGCTACTACATCAAACACTCCCACTAGTCTCATCCCTAATTCCACAGCCGCTTCAGGGCCATGTTCATCCTGTACTTTTTAATTACAGAGGGTAGAACCGTCATGGAAGGAGTTCCAAAACATTTTGAATAAACTGCTGCGAATACCTTACCCCAGTTTTCACATGCTGTCAAATCGGGGATTATGTCTTTTGGCAAACTTATCGTGAGGATGCGGTGTTTATCTACTGGGGATGTATGTGGAAACACTGCTTCTATCTGATCGAACTTTTCTGCAAGCCAGTAAGGATAGTCGTCCTTGTTTTGTGGACGTTTGCCCATCACAGAATTTACCATGACAGGACTTATAGTCACTCCAGCTGCAATAGCTGGTTGGCCTGCGACTACAGGAGCAGCTCCATGGAGGCTACCTGTAACGTATGTCACTAAGGCTCGATGCACTCGCACCAATTCGGTATGCATAGTGCGCAATTCCGCTAGCGGTAATGCCAGATAATTTGGATGCGGGGTATACCCGGCCAATACAGGCCAAGTGGCCCCCTGAATTGATAAGGGGCCTAAACGAACTGCGGTAGTTGGTTGTGGTAGGGCGCCATTGAACCAAACACGGTGCTGCCAAGCCGTGAGAGGCACTTCAAGAGCAGTATAGGGTCGATAGGCAGCAGGAATTGCGGTGGGTTTATATTCATGAAACAGCTTATCACCTGCATCCACCGCTTCAAAAGTGATCCAAGTGTAAAACACTTCAAAGTGATAAGCCGCATCGGCTTGAACCACAAAGACCAACTCGACCCCAGCATCGGGCACTCCATACACAGCTAAGTGGTCTCGGAGTGCTCCTCGACTATGTGCAGCTATCGCCACACCAGCCATGACTAAACAATTATATTCGACAACCTAACAGGGAGCACAAAAATGGGTCTGTTGACTAACCTTTTTTAATAATCTCAAGCTTGAAAGAACCTATAAAACATTCAATATAGGAGGTATCACCGTCACATACGCCTCCGGAAGCGTACGCGAGGGGTTTGTGGACAAGCACAAGTACTACTCAAGCGTCTCGCAGATAAGCTGCCCCACGTTGGTCGCGCCATGTCATAAGGTTTCTGCACATACACAGAGCTATGCACAGGAAAATGAGACCCCGGAATACAGTGGTTTGCCACCATATACCGTAGCACCCAAAAACCCCAACCCAACTAGCTTAGCATCCCATTAGCACCCAAGTACTAATGTTTGGACAACCCAGAACACGGTATCTTTATCTCAGGACTCACAGAAGCAAGAACACTCTTTCGTCACTCACTCGTACTTGTCCACAAGGTGCGTAGGAAGAGACACTGGATAGGTTAAAATGTTTATTCCAACTTACGTGCTCTAATGTACAGTACACGTGTCAGTACTAATAGCATAATGCATATGACTAATATAAGCAGCATGGTTACAATTCCATAGAATACAAACGGGGAAAGCATCTCAGAGCTCAGTGGATAAACGTTTAAATAACATTACCACCCTCCCCTTGCAGTAAGATAGTTTATTATAATAATAGAAGACCTCTGGGCTTTGACTAGCGAACCCCCATACCTCAGTCTCTAGATGCAGAATTACATCAGCAGGACATCATAGCTCTTCTCACTGAAAGGGATTTCTCCAAGTGTGTTAAGCGCTAGTAAACCACAGTATTAAAAGCATACCAAGTTCTTCATGGCAATTGTACATAATGTTATGTCTGGGTGCGCGAGACTGGCCATATCAGGAAGAACCAGAATACATTGTTATGCGACCTTGTACATGTTTGTGCAGACTGAGCCCAGAAAGGTGAACAACAGAAAATGCAGACAGTGCAAAAGAACTTGGCACGAGCAAAGGGCGAGGAAGGCCCGGCTCAGTGTAACGTGCGCAAAGAAAAGCAGCATGGCAGCCAGGCCTAGGCCAACATAACAAGGCAGGTAACAATCCACAAGACATTATTGAGATAATTGTCACATTATTTCCACAAGTGCACATTGTCTGAGTCCCTCACAAATATAGAGCCTTTAGCGGAAAAGTTGCCATTGACAATTAGTATCAGAAATGAGCTAACAATGACTAGTACATTCAGTGCATTACAAATAGCGCTGGCATCAGCATATTAAATGGAATTTAGAGCACGGTATCAGAAAACCATTTTTCTTTGAGTTCTTCAAAAAATTTGAAAACATTGAAAATGGACATATATGTTATAAATATGACGGAGATCATTATAGCATCGACGAAGATGTAAGGATTAATTTAGTTTCGTTATTACTACTTTTTGCACAGGGCAACAAGACACATGCACAGGGCAACAAGACACAGAGAGGCTTTGCAAGTGGTTGATCCAGCGCCAGTCAGGGACCGATAATCGATAATACACAATCGCTGGCACATTCTCATACACCCAACATAAATCCATGATAGCACTATTTCGAGTTTAATCGTTAAATCAGTTGTTCACTAACTACAGGCTCATCCTAACACATTAGATACATAATTGAACCTGTAATCAAACTCTCTTTCCTCTGGTCGATGGACCATTAGTTGAAGAGTTGATGGTAACTAACTATTGATCTATACTACTGAATAAAGCACAAAACTCAGTATAAGGTTAATAGTATTTATCACAAATAATGTGAAAATAAATGCTCATCATGTACAGATTTTCAAGGCAAGCAAAGAATAAATCACAGAGAGAGAACATTTGTCAAAGCAAATAAAGATATCAAACTCAAATCACAATGATCAGAATGCAATGAAGGAGTGGATCGATGAAGAGACATAAGTTTCAGAGACAAATATACTTCTGCAAATATTTATGCAAAATACAGGTTTTACCCATACTAACCTAAATGTCTTAGTAGAAAATCTACCCCTGGCCATGAGAATAGATGGGGGTTCCCGGGAAAGATTCAGGGAACAAAGAATAGGAAACAGGTAGGCCTCTATCTGCATACAGCAAACCAACAGACAGCGACGATCTCCCCTCTTTAGCTTCTTCAAAGAGGCACGCCCAAAGTTCTCGAGCTGTTCAGCTAACCCGCTCCCCACCCCCTAATACCTCCAAGACACCCCAGTTATACTCTAAAAACCTACATGTCCATCCCACCATTATAGCAACATTTTCCGAATCTTAGTCTCTCATTGGTCAATTTTTGTGGGTGTTCTATCACACCACCATAGTCACGTCATTGGTTTCACAGCATTCATTGTTCAACAATACGTAATCCACGCTTCACAAATACAGCTTCCTTCCATTTACAATATGTTTCAAAACTCTACATTTTTATTGTCCGCCTCTACAGCTTCCGCGGAAGAAGTTTGTACATTTGCTCATGATCTCACGGCCATCCTTCCGTTACTTGGCAGACAAACAATGGTTTACAAAGGTCGTCTACATTGCCTTCTTCATCTCCCTCTCAGAGCTCGAATTTTCAGCTTTTATTTGACTTTTTCTCGTGTTAACCCTTGATTCGTCATACAAACGATGTAAGCCTATGCATGCTTCACTACGATGAATAAAACACAGACATTATTAATTTCATGAAATTTAATTCTCACTGTTTACCACCCACCATTTGCACTAACCCACGGTATTCGTCTAATAAAGCATTAACGCACAGAAAGCAGCATTATTATTATTTAAAATTTCAAGCAGAACATAAATGCGGCCTAGTTTTTCATGCATTAGTCCACGCATTGGTGCACGCATGCGCACAAGCATTTCCCCGTGTTTTTGCATGTTAGTTTCACCGCACACGGTTAGTAAATGTTACAGAGGAATTAATCCGAGCAGGTTTTACTTTCTCAAACCCCTGCTCCATCAATCCCCCCCTTTGATGGCATTTTTTGAGCCATCACAAAAATCTCCATCAAACTAATTACCACCTTTATTTTTATCTAAAGGATTGTACTCTTTTCTCGTTTTGCATTTTCTCATCTAAATTTTTCATCATTTCGTAGTACCTCATATCCTCTAATTCTATTTCTTCTCTTCTTCTTTTCCAAGCTCTACGTTTATTATCTACTTTTGTCATCTCCTTCTTTTCACATCTACCCTTACGACATTTATATGCCAACATTATTAACAGAATCACTACAGCTATTGAAACAATTGGTATTAGTATTTTACCTAATAAGCTACTCCCAAATGTGGAAAACCATTTACCTATAGAGGAAAAACTCTGTCAACCTCCAGTTGAGTCAAATCTTCATGTAATTTTGTAATATTCTTTATATACCCCTCCAGACTTTTTTGCTTTTATCAGGTATATAAGTACAGCAGTGTTGTATTTTCAACATGCCACAGACTCCACCCACTTTTGCCATTAAAATATCCAGGGCAAGTCGATTTTGCAAAACCATTGATCTAATTGCAACCATTTCAGTATCAATCATTAAAAACCCACCAGCAGTGTCTGTTGATAAACGATTAACCACTGTGGACAATTTTCGAATTTTATGGGAATTTAGAACGACTCCAACTGAGGGTATCAGTGCACCAAAAATATCACCAATTATTTCTGAAAAACCTGCTCTCTTTTTACGTGTTAGTCCATGCTTTATTTAATTGATTTTATTATTTCTATCTACATGGTAAACTTTAGGAAATACGATGCCAAAATAACAACTACCATACCAGTGTGCTGGCAACCTATAGTAAGCATTTTTACCACACACATAATAAACTCCAGGAAATACAGGATCAGTTCCACCTTTTAATCCCCATCCACCAGTTATCAGGAAAGTGTGTTCACACTCACTATTACCAATGAAATAATTATTATAGTCAGTTTTTAATCTAAGTAAGCAAAGTTTCCCTTTATGATACCAATTCAGAGACATTGCAGCGTAAGTTTCGCCTTTCTTATAATTTCCATCTCTAAAAGCCCATGGTGGTACATGTGACTTCTGTTCAGCAGCTTTCCTTTAAAAATCCTGTCTTCTATCTTCAACCATGTTAATTAATTCTTTCTCTTCAGCCCGCAAACTACAAGTCAGATTATTTCTATGAGCATATACTGTATCTACTGTCTGTGTAATATGGAAAAATTCTCCCATGTATCCCGCATTTCTATTACTAATCACCTTATTCATATCTTTTCTGAAAGGAATTTCTGAAAACACTAAATCCATATTTGAATAATAGTACTCCAACTTCCCCATCACGTAAAAAAGACTTGTAAGAACACTACATGAAACGCCATATGTTAAAGGAAGGTGATGGTAAGTCACCCCCTCTGAGACAGACGAAGGTAATTGCATGCACACGTAACAATCTCTCACATCCATTGTGTCCACATATTCATATAACAATTTGGTAAAGACATTTAACAAGAAATCACTAATGGATTTGTCATGATGATAAACGCTATCATCAACCTGATCATTGTTAGTTTTAGGGGTTTCTTTAGTAACAGGGTCCATTCTTTCACTAATCACATTATTAGTATTATTCTTGATATTAGTTACCATTAGAATAGGTACAAAGACAGTTAATATTAACCATATTAACATTAATAGCAAGACACTACATAAGCAAGCTTTAATACATCTACGTTTAAAACTAGGTTCTTGATTTCCACTCACTATATCTTCTGCCATTTTGTATACTATAAAAAAATAAAAATCTAAGAAAAACTTAAGAAAAATCCTAACAACTTTCTAAACATTTTGACATCTTGTCCCAAAACCACCGGAAGAATAGTATATCCAACACTTCAAGAAGAAAGCTTCTTGTTTACCCCCCTCTTTTTTTTTCTTCTTTTTTTAAAGTCTTCTTCAGATCATCTGGAACTTCCCAAATATTTTCACTGAATTTTGTTGCACCTTAATTTTTCACTGTTCTCTTTTAAGGCGGTCTCAGTTTTCTTTCATCAATTTGCTTAGTACCAGTACCAGCTTCTCTTTCTATTTGATCTGTGCTTTCAATTTCTTCCAAAATAACATATGTCCATTCAGGAGCTCTGTATTTCCTGCTTGGGACTCTTATTCTCTTTGTTCTTCGTACTGATTCTTCTTCTGATTCTTCTTGTTCAGTTTGACTTGATACTTCATTTATTTGTTCTGGTCTTCTCTTTTCAAGAGTGTATTTCAGTCTTTTTACTCCACTTGGCCAATTGTCACCCTTTTTCGCTCTCTTAGCTTGAACCACTTCTTCACCCTTTCTTTCTGGTTGACGGGTTCTTTTATTTAGTCCCTTTCTTTGTTGAACTTGCTCTTGATCTTCTGTAACTTCCTTTCCTACTTGCTCAACAGCAGTCTTACAAGACCCAGTAGCTGGTGCCCACTCTACTTGACTTGTACTTGGTTGTTCATCATCATTTTGCTTGTCAGAATCTGTCACTCTAGATTCTTTAGCTTCACAACCTTCAGCTTCTGATTTCTTATTTTTATTCACCAGTTGCTGCTCACCTTCTTTTTCAAGTGGACTTGGGACTCTTCTGGTATGACTCGCATGGATCCAGTTTGGCAAACCACCACACTTCACTGCTGTTGTTGCCACCAAAATAATCTGATAAGGTCCATGCCACCTGGGTTCTAAACACGACTTCCTCACGTGTTTCTTCACAAGAACCCACTCTCCTGGACTCAGATCATGTGCTTGATCCGGCTGTGCTGCGGTTGCAATTTCTCCAACCTGATGAGACACAGAACGCACCAGATCAGCCAATCCTTTGCAATAATCAAGCACTAGATCATCAGAAATATTCATCAGTTTGTTTGCTGGTACAATCGCTTGTCTCATTGCTCTTCCCATCAGCACTTCATGAGGACTCAATCCAGTCTTTTTATCTGGGATGCTTCTAAGACTCATCAATACCAGGGGTAAAGCGTCAGGTCACTTCAGAGTTGTGGATGCACATACTTTTCCCAGTCTAGATTTTATAGTGCCATTAATTTGCTCGACCACTCCAGATGCTTCTGGTTGATAGGCACAATGCAGCTTCTGCTCAATCTGTAGTGCTGCACAGATCATCCGAATTATCTCATTATTAAAATGAGATCCCCTATCTGTCTCTAAAGTGACTGGAAAACCGAACCTTGGAATTAGTTCTCTTAGAAGCAGCTTCGCAACAGTCAAACTATCATTTCTCCTTGTTGGATAAGCTTCTACCCAATGAGAAAACAAGCAAACAACAACTAACACATATTTTAGTCCGTTACATGGGGGAAGTTCAATGAAATCAAGCTGGAGCCTCGTAAATGATCCTGCTGCTTTTCCTATTCGTCCCCAACTCACAACTGTCTTTCTGCCTGGATTTTGCTGCTGACATGTAACACACCTCTGGCTTAAACTCTCTGTAATGACCCTGAATTTAGGGTTATACCATGACTGCTTGAAGAACCTTATCACTGCATCTCTTCCAACATGTGCAATTCCATGGTATACCCTTGCCATTTGGAATAGTAAAGAATCTGGCATAACTGGTCTTTCATCTATATACACACAAACGTCATCTTCTGCTCTCTTCTTGCAGCCTGATTTCCTCCAAATTTCCTTTTCCTCATCACTTGCCTCTTCTTGTAACTGTCTAATTTCATCCCAGGTTTCCCAGGAGGAAAACATTAGGCAGCAATTAGTATTTTTCTTCTCCAACCCCTCTGTTTATCACAATTGAATTTTGTGCACAGAAACGCACTACTTGATCAGTGTATCTGTTGCCGCTTGTTACATAATCATTTCCTGACTTATGTGTAGAACATTTGACCACTGCAATTTTCTTTGGCAATTGCAAAGCATCCAATAAATCTTTCACATTTTTGCTATTTCTTATAGGAGAACCTGAAGAAGTCAGAAATCCCCTTTGAATCCATAACTGTCCAAAATCATGAACCACCCCAAAACCATATTGACTGTCCGTAAATATGGTTACTTTCAAATTTTGCCAATTTTGCTTGCTCAAATCAGAGCTATGATCTCAGCAATTTGTGCAGAATTGACCCCTTTTAGACAGGATGCTTCCAGAACCGCAGCGACTGTACATACGGCATAAGCAGAACTCAATTCGCCTTTTTCATTTCTCAAACAAGATCCATCAACAAAGATCACACTATCTGATTCTTCTAATGGGGTATCCTTAATGTCTGGCCTTGGTTTTGTGCACAATTCTGTCACATCCAAACAATTATGATCTGCTTCATCTCTTACTTCCTCACAAAATGGACTAGACAACAATGTTGCTGGTTTTATTGTCGTATATCTCACTACTGTCACATTTTCAGCACCTAGTATTACTCTTTCCTACCTAGTCAGCCGACTACAGGTCATATGCTGCGTACGTGTTCTTGTCAAAAGGATTTCAACTGAGTGTGGCACATATACTTTAACTGGATGTCCCACAACAATCGCTTCACTTTGTTTCAAGCTCACACAAGTAGCAGCTACTGCTTTCAAACAACCTGGTAACGCTGCAGCCACTGAATCCAAAGTAGCAGAAAAATATGCCACAGGATGTCGTGCCATTCCATGTCTCTGAGTTAAAACTGAAAACACCCATCTCTTTTACAACAGTACAAAGCAAAATTCTTTGTATAATCTGGCATTCCCAATGCAGGTGCTCGACAAAGACTGTCTCGTAACTCAATAAAAGCATTCATGCTTTCATCGTTCAATTCAATCGGATCAGTGAAAAACCACTGATCCACTGTCTGCAGTATCCAACCATTCCCAGGAACATTCTCACTTCCTTCTGAGTTTTAGAGGGCTCATTTGTTGAATCACACTGATCCTTTCTGGTGTCAACTCTCTCACTCCTTTCTCTATTTTGTGTCCCAAATATTGGACCTCTTGTTTACAGAACTGTAATTTTGCTGGTGAGACTTTGTGTCCCTCTTCTGCCAGATGATTCAGTAAGGCAATTGTATCTGTCACACATGCCTCTCGTGTTTTTGATGCCACCAGTAACCCTGGGCGTAGTTCGCGTAGTAGCGCTATGCGTAGCTACGCGAAGTGCACTTCGCACTACGCGAGCTACGCGTCGCACTACGCGAACTGCGCAGTTTGCTGTTCGCAATGATTGCACAGTGCCGGATGCTTGTCCGCACTGTGCAATCATTGCAAACGGCATCTTGCACAGTACAAGCGGTCGTTTTCTGCCGCTCGAATAGATTTTTACTCGAGCAGCAGCTTTCTCAACGCGGACTGGTAGTTTCTCATCGCAAGCGGTCGCGAGCATACGCGACCACTCGCAATGAGAAACCTGACCTCCCCGCGTTGAGAATCTCGCCGGGAGGTTTATTTTCCACGCTCGCGATCGGCAACTTGATGTTGCTGATCGCGAACGAGGAAAAAGTCTCACCGGGATGTCATTTTGCTCGCTCGCGGTCGCCAACTTGACGTTGAGGACCGCGAGCAAGCAAAAAATGCCCGCTACGCGTTTTTGCACTGTGCTACGTGCAATTCGCGAAGTTGCGCAAACTACGCAAACTACGCGAGCGTAGCGTAGTACTACGCCCAGGCCTAGCCACCAGTAGGTCATCAATGTACTGAACCAAAACCGATTTTTCTGGCATAATCAAAGTCTCCAAACATTTCTTCAAAATCAGATTAAAAATCGATGGACTCTCTGTGTACCCTTGAGGAACTCGGCACCATGCCAGATCACGGTCCCCTAACCGGAACGCAAATAAATATTGGCTATCCGGATGTAAGGGAATCGAGAAAATGCCTGGCACAGATTAATTACTGTATACCAATCTGCATCACAGAGAATTTGATATAGGATTACTGCTGGATTTGGCACTATTGGACAACAGGGTACTACAATCTTATTTATCTTTCGTAAATCATGTACTATCCTATATTTTACGCTTGGCTTTTTAATTCCCATAATAGGTGAATTACAAGGACTGCTTAGTATTTCTTTTAAAATACCTTACTCAATCATTTGGTCAATCACAGGAATAACTCCTGCTGTTATCTCAGGACTCATTTTGTATTGAGGTGTGTTTGGAAATGTTGCACCCGGTTTCACCGTAACCTGAATAGGATCCACACCTTTCATCAGGCCAATCTCTTATCCTGAGAAATCCCATACATCAGATCTTACAGTATCTCTCAATTCTGCAGGCAAATCTTCTTCAGTAAGAAATGAAAACAGTTCATCCACTTCTGTCCCTTGCTTTGCTAACATCATTTTAAATGCAACATCCTCATCTGGTGTTTGAAAAGCAATACCATCTGGTGTACAATAAATTGTGCAATTAATTTTGCACAGTAAATCACTCCCTAACAGATTCACCGGACTCGTATCACATACCACAAACCGATGCATGTCTCTGAATCTTCCAATATGAACTTCTATTGGCTTTGTTATTGGGGTTCGGATATGCTTATTGGAAACTCCTACGACTTGGATATGCACTCTTCCTCCCCCCTCAGGCACCGTCATTGAGATGAGTCTGAATCACTCTCATTGCACTGCAACAAGTATTGCGGAATCATTTGCACATTTTGATTCTTACCAATTTGTTCACCCGCATGAAATACAGTGTTCGCACTGTATCTCTGCACCTGAGCATTCACATTATTTGGCATAGGAGCTTGTGGTACCTGTAACTGTGGAGTAACTATCTGCTGCTGCTGTTGTTGATTCACAATCACCTCATTCTGCATCTGTGAATTTAAATTTTGATTCAACCCATTATTTTTCTGAGCATATCTACACTCATTCTTCCAATGTCCAAATTTTCCGCACGCATGAAAAGGATATTTCCTTTTCATTTCATCTTTATTCATCTTACCTCTACCTCTACCACCACTCATTACTTGACCATTCTGATTCTGACCTCTCATCTGAAAATCTGTTTGGGAACCACTGTTTCCTTCTTGCTGCTCTGCTACCTTCTCTTGTGCCCACATCATTTTCTCTTTTATCTTCTTATGTCTCGATTCAATATCATCACTACAATACTTTGCATACCTCAGTATCTCATCAACCGTTTTACTCTGCCAACAAATCAAATGTTGCTGAATCATGTTACTAATTTCTGGTTTTAATCCAAATACAAAATGATACACAAAAGGTCCCATATCTTTATCTCCAATATTCTCAAACCCACTAAACTGTTTAAACACCTGTAACAACCTTTCATAATAAGCATGTACTGACTCCTTTGGTTCTTGGGGTGTTCTGTCAATTTTAACCCAATCTGTTTCTTTCGGAGAAATTTTCCCTTTCAGGTATGTAATTACCTGATGATATTTTCTCATCACCTCATCTGAAGGTGCGCCTGTTTTCGGATCTCTAGGATATTCTTCTTTAGGCCAAACAACAGTAATCTTACACTCTGTCCATAAATCTGCTGGAACAACAATCTCAAATAAACCATCCAGATCTTTCAACAAGACTTTTGAAACCTTCACAAACCTCTCTACTTGTTTGTACCATTCAACTGGTTTTTCCCTCAACCAAGGGAAGTCATGAGTAAAAGACAATATATCCTGTCTTGTCCAAGGAACGCGAACATATCCACCACCCGGAACTTCTCTCATTGGACACACCCTTTCAGCCTGTTCTGTTTCTCTCAGTGGAAATAAAGTTGCATTTTTGTTGGCATCCATTTCTTCTTTCTTTTTCACCCATCATTCTACATCTCCCCATTTCTTCAGAATATTTGTTAATTCTTTTATTTGCAATCTTTTACCAGACGCATTCAAACTCTCTAAATCCTTTTCAGTAAAATCCAGTCTATATGTTTTCTGTAACACTTTTGACTTCTCTATGTCCACTTCATATTCACAAGCAGCCTCTGTCAACTTTTCATGAAGATTTCTCGCTTTCCAAGTAATGTTTTTGCACAGAAATAACAACTCTTCATCTCGATAATTACCCAATCTGTCTGGACTTATTGTACCAATAATAATTTCTTCCAAATCCACTCTCAATTTACCCACATCTATACTCTGTGGTTGAGGTTTTCGCTTTTTCATTCCCCTTATCCAGTCATCTAATTCATCTGGTGAGGGTCCCATTGAACTCCCTGATATCGGAGTGATATTTTGCACTAATCTTCTCGGATCCATTTGCGCACTTCTCTTAGGGGTTTCAGTTAACATCTCACAAACTGGCAAATCAATTAATGAAGTGCTTGTCTCTGTCTGTTCTACCTGATCATCTATCGTTACCACTTTATTCCTGTCTCTATTCATTGGGACTGTCAACGTATGTATTTTTGATATATTCTGTTTTTCTCCATACAATGGAACTATAGGTCCAATCGTTACTGGCACTGTTAATGCTTCCGCATTCAGATTCAACTGATTAATTTTCTGAGTCAACTCCTCTCTTGCCCTATTCAACATATCCATTTCACTCTCCTGTACTGCTCTAGTCACTCCTGGGACTTGTGAAACCTACGGAATTAGTGGGGTTCCCATTAATGGTGTATTTGGGACTGTCTCACTTGTGTTCTCTTGATAAGGTGGTTTTTTTTTAGTCAAAATGTCATCTAATAACTCATCATCAGAATCACTTAGGACAAAATCTATCCTTGATGACTCTACATTTTTCTTCTTCTCTTTACATTTGCCTCCGTTTGCTTCTTCAGCAACTAAAACTGGATACAGACCCTCTGTTACAACCGCTCTCCTCCATCTTTTCATTCTTTCTCCTCGACTTTCAAAAGGATAATTAGTCATAATATTTCTGTATCTTCTTCCGCCCCTATATTTCTCCCGCTCATATGCCTCATATTCCCATTCCTCAAGAGCTTCATACTGAGTAGGTCTAGGTCTAGGTTCTAGAGAATGCATTCGTTTTCTCAGATTCTGTAGAATCCTTACATTAATTGTACCATGCTCTGGAAAAGCTAAAACACCATCATCTTCCGTGTATTTCACCCAATTCTCTAACCAAGTACGCGTATGGTAACCACATTCCAACATCATAAAAGAAGCAGCTGTTCCCGGAGGTGGAATAAGAATTCCCTCTCTCGTAACTATTGGTTTGTCCTTTTTAAAGAATCTCTTTATCTTATTAACCAACTTAATTTCCCCAAAACTTCTCGCTAAAATACAATTCAATAAACAAACAACAAACTATTGGTACTTCCGCTTATTCTATTTGCTAACAACCGTCCAAAAGCAGCGCGACTCACACCAACAAACCAATCAGAACACTCCTACGTAATCAGTACCTTGACCAATACTAGCGCGGCTCACAGTAATCGACCAATCACAGCACTTTGAACGCCAGCGGCCTGACCAATGCCAGTGCGGCTTTTTGTGACATCAGTACTACTCCTTCTACTGACCCTCCTTTACAAATATAATACGGCAATGTTTTTCTATACTTTTCTCAATAAAACTTGTTAGAAAACAAACATAAAACAATGCTACTTTGTCTGTTCCACTAAATAAAGAGATAGTCTTCACTTCAAAAAGAAATATTCTTTCACTTCAAGTCAAACAACGACCAGCACTATTCTACACCCACACAAGCTACAGCCTCTCGCCGTTGAGTATTATGACAACAGACAAAGTACTTCTGCAGTGTGATACCTTATCCACACTATTCTTCTGCCTCTTCAGGCTCATACATTATCATCCCGGGATCTTAGATTACTCCGTACCAGTACTTCAAGACAACATAGAACAAAAACACTAACTTTTCATGTTAAGGAAACAAGAAATCAATAATCAACCATCCTCTGCTACCAAAAACTGATCCAACGCCAATCAGGGATCGATAATCAATAATACACAGGCTCATCCTAACACACAAGATACATAATTGAACCTGTAATCAAACTCTCTGTCCTCTGGTCGATGGACCATTAGTTGAAGAGTTGATGGTAACTAACTATTGATCTATACTACTGAATAAAGCACAAAACTCAGTATAAGGTTAAAAGTATTTATCGCAAATAAGGTGAAAATAAATGCTCATCATGTACAGATTTTCAAGGCAAACAAAGAATAAATCACAGAGAGAGAACATTTGTCAAAGCAAATAAAGATATCAAACTCAAATCACAATGATCAGAATGCAATGAAGGAGTGGATAGATGAAGAAACATACGTTTCAGAGACAAATATACTTCTGCAAATATTTATGCAAAATACAGGTTTTACCCATACTAACCTAACTGTCTTAGTAGAAAATCTACCCCCTGGCCATGAGAATAGATTGGGGTTCCCCGGGAAAGATTCAGGGAACAAAGAATAGGAAACAGGTAGGCCTCTATCTGCATACAGCAAACCAACGGACAGTGACGATCTCCCCTCTTTAGCTTCTTCAAAGAGGCACGCCCAAAGTTCTCGAGCTGTTCAGCTAACCCGCTCCCCACCCCCTAATACCTCCAAGACACCCCAGTTATACTCTAAAAACCTACATGTCCATCCCACCATTATAGCAACATTTTCCGATTCTTAGTCTCTCATTGATCAATTTAGGGGGTGTTCTATCACACCACCATAGTCACGTCCATGGTTTCACAGCATTCATTGTTCAACAATACGTAATCCACGCTTCACAAATACAGCTTCCTTCCATTTGCAATATGTTTCAAAACTCTACATTTTTATTGTCCGCCTCTACAGCTTCCGCGGAAGAAGTTTGGACATTTGCTCATGATCTCACAGCCATCCTTCCGTTACTTGGCAGACAAACAATGGTTTACGAAGGTCGTCTACATTGCCTTCTTCATCTCTCTCTCAGAGCTCAAATTTTCAGCTTTTATTTGACTTTTTCTCGTGTTAACCCTTGTTTCGGCATACAAACGATGTAAGCCCATGCAAGCTTCACTACGATGAATAAAACACAGACATTATTAATTTCATGAAATATAATTCTCACTGTTTACCACCCACCATTTGCACTAACCCACGTTATTCGTCTAATAAAGCATTAACGCACAGAAAGCAGCATTATTATTATTTAACATTTCAAGCAGAACATGAATGCGGCCTAGTTTTTCATGCATTAGTCCACGCCTTAGTGCACGCATGCGCACAAGCATTTCCCTGTGTTTTTGTGTTTTTGCATGTTAGTTTCACCGCACACGGTTAGTAAATGTTACAGAGGAATTAATCCGAGCAGGTTTTACTTTCTCAAACCCCTGCTCCATCATGGTTATCTACAATAGTGAGGAGTGACTGCATAGAAAACACAAATGGAAAAATACAGATTTGAAACGGTTCGTTGTTGAAGCACACTTGGTGATATATCTGGTTTTTGTAATGAGGAGGAGAATCATGGGCTAAATGGCATCTGTCAGAATGACAGTGACTTCAACGCTCTTTAGCAACTACACAGTGATCTACAATTCACAAGTTCGAATCCCGTGGAGGCAGACCCAGCCTTCTATCCTTCTGATATCATGGACTGAGTACTGATAATTGTAAGTGAGATAGCTAATATTTGCAGTGCTTACAAATGGACAGACTACAGTATGAAGGAAGGGACAGAGGTCTCAAAACACAAAATAAGCAGATGTTAGATTAGAAATTTGCAATTCATACGATATGCACCTCTGAAAAAAAAAATCGGGAGTCAATCCCCAAAGAAAAGTAGCAAACCATCAGCTATTGTAGTACTCCTGTGACAAGGCACGTTAGCTGCTGTTGAGAATTCACAGATATTCTCGCTAGGATGCCTGGGGAGCTGTGCTGAGTATCGGTTTCTCAGTTTACTACTTTCAGGGAAACAGACTTGCAGGGACTCCACTTCCTCCCAGCACCATTTGCGGCTGGAGCCGCCACCGCGACCTCTGCCCTCCTGTTTGCGCCCGCACGCGTACAAAAGGGAATTCAGCATCCCGCAGCGTGGGACACAGGCTTGCAGGGAATTCACTTCCCAGCACCATTGGCGGACGGAGCCGCCACCATGACCTCTGCCCTCCTGTTCGCGCCCGGAGGCGCACAAAAGTGAATCCGGCATCCCACAGTGCGCAGGCATGCCCGGGCAAAATCTGGGACAAGGGCGGGCCCGTCCACGCCCGTCATCGCCCAGAGGAGGCTGGGCTGGGCCACCCCCCTGACATCTGCCCTAGGAGGTTCTGCTCCCAGAATCTGTCGTCTAGAGCAAGATCAAAGGTACGACCCCCACTTAGAGGACTGATATTTTATCACTGCAAGCTAACGGGGTTTATAGATATTAGGTTCCCATAAGGTTTCTATCCCCAGGGTGCCACCACTGAAGGTTGCCCTCCTGTAACCGAGAATCTGTTTGGATCTTTTGACTTTGTCCTGGCTTTAGAAACTTGCAACAATGGGGAAACGGGCGTGCCCTGCAAAGCAACAAACCTTGCTGCAGCAGTTTGCTCCCACAATGGCTCCCACTTCAACCGATAAAATGTTACAGAGGGCCATTGGTGCCGTGGCAACAGAGATTGAACTTACTGAGCGGCGTCTATCCCTAACCCCTGATCTCTATTTTTCGGCGCCTGATTTGACCTCCCCTCAATCTACCTCTGACCCAGAACCTGTGCCACAGGCTTCTCAAGCTAATATCTCTGCTAGGGAGAGGGAACCACTAACAACTGGCCAGCGGGGGAAATAGTTTGTGGACCCGCCAAAAATGGGAAACCCAAGCAATGGGCAGGACGGGCACAAAAAGAAAGAAGCGTAATGATGGGACGCCCGACACTGGAACCCTTCAAGTTGACCCAGATTCGGTTTCGGGTTTTGCATGTAATAGTCAAGTACTTTCAGACTATCCAACATGGATAAAGAACTTAATGGTGGACCTTCAGACTCATGTCAGATCTATTGTGAACGAAGAGCTAAGCTCTCTTTCAGTTCGGGTTGACAAACTGGCAGAAACTTTGGAACTCTGGGTGGGTAGTCTGATGCCAGTTCTAGGGAAAGGTACAGCTGTTAACCGCCAGGCAGACATAGGTGTGCAAGCACCTGACCAAGCCCCCACCCAAGTCTCAGTAACAAGGACAGAATTCCCATATGTCCAAAACCCCACCCCTACCCTTGTTCCTGGTCTGGCTAGCAGTGAGCCTAGAAATAAAAATCCGGCATATCCTAGTTTGGTAAACAAACCCCACATTGTGAGTCGGTCCAGGCCAAAGCACAGAGGGGAGGGTGATAGTGGATCGTATTGTAATAGGGCCGGAGAAGGGTATAGCGATCTACCTTCCATCAATTTACCCCCTGCCTCATCTCCCTATGTTATTGTCCTAGTGGGTGTACCTGAGCTCAACCCCGGACAGCGGGAATTGCATTACGAACTAAAAAATAAATGCATATTTTGGTTAGCAAGGGAGAGGCAATTCTCCTATGAAAATGCTGGAGAGATCTTTATGATCCGCAGGGTAAGGTGGGTGGGGAATAGACCAAAAGATGTGCAAGGGGATTGCATAGTAATCAATTTTAAAAATCCCATGATCGTTCAAACCCTCCTAGGCCCAAAACACCAGTTTTCAGGGGAGGGAATCAGGTCTCTTCCCCTAGGGCATCTTTACATCCCACACTCAGTACCAGACCCTAACGCGTACATGAGCCATGGACAGGGGTCATGGAAACAGAATCACCACCACAAAAGCCAGAGGTTCCAAGCCCCCAGACCGCTTTTATACAGTGTATCCACAGTAAATAGATTTGGGGTCTTGGAAGAGGTAGACTGACTCACAGCAATTCAACACACTGAGCAGCCCACCTTCATCCAACTTGAAACTGGGGTGAGGACTTCCCTTAGAATGGAATTTTACCCCCCTACTTCTAAGCCCAGACCTGGGATAGGTGTTTTGTCGAACCCTCACGCTGTAATTCTTTCAAGCACCTTTTGATGTTTCTGTAAGTATAAATGTAGGTGCAATCCAAGTTGTGCCCCAGTCCGTAGCCCCAACATTCCCTGTAGACCCAAATATCTCAGTGTCCACAATCGATAGCTCTGTGGCTGTAACCGGAATCCTGACAGCCGGTTCAAGGGACCAACTTAGTGTAACTAGCCTTCCAAACGCTGAATTCAGGGCACCTACGCCTGCCAATACCAGAAACCCAGTTAAGTTAAAGATCTTATCTTAGAATGTTGCAGGCCTGAGAAATAAGCTTGATAGTCCTGACTAGGGGGAATTCGTGGACCAATACGACATCTGTATATTCCAAGAAATCTGGAACAGGGAGGTGGCCGGGCTGCAACTTTTAGGCGTAAAGGTAGGCCCTCAGGCAGTTTATGCATATGGGTTGGGTCCCATTTGGGTTGTTCGGTAAAACCACAGGAGTTTGTTTCTAACGACGTCCAGTGCCTTCTTCTGACTTTTACTTCCAAGGCCAGAATTGCCCTGCTAAATGTCTACTCCAGGCCCGTAAGTATTAGTCATAAATCTCCGACCCTTGACCAACTAGCTACCTACTAGACCATCATCCCCAGTAACTATTGCACGGTTGTGGGAGGGGATTTTAACTGCCAGTTTGAGCCCTTGAGTGACTTTAATGGTGGAGTGCCCAGTGAAGAAGATCTACACTGGGGTGTCCCTGAGGTCAATATCCAGCTAATAAGGGCTTGAACACCGCTGGCGCTGCAGATCAAGTTCCTTACTTTGTCTCAATCCCTACGGGCTTGTAATGGTCGAACTAAATCTGATATGCCGGGGAACTATACTTTCAATCGCCCAGGGCATCCTTCTATCATAGATTACATCCTAATTGATATTAGGATCTGGCAGGTGCTTGACTTTATTGTCTCCACCTGCCATGATAGCGATCACAATGCCCTAACTGTTGAGCTAGAACTGCCGTCCACTGAAGCTGCTGTTGGTCTAACCACACCGACAGACGATAGACTTGTTTTGACCAAAGACAGAAAACGGGTCCGGTGGACAGCCTTACACCAATCACATGTCAAGCTGGCTTCTCTGTACGAGACAGTTATCCCTTGTCTTGTGGCAGCGGAACAATCCATCTCTGGTGATGGTGCACTAATCTTGCATGAGCAAATTGCTGTGACCCATGAATTGCTGACAACTAGTTTAGCGGATATCTTTTACCCTCTGCCCCGACCCAGTGGCCAGAAAAAGGGTAAACACCCCTGGTTTAAGAAAAGCTGCCGGAAGGCTAAGCTAGCCCTGATTGAGGCAATCAAAGCCAAAGATCGACCCTTAATTAGAGCAAGTAGGGTGTTTTATAGGGCTTGTATTACTGAAGCCAAAAAAGCTTGGGAGGTGGAAAAGTGGGAGTCCTTAAAGCAGGCCCTTTCTGCCCATGATATGAAGACTTTCTGGTGCATAGTGAATACTGGCAGCAGACAAGGGAAGTCGGCCATCGAACCAAATATTGCTGCTGATAAATGGAAAGAATATTTTGAGACACTGTACCAAGGGCTAGGAGATGTAGTTACTAATATAACCTACAAGATTACTCCCTTGCTAGATATATGGACAGAGGCCCCTCAGATAACCCTAACAGAGATAATGAGTGCTCTAAAGAAAATTGCCCCCTCCAAAGCTCCTGGCCTCGACAAGATCCCTGGCGACCTCTTACACTCTGAGCCAACTATCTGGGCCCCCTACCTTTGGTCTTTATTCAATGCCATATTGCAGGGAATGGCTATTCCCTCTACATGGCCAGGTGCAGAAATTCTCCCAGTTCACAAAAAGGGTTCACCCCTTCTCCCCTCTAACTGTAGGCCCATAAGCTTAATTGACGTAAGTCAGAAGATTTTTGCCAGGGTACTGTTGGTCCGGCCACAAGCCTGGATGGATGAACACAATATCTTAAGCCCACTACAAGCTAGTTTTAGGGAAAACACTTCAACTATGGACCAAATATTCAGGCTTCAACTCTTGTACTGGAAAATGGTGACAATAGAGGGTGGCAGTCTCTATTTGATCTTATTGGATTTAAAATCTGCGTTTGATCTGGTACCAAGAGAGACGCTGTGGGCCGTTCTAAGTGATCTGGGGGTGCCTCCTTATCTTTGCCATATGTTGAGGCATTTGCAGGAAGGCAATTATGCTCAAATTAGATTCGGCAAACGCGGGGAACTTACCTCACCCATTCCAATAGATAGAGGCGTTAGGCATGGGTGTGTGCTCACACCCACCCTTTTCTGTCTGTTCATCAATGCACTTGTTGATGTGTTGAATGCGGGAAAGGATAATGATGCACCCAAGGTAGCCAGCAGGAAAATACCGGCAATGATGTTTGCCGATGATACTTTGTTGCTCTCAAAAACACCAATGGGCATACAGAGGATCCTCGACAACTTCAAGGCCTTTTGCGACAGTAGGGGACTCAAGATCAATTGCTCGAAGACCAAATATATGGTCTTCAATTCAACTAGTACCACCCGTTCTAATCCCAGCTTGCATGGTACTCTCCTGGAGAGGGTCTCTGTTTTTGATTACCTTGTGGTTACCCTGACCGAAAAAATGGCCTGGGGGGCGCAAATTAATAAAACCAGTTTGAAGTTGGCGCAGAGTACAGGAGGGTTAATGAAGATATTTAGGAACTCCCCGTTCAAGCCTATCGGCCCAATAGTGGAAATCTATAAAATGCAAACTAGGGGTCCTGCTATGTATGGGTCCGAACTTTGGGGGCACAACTCTCTAAGAAATATTACCAAGATTGATAATGCATTTACCAGGCAGATTCTTGGTCTTCCACCTAGTACTCCGCTTATACCACTGCGTCTAGATCTGGGGATAACACCCATTGCCGATGATATTGCCCTTAGACCACTACTCCACTGGCGCCGTCTACGGGTAACCCCGGAATTGGCTGCTTACCGGGACGAGTTAAAGGAGGTTTTGACTCTGAATGGTGCCAGAAAAATACCATGGTTAGCTTATGTTAGGGACACCTTTCAGAATATGGGCAGAGCGAGCCTATGGCACACCCCTGAGGAAGCCTATGTCATAGTCTCTCGTAAGGAATTGGCGCAGGGATACAGGGAAGAAAGATTTACCAGAATACAGGGGTGTCCGGCAATAGGTTCACTGGCAGCTTCGTTTATGAGTGTTAAAGATCAATATAGCCTAGAGCCTGCCCTGGATGAGATACAACCTGCGCTAGCAAGGAAACTCTATGTCCAATTTAGGCATGGGACCCTCCCACTACGCGCCTTCATGAACAAATGGGCAGGTGCCTCTACTCTGGGCTGGGCTGTGCTGCTTGTGACCATGCAGGGGAATCAGAGTTACATATCTTCTTTTTCTGCCCTGGTTATAGAAATTCTAGGCGTCATTGGCTGACTCAACTCTGTAGAAACTTGGGCACCAGACACTGTGTGGATGCTTTTAGGCTGCTGAAGTATAATACTCTAACTCTTATAGTATTTGCGGTGTCACACTTTTTATTTTCTATGCGGTGTGTGCGCAGGTCGTTTTTAAAACAGTATCCCATAGGGTTGTAACTGAAAACATCACCACTTTTTTTTTTTTGTTTGGGTTGCCCCTTATGTGGTTTTCATTTACGTCTTTTTCATGTTGTAGACCGTGAAGTCCATCTGCACTTGTTTTTATGTATGTGCTGTAATTAATCTTGCTCATTTTTTTGTGGGGAGTGGGTAACTACAGAAATCTGGAGCTGTAACCATTGGGCCTTTGGTATTTTAAGACTATTGAATCTGAGAATGTTTTTTATCAACATGTTGCTTATCTTGCACTTTTATGGTCTACTGACCGCAACAAAGTTGTTTTGAATTGAATTGAATTCACAGATATTCTCGCTAGGATGCCTGGGGAGCTGTGCTGAGTACCGGTTTCTCAGTGTACTACTTTCAGTGTAATATGACAACCCAAAGGCTCCCACGTCCACTGTGTGTAAATGTCAGGATTTAAGAATAATTTTGAAATTCCCCAAAGGAATATAGCTGATGATCTCAATTTTCCACCTGTTCCATCCAAGGTACGGAATAATAAAACATCAATTAGGACATGGGGACAATATGGTAAGAGAAAAGACATAAGAGACACTGGTTGGGAGGGATGCCAGCAGCAGTCTAGGGTCAGCTCACACCCAAAGCTTGGATGTCCTTGAAAGGGTAAATGCAAAAGTATGAGGTTTGTAAATGTGTGAGACATTATTGGCATTTATTGTTTAACTCTAGCTCCGTGAGGAAACACTGTCACTAGTTCTAGTCTTACCGGAAATCAGGCCTAGAGGAAATGCCTGAGGAGAGAGAGGATGTAGAGCTGCCAGAATGGAGCGAGGCTCATGGTTGAGCAGGATGCGTGTAGAGGTTATCACAGAAGCTGATACCAGTGCCGAGATGCAGAGCAGTAGCAGTGTTTTGGGCACGGAGCACAGTGAAGCAAGGGTGCAAAAGAACTTAGCAGGCATAAAGGGGTAAACAAGAGAGAATTGAGCCCAACGGTTTCAGAGGACAAGCAGGGTCAGAGAACGGGGAAGTGTAAAAATAAAAAAACTGAGAGGGATTGCATATGCCGAGTGATGCACTGATGGAAGCGAAGTAAACTGAAATTGGGAGATGCATCAAGACACAGATCCAATGCGTAAATGAGAACTAGTCGAGCATCCATGTTCCTGTCCTCTGCGCTTGCCATGCCTGTTCTCTTCTGAATTTACAGGATGGTCTAAACCCTGCATGCCTGGCTAAATATACTGCGCCAGCACCTGCCAAATTAAACACTTGAGGGCATAGTATGCATTTGCCCATTTTTTTCTTTTCTCTCTAAGTCTAGCTATGATCCACTACCCTTCTCACATTTGAAGGGGAAATTCTCCATCCATTTTGTTGGTGTAAAACCCAGAGTTGTCGTAGATTCGGGTCCAATCAGAGCCTGTGAATGCCCAGAATCGCACATATGGGGTAATCACAAGCTTTTATGGCAATCCATGTTTTGATCCACCCACTTCCCACCTTTGAATGGGGCTTACAACAGCAGATTTCTCTGCCCTCTTGGAAGAGACGCTCATAGCAGTAAAATTTACACCTATAAGGAATCCACATAAGACTTCCTGACAGCCATAATGGAAGCCATTTTCAACCGTAAACATATGTTTACAGCAAAAAATGTATTTCTGTTGAACTCCATGCGAGGAACACAAGTGACCTTTCCCTGAAATTCTTCACTATCCTAGTTTTCAAATATGGATTGCAATCCCAACTACACTTTGTCCCATCAGTGTCAAAGGAGACACATTTTATGAGGAGGGATTTTACTTGTCAACAAAAAATAGTATGTATTCTCTATTCATGGAATTCTCACACGCTGAGGTACAAAAATACTCAGGCCTTTGGTTGCCTATGGTTATATTTTCTATAGGCCTGGCTGACATATAAATTACGCCAGTGTATTTTTGGGAAATGAACGCTACGCTTGTTACACAAAATTCCCAAAACTATTACGCTACTTTGCATAATTATTGCCATTTATGAGAAACATTTACCATGAAAAGTGCTGTAAAAAAAGTACTGTAAACACACAGGAAACTAGAACGTGAGCTGCTGCTTTTCAGGGTGGTTTTGTTTTGTTGCACCTCGCATCAAAAATTGACACATGAATGCATTTCACATTCAACATAGCTAAAAATGATGGGTTTACTTTTCGCAAACTTATGAGTAATTTCACATACATTTTGCCAACTTTTTATGTAATATTGCGAGAGCAAATGACTTCAATTTCGCACCCCCCCTAATTTTCTCACTAAAACCTAAAAAGTAAGTAATCACTTACTAAGGATTTTTTTTTTAATCTTGGCAATAGTGAAAAAGAAATAAGATGTGCAAATTATGCCGACACTGCTCTCTGTGATTGACTTCTAATGAATTGCTATCATTTGTTCCCTTTGCAAAAAAGTGTTGCCGTTCAGTTGTTCAGTGATTGTACCGATGGATGATGTACTGCTAAGGTAAGGGAAATTAATATCTCTAATCCGTTGCAGTTGTCTGCATTCAGTTCAGTGGTGGTATGACCTATGTCCCACTGAAAGAGCAATAGAATTCTTGACTTTACTGAGGCTGTAGGAAACTGACATTTTCTAGTAACATAACATCATCAAGCGATTTGAGACGAAGTGGTTTTTCCACCTCTGGTGAACTGGAAAAACATAAAAACTGCACACTCTTGGTGGGCAAAAATAACATGTTTGTGCCGCCCTGAGCATTTTGCAGAACAGAAGAAGGCTACGTTGGGACCTCAGTGTGCAGGAATGCAGCCTTGCTGAGCCCTGCCAGGCTACAGCGTTCAGATATGACCAGCGGGTATATAAAGATAACCATAGGCACGACCAAGTTAAAGTTAAGTGAAGCAGCAAATCATTCCCAGTGGCAATAAGAGAATAGTGGATAAAGAATCCTGCTTTGTAGCAAAAAACCAATGACTTTTGCTGGAGCTGGGAAATGATTGGCACTTTCGGTATTGCAGTGCTTTTGCCTCAAATATATTCGAAACCCATACCTCCAGTTCACCCTATTTGATTTTAAGTACGTTAGTGTTTGTTTGCTCATTGAATTTTTCTCTACCTTTTAATATGGCTGAGCAACTTTATTGTATTGTTTTCTGGACTTTAATATTGAATGGTACTGTTTAAATTTAACATGCATTTGTCTGGAGAATTGCCTGCTGCCGTGCCAGATCTACTAGGAGGGGAATTGTGTTGTGACTTACAAAGACTGCGGGGCATATTCTTAAGGACTTATCGCCGAGTTAGCGGTACTTCATCGCAGCCAAAGTTGCGATAGATTTATCGCCCTATTCACAAGCCGGTGCTAACAGCCAATATCGCCAGTTATCCTGCGATAGCAGCCGCAAAAAACATCGCCACGGATGACACCGGCAACTAACGCTAATGAGATGCAGAGTAGGCGTTCCTGTGCAAAAATACGCGATAACACCACCTCGCAATATTCCCAACGACCAGCCAGATCGGCGATAAGATCCCAAAACAGGCGATAAGGCGCGTTAGCAGCAGGGATTCAACACCTGCTCTTACCTGGTGTTAAGTCGGACGACAACCTGCACCATAAAAGGGAGCCCAGCCCAGAGCCACACCTGAAGAACAACAGATGCCATGGAGCTACTGATCATGCAGCTCGGAGCCCCAAGAGGGCCACAACACCCACCGCCACCACCCCCAGGCCCGCCATTCCCCACCCGGACCCCCCCTCCCCGCCCCCCCAGACTACCACAGAGGCAGCGCAGACAAACACAGCGGACCTTCAGAAAACGCACCAGCCTCACAGACTTAACACCAGAGGATGTCATTGCCTACTACAGGCTCAAAAGGACAACCATCCTCCGCATACTCACCCACATTGCCCACAGTCTGACGGTACCAAGACAGCGGACAACCAACATCCCTCCGCAGACAAAGGTGCTGGCTGTGCTGCACCTGTTGGCTCTGGGACCTTCCAACCAACAACTGCCAGAGTCGGAGGAGTCTCACAGCCAGCCCTATCCAAGTTCCTCACACCTGTCTTGGATGCCATCATCAGCTTGGTACACCAGCACCTTTACTTCCCACACACTGCGCAGGAACAGCTGGGGACCAAGCAAGGGAACTACACCATAGCTGGCTTCCCGCACGTGTTTGGGGCAATCGACTGCACACATGTACTCCTCGTGCCCCCTGCCGCCACTGCAAACAATTACCTCAACAGTAAGCACACGCATTCCATCAATGTGCAGGCAATAGTGGACCACCGGGGACTCTTCACCAATGCCGTCGCCAGCTACCTAGGCAGTGTGCATGATTCCTTCATCTTCCAACAGTCCATCATCAACCAGCGCTTTGAGGCTGGCATCTATGCAAATGCAATGCTCGTCGGTAAGTACCAACTGAACACCCCACACACCTCAACTCCACCAACATACAACTCACGACTCTGGGAATGCACACGTTACAAAATCACATACAACATGACAAACAACATGCCCACATACCAGACACGACAACATAACTTACTGTGGTAACCTGGGCTAGCTATGTACTCAAGCCAACAATGGCATGGCACCACAGCCACACAATAGCAGAATGTGGGGAGAGGTGGGAACCAGGCATGTGTGAAGGAGGCAAGTGACCCATGAATGAGAATGTACACAATGCCAAGTGTGGCGTGGATGTGCTGGACAGACTTGAGTATGCAGACCACAGACATTTCCATGTCGACATACACTGCTGGTGTTTGGAGTGTAGTGGACAGTGGACGCAACCATGTTACCTCAGGCAGTGGGGAAGATCATGGAAATGTAGCTTGTTACGTCGTCCCCCTGTAAGCGTGAGCGGACTGGGCTGGCCCGGCGTACGCCAGGCCAGTGTAGGGGTGTGAATAAAAAGCACGTTGCTCTTGGCGTGGTTCTCTTCCGGAATGGCCAACGTGTCTGCCAGGGCGGCGCCTCTCACCCCGCGATGAGGCCGACGCAGTGAGCGGTGGTGCCTGCGATCCTGTGCGCCTGCTGCACCCCAGGCCGCTGGTCCCCAGACCCATCTTGGCCACCCCTGCGCACCCAGGCCTCACTGCTCACCTGCTGACACCGGCGTGTGTCAAAGAGGGCCCACCAAGTGCCGGTGCAAGCTCCAAGCCCGAGGCCCGCGACCTTGTCAGCCTCCTCAGACCATCGCTGGCCTCCGCGACACAGGCCCAGCACTCCTTTCTCGTTGACGTACTCCACCGCTGCCTACACTGCAGTGAAGTAGGTCCCACATTTGGAACTGAGTCTTGATTTGTTTATGGCAGAGTTTATACCATTGTACAGGCCTCATCGCAGACTGCATCCCCTTTTGGCTCTGGTGCCACTAACTCTGTGCCCTGAAATTCATGAACACTCTCTAGTTGAACTTCGGTGGCGTCTGAGTCTATGGCCTGGGGGTTGTCTTCATCATCATGTAGCTGATACTGACTTGGTGTTAAAAATTAGTCTGTAGCATTCATCTCCTCCATATTGCCTGTTTCTGCTTGGTTCTGCCCTCTGCATCATGCCCTGGAAGAACACCTTCCACTGTCCCCCGAAACACTCCGTGACATTCACCTTTGACATCGACGAGGACCCGCTCAGCTCTCATGGCCCTACCTCAGTGCACCGCAAGTCACCGTCCCGTGGCGGTGTGCCTGTGCTGGCCGCAGTGCATACGCCTGGGGCCACTAACTCTGTGCAGCTCAAGTCATGGACCCTGTCTGATTGAATATTGGATGTCCTCTGAGTCGATGGCCTGGGGGTCATCAACGCCATGTGTCTGTGGCCCTGCGCTGACCGCTGCCTCCGGCCTCAACTGCGGTCCACCAGGGCTCACACATCAAATCGAGTCCTGACCTACCCGGACGACGCATCACCGCTGGCTGCACATGCCACCACCACCAGGACCACCTCCAACCAACAACTGCCAGAGTCGAAAGAGTCTTACAGCCAGACTATCAGAGTTGCTCACACCTGTCTTGGATGCCATCATCAGCATGATACCCTGCTCAGCTCTTCAGGTGCCACTAACTCAGTGCACCACAACTCATGGACCCTTTCTGATTGAGTCTTGTGCTGTGGACAGGTCACGCAACAATGGGGATTAGAAAGGCGCCCCCCTAAGAGAATTAGCTTTATAGGTCAGGGAACAGGGGGAAAAGAAACATCAAACAGAAACTACCAAGGTAGTATTCCCTCATGACCTCAATTCCTTTAAATTGCGGCTTCTAAAAGCTCGAGATTAGGGCATAATAAACACACTTCTCCACACAAAGTGCTTATTTGTTATTGCATCTTTTATTCAATTTTTCTTTCTTATTTTTAGTTATCTTTCTGTTAGATTTTTTCACATTTTATAAAAACATTATTAGAAAATACGTGTGTGTATTCTTCAATTTACAACACAATAGCTTTTTTTCATATATAATAAAGTACTACTCAATAAATACACAGTATTACAAAACTTATAAGATCACCTAAAATAAAATAAAGTTAATAGAATTCAGCAACCCCCTCACACACAAACACACCTCTCACAACTCCACAGTCATCTCTCTTATACTCAATGCATTCAACATATATACACCCCAGAACAACACTGCATGCACAGATGGAAAAGCCGGGTGATAAAATCAACCCTCGGTTGCTGTGCTGGTAGCTGGGGTGTCACACTCTCTCTGGTCGACGTACGTTTCAATGGTATAATGATTTCAAAACCATCTTCATCAGGACCTATTATTGAATACTTTATAACAGGTGAAGGGAGGGGAATGAAAAACTGTGAAAATAAAAGAAGAAGAAAGAACAAACATTAACTACTGATATAGAAAGCCCTAGGAGATATCTTACATTTCTCCAAAAAAAAAAAAAAAAAATTAATATAATAACAAGCAAATGTGCCACTACAGAGCATTTATCACAATCAAAACCTTGACCTCCGTTACATGAGATTAATAATATATCTATCCAAGTGTAAAGAGAGAAATCAGGTGAATTACAAATGAATTAGATTAGGATAGAAAGACTGAAAAAAGTCGAATATAGTTAGTGATTCTACTTATGCTGGTGATGTATGTCTACTGGAGAAGAGGGAATGAAACAAAGCATCCCTTAAGCTCATAGAACAAGTTCTTAATGTCCTATGTTACTTTACATAGTATCCTAGATCAGACAGGACCTAAATACCACTGAGAATTTTCACCCTACAATGATAAGGCATGATGATTTACCTGTTATAAATATCCGTGACGTATTTTATAAGGATACTGTTGGTTTCAAAAAGGCAATTAGTGGTGCCACACCCAGATTTGGGCCTATCTTCTAAAAACCAGTCTATCAAGAATCTGTAATAGATAAGTAGAAAGATTGAATACAGTTCATCATGTAATTAGAGCCAATACTATTGCTCATACTAGTGTGTTGGCGTGACCTATATACACCACATGCTATATATTTACCTTACGTTTGGATATCCTATAATATATTGGGAATCCCGTTGTCAAAACACTCCACTATCTGTTGGAACGATGCTTGAGTTGTTCAACACAAGGATATAAATGTCCTCTCAAGAGACCTAGGTATTATAAAGGAACAATGCCGTATGTTAGATCTAGAGTTCAGAGTATATTCTTGATAGTTGTAATCTACCAACACTACATGAAGGTATTAGTGACTACTAATATAACTAGATCACATACCTTTTTAATTACGAGCCTTGAAATAGCTGGGTTCGCCCTAGTTATGGCCTGGCGGCGTCCAAATGGTTGTGGGTGCTTACTATTTATACATGAATAGGTTTGTTTTCAGTATGTACTGCTTCTTATAAGCGGTCCTCAGTGCAGTCTACAACAAGAAAAATAATGAAAAGAACGGCTTGACACCCGAAAAATAGTCAGGTGTACCTTCTCCACAGTGTACAAGTGCTAACACTTAAACAATTCTCAAGGGAACGGATTTATAGGTATATATTCTGAGTCTGTCTTCCGGTCAGTGTTAAGCCATGCGCACAGGTTTGTACTCGCTATTCACACAGATACCTCTCCTCAAAGCTCCAAATCCCAACTCAAAATTAGAGCGAGAAAGACCAGGGTTCTCTCATGATTATAACTAGCGCTGTACTTAGTTCCTAGCAGCCATCCCGAGAAAACCTTCCCACAACAATGTGAGCTGCCCATACTAATAACTCACTACCTAAAGCGTGTGTCCAAGGGCATACAATTAGACAGACATCCCCCAAGGAATTACTTACCTCTCATATGATACTCGTGCCACACGCCTGCTATCGTCAGCCTAAGACGGGCTATGTTCCAACTGAGTCTGTTATATACTCTAAAAACGGTGTTAGCGCGGCTCACTCTCGCGATAATCCGAAAATAAGGATGACGTGGGATTCGGAACGTGTGAACCCGGAACGTGTGAACCCGGAAGAGAAAATTTTTTTGTAATATTATTGTTGGTATTACTCGACGCCATATTGGACTGGTTAAAATTACTAAACCAGTCTGATGAAATCCCTAACATTACTTAGCTAGTGTTATTAGAGCAGGTTGCCGGTGATGCACTGATGAAAGACATAGCTCGCAATCTCCCGAGCTTACCATGGCAACAAAAATAATGGGATATAGCCCATATAAAGTTCTAAAAACCAGCTCTAAAAGCGATGTGGTGTGCGTCAAGGTACCCTTGTAGATTAGATACCTTGGTATAATGTGATAATCCGAAACTGATATTATAGCTCCAATACACACGTGCCAGCATATGGCCTCTAGCGATACGAATGTTCACAGTAGCATGATGTGATTCTGCCAGTCTAGCATGTATTTCTTTGACATCATCTAAAAACAAAATTCTGCAGATGGGTATATTCACATAAGGAATACGGTTCAATCGCTGCTCAAAGATGGAAGTGATGTTCTAACTACTTGGGAGGACAGAATAGTTAGTATTGGATGCCTACCCATTACCAAGAACACAGGGGAGAAAGATGTACAATGCAGGTTTGTGTTCTAAGATATTCGTCAGCCACCAATTAATCATGAGCCTAGAGCCCCCTAGGTCTAAGGGGAAGACCCAGTAGGTGGTCTTGGCACCATTAGGTAATTTGCCAAATTATCTCCTCATTGAGGCCCTCTCTCACTGAGTTGAGGGTATAAATCCAATAAGTTTCGCGGCGTTTCCTTACTTCGTCAATGTTTTTCCAAGACTACCTATGATTTTTTCCAGGATAAGCCAACGTAACTCACTTTCATGGTGATTGTGGTCAATACAGTGTTGGACCATAGGGGCCGAAATTTTGCGGGTTCTGATTGCTGACCTATGTTCACAATATCGGGTTCTAAACTCACGACTTGTTTCCCCCACATAGCCTTTGTCACACGGGCACAGGATGAGGTAAACTAGATTGTGACTTCTACAATTAGTGAAGTGTTTCAGTTTCCCCTTCTTTCCCCGGTATTCCCAATACTGCGTGACAACCGCTGTATCGCATGCCACGCAAGTCCCACATCTATGGTTACCCAGAATTGGTGGGCCTGTAATGGTAGTTTGATGTTCCTGTAAGCTTTGTCTCTCCCTTGTATGTACCAATTTATCTTTAAGATTACTGTTTCTCCGATATGCTACTATCGGTTTTTGTATGATGTTTTCGTCTTCATGAGCATTGAGAATATACCAGTGTTTGTCCAAGATTTTCTTAATTTTGTAGTTCAAGGGTGAGTGGTTGATAACACAGACCAAATTTTCATTTCTAGGCCGAGTACTACCTGCCAAAAGGGCCTCGCGATTGTAATAGCGAGCTCTTTTGTAGGCTATCCTAATAAGGCGTTTAGGGTATCCTCTCTGCAGCAATCTGTGTCTCAGCTCATCACCATTTTTATCATAGTCTTCAATTTTTGAGCAATTGCGTCTTATCCTTAAGAATTCTCCAAAAGGGATGGAATCTCTCTGACAATTGGGATGGTAGCTATCAAATGTCAAAATGGTGTTCTTAGCTGTAGGCTTACGGTAAAAATTTACTTTAATTTCTCCTGCTTCACCGATAATAACTATATCCAGAAATTCCACTGACCTTACACTATAGTGACTAGTGAATCTCAAGTTGTCATCACTGGCATTAAGCCAATCAATAAACATTAGAAGGGTAGATTCGTTGCCACGCCAAATAAAAAAGATGTCATCGATGAACCTGTGCCATCTATGCACATTTTCGTAAAGGGGGCCACTTCATTAAAAATGTGTTTAAGTTCATACTCACCCATATAGATATTAGCCACACTCGGGGCACAAGATGCCCCCATGCTGGTCCCCTTGATTTGGTGGTACAGCTTTCCTTTAAAGTCAAAATAGTTGTTTTTAGAACAATCTCTAGACATTCCAATATAAAAGCATCCGGCCTTTCTCCGGGCATTCTATCAAGAAGAGTGGCTACCGCCTCTATCGCCTGTTGTTGAGGTATATTTGTGTACAATGCCTCAATATCTAATGTCACCAGAATTTCATGATCCGGGTCATAAGGGGCATGTTCTAATTTACTAATTATATCCCCTGTGTCTCTGATATATGATTGGTACAAGGTAGTAAGGGGACACAAAAAAGTGTCAATATATTTAGACAGGGGCTCTGTGGAAGAATTGATGGAGGATACTATGGGCCGCAAGGGTGGATCACTAATGTTCTTATGGGTTTTCGGCACACCATACATGGCTGGCATCACAGGGTTAGATTTATTTAAAAACTGATACTCCTTGTCACAGATAACCTGATCTTCACGAGCTGTTTTAGTGACATTGCTTATCTGGACTTGCAGTTTGTTCACTACTCCTGTTCTAATGGGTCTATAATGGTCCAATACTGCTAGCATCTGATTCATTTTCTCCTCATATTTTGGAGTATCTAGGAGGACTATACCTCCACCCTTATCACAGGGTTTAATAGTAAGATCAGGTATATTTTGAAGTCTTAGCAACGCGTTTGTCTCAGATCTAGACAAATTTGGTTTACTGTTGTAAGTGTATTTGGTAATTTTCTGAATCTCATTCAGTACAGATTTTTCAAAGATAGCCATCTCTGGGCCTACCATTTCAAGAGTTGGTGTGAAGGTAGAGTTGGGTTTACACCCAGAGAGATTAACATCATCACCCATTCCCTCTCTCTGTGAGAAGAATTTTTTGAGACAAATTTTTCTGAAGAAAGCAAAAATGTCTTGATTAAGCCTGAATTTATCACAGTGGGTGCTAGGCACAAAGGAAAGCCCTTTACCGAGAATTGCCGACTCATGATGATTAAGATTATGTTTAGACAAGTTGAAGATGGGTATACTGTCAGACCTTGTTCCACTGTTCAGGATTTCCAATACTGTTGGTTCCTGGTCTTCATATACATTTGTGGAGGTTGTGGGTCCATCTGATGGTACCCTCTCCTTTCTTGTTGTGGGAATCGGGATCTGCTCTGGCCCCGACCTCTCCCTAAAAAAGGCAGTGGTACTTGATAATGAGGTTGATAGTCTCTACCTCTGCCCCTCTGGGGTCTATGTCCTGAAAATTGTCCTTGATAGTTGTTGGGGGCATCTCCATCAGAATCTGATGAGTTGGTATCCGAGAATGTAAGGACTTTTCTCTTATTGTTATATCCGAAGGACTGTGCTTCACCTTCATTCTGCCACTCCTGATAGTAGTTACTCTTTAGGTATGGGTACACCTTTTCTTGCGTGAACCATTTGATATCCTTCTTCAACTTGTCTGTCTTTTTTTTAATCAAGTACTCTTCAAAGTCATGCAACTCACCATTAAGACATCACTTCCATCTTTGAGCAGCGATTGAACCGTATTCCTTATGTGAATATACCCATCTGCAGAATTTTGTTTTTAGATGATGTCAAAGAAATACATGCTAGACTGGCAGAATCACATCATGCTACTGTGAACATTCGTATCGCTAGAGGCCATATGCTGGCACGTGTGTATTGGAGCTATAATATCAGTTTCGGATTATCACATTATACCAAGGTATCTAATCTACAAGGGTACCTTGACGCACACCACATCGCTTTTAGAGCTGGTTTTAGAACTTTATATGGGCTATATCCCATTATTTTTGTTGCCATGGTAAGCTCGGGAGATTGCGAGCTATGTCTTTCATCAGTGCATCACCGGCAACCTGCTCTAATAACACTAGCTAAGTAATGTTAGGGATTTCATCAGACTGGTTTAGTAATTTTAACCAGTCCAATATGGCGTCGAGTAATACCAACAATAATATTACAAAAAATTTTTTCGCTTCCGGGTTCACACGTTCCGGGTTCACACGTTCCGAATCCCACGTCATCCTTATTTTCGGATTATCGCGAGAGTGAGCCGCGCTAACACCGTTTTTAGAGTATATAACAGACTCAGTTGGAACATAGCCCGTCTTAGGCTGACGATAGCAGGCGTTTGGCACGAGTATCATATGAGAGGTAAGTAATTCCTTGGGGGGATGTCTGTCTAATTGTATGCCCTTGGACACACGCTTTAGGTAGTGAGTTATTAGTATGGGCAGCTCACATTGTTGTGGGAAGGTTTTCTCGGGATGGCTGCTAGGAACTAAGTACAGCGCTAGTTATAATCATGAGAGAACCCTGGTCTTTCTCGCTCTAATTTTGAGTTGGGATTTGGAGCTTTGAGGAGAGGTATCTGTGTGAATAGCGAGTACAAACCTGTGCGCATGGCTTAACACTGACTGGAAGACAGACTCAGAATATATACCTATAAATCCGTTCCCTTGAGAATTGTTTAAGTGTTAGCACTTGTACACTGTGGAGAAGGTACACCTGACTATTTTTCGGGTGTCAAGCCGTTCTTTTCATTATTTTTCTTGTTGTAGACTGCACTGAGGACCGCTTATAAGAAGCAGTACATACTGAAAACAAACCTATTCATGTATAAATAGTAAGCACCCACAACCATTTGGACGCCGCCAGGCCATAACTAGGGCGAACCCAGCTATTTCAAGGCTCGTAATTAAAAGGTATGTGATCTAGTTATATTAGTAGTCACTAATACCTTCATGTAGTGTTGGTAGATTACAACTATCAAGAATATACTCTGAACTCTAGATCTAACATACGGCATTGTTCCTTTATAATACCTAGGTCTCTTGAGAGGACATTTATATCCTTGTGTTGAACAACTCAAGCATCGTTCCAACAGATAGTGGAGTGTTTTGACAACGGGATTCCCAATATATTATAGGATATCCAAACGTAAGGTAAATATATAGCATGTGGTGTATATAGGTCACGCCAACACACTAGTATGAGCAATAGTATTGGCTCTAATTACATGATGAACTGTATTCAATCTTTCTACTTATCTATTACAGATTCTTGATAGACTGGTTTTTAGAAGATAGGCCCAAATCTGGGTGTGGCACCACTAATTGCCTTTTTTGAAACCAACAGTATCCTTATAAAATACGTCACAGATATTTATAACAGGTAAATCATCATGCCTTATCATTGTAGGGTGAAAATTCTCAGTGGTATTTAGGTCCTGTCTGATCTAGGATACTATGTAAAGTAACATAGGACATTAAGAACTTGTTCTATGAGCTTAAGGGATGCTTTGTTTCATTCCCTCTTCTCCAGTAGACATACATCACCAGCATAAGTAGAATCACTAACTATATTCGACTTTTTCAGTCTTTCTATCCTAATCTAATTCATTTGTAATTCACCTGATTTCTCTCTTTACACTTGGATAGATATATTATTAATCTCATGTAACGGAGGTCAAGGTTTTGATTGTGATAAATGCTCTGTAGTGGCACATTTGCTTGTTATTATATTAATTTTTTTTTTTTTTTGGAGAAATGTAAGATATCTCCTAGGGCTTTCTATATCAGTAGTTAATGTTTGTTCTTTCTTCTTCTTTTATTTTCACAGTTTTCATTCCCCCTCCCTTCACCTGTTATAAAGTATTCAATAATAGGTCCTGATGAAGATGGTTTTGAAATCATTATACCATTGAAACGTACGTCGACCAGAGAGAGTGTGACACCCCAGCTACCAGCACAGCAACCGAGGGTTGATTTTATCACCCGGCTTTTCCATCTGTGCATGCAGTGTTGTTCTGGGGTGTATATATGTTGAATGCATTGAGTATAAGAGAGATGACTGTGGAGTTGTGAGAGGTGTGTTTGTGTGTGTGGGGGTTGCTGAATTCTATTAACATTATTTTATTTTAGGTGATCTTATAAGTTTTGTAATACTGTGTATTTATTGAGTAGTACTTTATGATATATGAAAAAAAGCTATTGTGTTGTAAATTGAAGAATACACACACGTATTTTCTAATAATGTTTTTATAAAATGTGAAAAAATCTAACAGAAAGATAACTAAAAATAAGAAAGAAAAATTGAATAAAAGATGCAATAACAAATAAGCACTTTGTGTGGAGAAGTGTGTTTATTATGCCCTAATCTCGAGCTTTTAGAAGCCGCAATTTAAAGGAATTGAGGTCATGAGGGAATACTACCTTGGTAGTTTCTGTTTGATGTTTTCAGGTCACGCAACAATGTCACCTCAGGCAGTGGGGAAGACCTGGGACGATGATGAGGAAGATGAGGCAGGTGTAACACACCCCACTGCAGCTGCAGCAGGAATATCCCGAAGGGACACAATCCTAGACAATTTCTTCACATGAGCACGCTCAGCTCTGGTGCCCCTACCTCAGTGCACTGCAACTCACGGACCCTTCTGATTGAATATTGGGTGACCTCTGTACTTGCTCCGGCTACCACCATGATGCTTCGCAGTTGTTTGTGTTATGTTGGTGTTTTCTGTTTCCACTTTAATAGTGATCACTGTTCAAGTTGTTGCCAGCACCAACCACTCCCTGAGGGCTGGCTCACACTCACCCCACACCCATCCAGCAAAGGCGTCACTGGTCAGGTGACCCTGGTAATTAAAAGTGGCCGGGCGCACATGCCCGTAGCTAGTTCAACTAACTATCAAAGTGTGTCTGTGTGCTCATTACGTATGCATGATGGCCCCGGGCCCTACCACATTACATTGTGCTGTGTACAGTGGATGCAACCATGTCACCTCAGGCAGTGGGTAAGACCTTGGACATGTAGCTTTGTCGTCCCCCCTCTTTATACGTAAGAGGAGTGGACTGGGCCGGCGTACGCAAGTACAGCGTAGGGGTGTGAATGATTATCCCTGGGCTCTGGGCGTGGTTCAGTACTGGAAATGTGCAAATGCGTGTGTCTCTGTCGCAGTGTGGGTTTCCGTTGGGGAGTGTAAGTGGTCCCTGATGGGAATTAGACACCCACGTATGTAATCTAGTTCGGCTGCCATGAGGTCGAAACCCACCCGCACCTGTTCAGCCACCTCCTTCTGGCAGTCTAACACCTGGCCTTAGAATGCGATGTGTGCTTCGGTGAGGTGCTGGGAGCCAGCCGTGGTGGTGGGTGCTTCCTGCTGTGTGGTCTGTGCAGGGGGTGGGGTCTCCTCGATGCAGCTGGGCTGCCCTGCTCCTGGAGGTGGGTTGGCTAAGATGTCCATGAGCTGTTGTAGGGCGTCGGTGTCGAAGGTGTGGAGGTCCTCTTCATCATCACTGATGAGTAGTCTGGTCTGCTCTGCAGGAGGTGTTGATTGTCCCTCTGCAATGTGAAGGGGAGATGCATTTTAACATTGTGTTGACATGTATGTTGACGCATTGTTCTAGTTTACATACAGACTGCAGGACAATGTACATTGGGACTGTTTGGGAGGAGCTGACTATTTGATGCGGGACAGTGGACATTTGAACTACATCACGGATGTGATGTGGTACATGTACATTTTCATCTCACAGTTTCCTGCTATGCCAGATGTGATTGGCCAGTTTCTACGCACTATGCACAGGCGGAACCAGTTGTGTCCTCTGTTCTATAGTGAAAGTGTTGCACTTTGTACCACATTGTCGTCAATGTTGATGTGCTGTTATTGCTATGTGTGTGTGCTGCATTGTGGGAGAGTCGCCCCTCAGCTGTGATTTTGCTGCCCCTTATCCCTTTGAGGCAGTGTGCCTTTGACTTCTGTGCTTCTATAGTGCTGAGATGTTGCAGACTTGGCTAATTTTGGCTCTTGTTCATATTTTGGACTCTTGGGCATGGTTTATCCGCAGATGTGTTGTTGACGTCAGGGGTTGTTTGTGCACGTGGATGTGTCAGAGTGTGACCTGCTCCTTTCCGGATGTGTTCCACACTCAGCCACCCCAGTGTCGTGGCGTGCACCATGTCAATCAATCAATCAATCAGTACATTTGTAAAGTGCACTACTCACCCGTGAGGGTCTCAAGGCGCTGGGGTGGGGTGAGGGGTGCTGCTACTGCTCGAATAGCCAGGTCTTGAGAAGCCTCCTGAAGATAAGTAGGTCCTGGGTCTTCCGTAGGAGGATGGGGAGGGTGTTCCAGGTCTTGGCGGCGAGGTGGGAGAACGATCTGCCACCGGTGGTCGTTCTTCGGATGCGGGGGACGGTGGCAAGGGCGAGGTCGGCGGAGCGGAGCTGTCGGTTCGGGGTGTAGAAGGTGAGTCGTCTGTTGAGGTATGCCGGTCCGGTGTTGTGGAGTGCCTTGTGTGCGTGGGTGAGGAGCTTGAAGGTGATCCTCTTGCTGACGGGAAGCCAGTGCAGGTCTCTCAGGTGTGGTGTGATGTGGCTGTGGCGCGGGATGTCGAGGATCAGGCGAGCAGAGGCGTTCTGTATGTGTTGTAGACGTTTCAGGAGTTTGGCCGAGGCTCCTGCGTAGAGGGCGTTTCCGTAGTCCAGCCTGCTGCTGACGAGGGCCTGGGTGACCGTTCTTCTTGTTTCGGTGGGGATCCACCTGTAGATCTTGCGGAGTATGCGTAGGGTGTTGAAGCAGGAGGACGAGATGGAGTTGACTTGCTTGGTCATGGAGAGTGTTGAGTTGAGGATAAACCCCAGGTTGCATGCGTGGTCGGTGGGTGTTGGTGCTGCTCCCAGTGCGGACGGCCACCAGGAGTCGTCCCAGGCTGAGGGGGTGGAGCCGAGGATGAGGACCTCTGTCTTGTCCGAGTTCAGCTTCAGACGGCTGTTCTTCATCCACTCGGCGACGGCTTTCTTTCCTTCCTGGAGGTTGGTTTGGCGGTGAGGGGGTCCTTGGTGAGGGAGAGGATCAGCTGGGTGTCGTCGGCGTAGGAGAAGATTTTGAGGTCGTGCAGGCGGGCGACGTGGGCGAGCGGTGCCATGTAGACGTTGAACAGTGTCGGGCTGAGGGATGATCCTTGGGGTACGCTGCATATGATCTCGGAGGCTTCAGAACGTAAAGGGGGGAGGCGGACGCTCTGGGTTCTGCCGGAGAGGAAGGAGGTGGTCCATTCCAGAGCCTTGTCTCGGATTCCTGTGTTGTGGAGGCGTGCGCATAGGGTGCGGTGGCAGACAGTGTTGAAGGCGGCTGATAGGTCCAGGAGGATGAGGGCCGCGGTTTCGCCGTTGTCCAGCAGGGTCCTGATGTCATCAGTGGCGGCGATGAGGGCAGTTTCCGTATTGTGGTTGCTGCGGAACCCAGACTGGGACGGGTCCAGGATGTTGTTCTCCTCGAGGTAGCGGGTCAGCTGTTTGTTGATGGTCTTCTCGATGACCTTCACTGGGAACGGGAGCAGGGAGATGGGCCGGAAGTTCTTGAGGTCCCTTGGATCCGCCTTGGGTTTCTTCAGTAAGGCGTTGATCTTGGCGTGCTTCCAGCTCTCATGTCATGATAATAGGACTGCAGCCATGCTATTCGTCATGCAGTGTACTTGCATTGTCATGGTGGCTCACAGACACGCGCTTTGCTGGTTTTAACACGGGTGCATGGGTTGGTTGTGAGATTGGTGCTGTGTGGGGAGGGACCCCTTTGTGCCCATAGCGGACGGGGGCCTACTTGTTGTTTGTATGTGTGCTGCAGTGTGCCAAGGGGATCAGGGACATGATCCAGAGTAATTGTGTGGTGTGCAGTGTGCTCTACTTAATTGTGCATATGTGCCATTGTGCCCATCTCCACCCTTCCCCCCAGTCCCTGTTCGGTACTCACCCTGGTGCTGTTGCGTCAGGTCATGTCGTGCAGTGTCCGGACCCCCAACTCCTGCCACCGTCTCCCCACTGATGACTGTGGCCACCATTTCCTCCATCTTATCCAGCTCCTGGTGTTCCGCTGGACTGCCACCTCCAGTCTGCATTGCTGCCTGATGGTTGTCAGCGAGTTTCTTCTTGGTTTTGCGCTTCGCATCATTCCAGCGCCTCTTGACCTCTCCAATTGTCCTCCTCCTTACTCCGACTGCATTCACCTTGTCCAGGATGGACTGCCATATTGCATTTTTATTTGCCAATGACACGTTGGAGGTGACGAACAGTTGTTGGTGGTGTTCTATCACCTCCGTGATGATGAACCTGTTTTCCTGCGGACTGAACCTCGTCTTCCTCGTCTTCTTCTCCTTGCCCTTCCGTGACCCCGAGGTCCCAGGCTGGTCCTCCCGGGGGGCTTGTGGGGGTCTGGTCATCCTCTGTACTTGCTCCGGCTTCCTCCATGTTGCTACGCAGTTTGAATTATTTTGTTTGTGTTTTTCGGTGCTTTTATAGTGCATTTTCCCGCATGACGCGTGGGAATTGCAGGCCTGTCGCTGGTTATCGCTGATTTTATTATTGCGGTTGACCACATCGCAACTTTTTTCGCGTTCGTGTTTTGCGTTTTTTTGCCGTCACAGTAATTTTATCGCGGTCATTTGACGCGTTAGCATGAGGCTATCGCATGGTACCGCCGTGTTGAGAATACGGCGTTATTTTCCCGCGATAGACTGCGATGTGCAAAGTTGCGTTAAGCTAATTTTGCGATAATTATCACACGTACTTGAGAATATCCCCCTGCTTTTATTAAGTTGAAAGATCCTTGTGTTAGTCAATGGAAGAAAATCATTAAGTTTAAATAATAAATCAGGCATGAGAAATCTCTTGTCAGCCGCATTTGTTCTGTGGAATACCTGCTGCTGAGATAACGTCTTGGCAAAGGAAAATGTTGAGAATTTGGGTAGTGGGTGTGGTTGAGGAATTACATTTGGAGAAATGAATCGTATTTGGCCCAATAGGTCAGCAGAATAGCTGATAGTTGATTATGAAAGCTCATTGTCTGAATATATCCTGACTGTACCTCATATGTTATATCATAGGACAATATTTGTATCCAATTCTTCAACATCGTGACTACATCACTTGGTAAGTATAGGTAAGTTGATACGGAGTAAGGAGTGATACATATCTACTTACCATGAAAATGTACAAGTAACCGATGTAGTGGATGCAATTTTATCTTACAGTAAATCGATCTTGTTGACATTGATGTAGTGTTATACAAGCATTGGGTTTAATTTCGGGTGTTTATCACGCCATATCCATCTGAGATGCAAAGTCTCTCACCAACCAGCACCTACTCTCTGTGCACCCCATCCTATTTTGCACCTGAAATCTCACATGTTCAGGAGATTTGAAATAGAGTGTACCTGCAAGGGACTAGTGTGAGCCTATTCTGTGTGTATCCTGACAGTGCCACCCCCAATGGCCTACGTTTTGATTGCTGAGCTCCACGTACATCTGGATGATAGCTGAGGATTCTCATAGTAGAAGAAGAGCATGAGGACTGGAGAACAGTTCCAATGATTGCTCCTCAGGGCTGAACCCTTTCCAATCTACTAACTACTTGCAATTGCCTTCTTTTCATGCATGTAAAATCTTATGTACGTCATGCTCTTTTGCAGCAATAACCAGCATTGGTGCAGGATTTGGAGCAAGATGCATCTTTTGCACAACATAGTTTTAAGAAAGACACATAAAAGTTAGGATTCATTTTATAGACTGGGGCAACTTTAAATGCACAGTTCTGACATTCACAATATGTTCAGTGGTAAACTGGCCAATGATTTAATACTTTTTGGTCACAACTTAGAAACTTTATTAAAGTGTAAGTTTCTTAGTGAGTTAGCAAATATATTCACCCACTTTATATTTGGACTACGGGATTTTGTTTTGCATCAGCATATAGCCTATATGTAGCCTTTGTTCTTCTAATAATTCCTGTGCTGACTTCTGAACTTGCTACCTCAAAATCTGTTCAAATAAATGTGTTCTGTCTCGCCATTTATCTGGAGATTATAAATAGTAGACAGACATTCGTCCATGTCTAACTGAAAATACATTCCAAGTAAATTGAGAACCCATGTCAATTATCAAAATTGATGGTGTTCCATGCAATGAAATCATAGGATGTGTAAAACTATGTGGAAACTCTTTAGTAGAGGGAAACACAGTCATTACAATGAAATGTCTCTTTTTCAAATGATATAAGTAGCTTCTAGAATAACAGTACAATTTACACTTTTGTGAAATTCTACAATACCCCCGCAGACATGATATACAAAAGTAGAATCGGCAGTGGTCTCAAAAGACCCATAGGTCTAGTACGTCAACCTACAATTTTAGCAAAAATGGAACATGTCTGAATTCACTGTTCAACACCTGGAAACACAGTTGGCCAACAATGTATTTTTGTTTTTAACTACAGCTAGCGTTTTAACCACTCTGGGATGCCCATCAGTCTTCGAATCATGAAGCCGGCTCTTAGCATGATGCCTTAATTGAGTAGAAGAGACTCCCCTTGGTACAATAGTTTAGCTTTGTTAACTTGTCTTTCTTTTCTCCAAGCCAGGCTTTCTTCTTAATGGAAATAAACTCTGTACAAACTTCTAAGAGGAACATATCAACATTAATCAACACTAGTATAGAGTGACTTTTTTGCATTCTACTCAGAAAAATCATGGCATATTCACTAACTGCTATAGTTTCAAAATCAGGTTGATTCTGATAAATAAAGCTACAGTCTTTATACTATTTGGACACAATATTTAGTTTATTTCAAAGTCATAAGAAAATCGATGTCCATCTGAGTTATCTAGGGGTTAACACCGCCTGAGTTTAAGAACTGTAAATTTATGTGATCTATTTAAACGTTTACTGTGTTTATAGCATCTAATAAATAATGTCACACTCTTCAAAAGACCTCTTTATTGCTAAAAGTTCTTTGTCTGTGATTTTAATATATAATTTTGCTGTGGAAAACATTTGTGAAAAGTAGGTCACTGGAAGCACATGTCCAGTTTCGGGAATCATCTGCGCCAAAACCCCTTCCACAGCATGATACATGATGTCCATTTGTACCAGATGGAGGTTCCACATTTGGATATACAAACCAGAGGTGCAAAAAAAATATTTCTTCAGGCCAGATATTGTTTCGATTTGTATTGTTATCAGTTTATAAGTACATCATGTATTTATTGTTTTGCAATTGATTTTATCATCTGTACCTCTCTATTGTTGTATATCATCACCATTCTACAAGCAAATATGTATCTCTTATCAAAACTCATAATAAAATCTTTTGAACTAGGCAAAAAAACATTTAATCAAAAAGCAAAAGGCTTGATCAATCTCTTTGGACTATACAAAGGTAGCTCCTTTGTGGAGAAGTTTAGTAATAGAACTTTAGATTTCAGAGAATTGATGAATGAAACGTATTCAAAAATCTGCAAAGGAAATCTTGCACAGTTTTACAGAGGTAGGTGTGAAGCATTTGATTATTGCTGAAAGTTATATTCTCATCATTTAAAAACCCTCAGGGTAGATTATATATGTCAGAAATTTTAAAGAAGATGGTGAGAAATATCTACTTATTTATTTTAGTAAAAAGACATTCTCATAATCTCTTTAGCATTGCTTCAACAGGCTGTACATGTGTTTCCAAAGAGTTAGACTAATTTAAGATGTCATTTAAATAATCTTTACAAAACTCATGTAAAATTCATCCCAAGACTTCTTCAATAAAACAATGAAAGACCTGTGGAAAGTTGCAGGGCATGAAGGACATGATTTGATATTCATATAATTCAAACCATAGTGTGAAATGCAGTTTCCAACGCACTGCCGTCTTGGACTCTGACTAAATGATAAGTTCTCTGAGATTAAGTTTGGTAAAAAGCTTTGAACGTGTGATTTAATTTTAGATAGATATCTAATATAATGGACGCCGATTTTTACTGTAACTCAGTTGATTGCTCTGTAATTGTTAGATTTGGGGGTCTCTAGTTGGCAGAGGTAGGTACCTTTGTCCAAATAGGGACCCTTGAGTCTAGTCAGGGAAAGTAGGTACACTCCTGAAATAACCCCTGCTCACCCTCTTGGTAGCTTGGCATGAGCAGACAGGCTTAGTTCAGAGGCAGTGTGTAAAGCATTTGTGAACACATACAGTAATCAAGTGACAACACTACAAATGGACACCACACAGGTTGTATATTTATAAAAATAAGTATCTTTTATATAGATTTATCACAAGACCATAAACGACAAAAATAATCCACAGTACTGTCAAGAATGCTTAGTTCTGATCAAAAAGGCTTAATTCAAGGTTCTGTGCGAGTCGGTAGCCTTCTCCGGCTACGGCGATGTCAAGAACAAACAGAGTCTAACAAATCCAGCTGACCGCATCGAGACGGGCCAACACAGCGTAGACAGACTCGGTCACAGTACCTTTTACTTGAAGCGGCAGACACGGGCGTGCGGGCCGGATGGCTGTTCGTCGCGGTCGCGATGCAAAATGGAAGCGTTGCAGGATGCGTTGTCCCTCGATGCGGGGCAGACAGCGGCTCGTTGACGTCGTCGAGACGGAGTCGGTGAGACCAAGGCCGTGCGCTGCAGGGCGAGACGGTGCTTCGATGCGGTGCTGGCAGGTTGCGGTGCGGAGATGTAGCCGGATTCGGGAGCTGGCGTCGATCAGTCCGGACAGCGGTGCGAGTCGGGCGGTGCGTCGTGAAGTGTGTGAGCGGTGCCCAACTCTGGTGCGGTCACAGGACTCGAACTCAGCAGCAGTGACCGTGTCGGTCGGACCAGATGGATTCGGTGTAGCGAGGCGTTGCAAGGTGCGGTGCTCACAGGTTACGGTGCAGGCAACGGCTCGGTGACGGCGTCGAGACGGAGTCGGTGAGGCCAAGGCCGTGCGTTGCAAGATGCGAGCGGTGCTCGATGCAGTGCCAACAGGACACCGAGCCGGTCGTTAGAGTTGGTCACAGTTCCCTACCTCTGTAGCCACTGAAACAGAGTTTCCAGCAGCAATTCACAAAGGCTGGTGAAGTCCACTGGTCCTGGGACTTCGTTACAGGAGGCAAGCTCTCTTCCAAGCCCTTGGAGATCCTTCACAAGTTGATGAAAGTAACAGCAAAGCAAAAGTTCCTTTCTCCTTTCTTTGGCAGTCAGGCAAACCACTGCAGGCCAATCCCCCAAGCAGCACTTCAGCTTAGGGATAGTCTCTCCTCAGTTTCTTCTTGGTTCCGCTCCTCAGCAAAGGTTTCTTCTTGTTCCCAAAAGTGATCTAAAGTTTCTGGGTTTGGGCCCCAGTACTTATACTCCTTTTCTCTTTGTTCTCTGAAGGCAGAGAGGCCTTTTCCTAGCTTAAACCAGTTCTGTGCAGCTTTGGAGCACTCTGTGTACATGACTCCTTCTTTCCTTTCAGAATGTGGGGCAGGGTACTCAGACGCCCGGCAGGGGGTGGAGCCAGCATTGTGGCAGGCAGGCAAAGCCCTATTCAGACCCAGATGCAACTCCTCCCTCCACTCTGGATGCAGATCTCTCTATTCAGCCCTGGGCTGCCTCACCCTGTCTCCTGTGGCCAGCCCCAGCTCCTGTCACGCACAAACCAGACACACAATACACAAGCTGGCAGAGGCAGGCTGGATAGTTAGGCAAGAAAATACCCACTTTCTAAAAGTGGCATTTTCAAACACAGAATGTTAAAACCAACTTCACTAAAAGATGTATTTTATCATTCTGAGTTCAGGCATACTAAACTCGAATTTCTACCTAGTTCCCTGAGTCAGTTTGGGATTACAAGATGTTATAATCAAACTGCCCATTCTGGCCTATGGGGAACAGGTAGCCTTGCAATAGTGAAAAACGAAAATGGCTTTATTTCACTATTAGGACATGCCACACACACCAGGCATGTCCCACCTTATCCTTACAATGCACCCTGCCCGTAGGCCTACCATAGGGGTGTCTGATATGAAGAAAAGGGAAGGTTTGGGGACTGGTAGGTGGGTGCACTTACCAAGTCGACATGGCAGTCACAGACTGCACACAGGCTCTGCAATGGCAGGCCTGAGACACACTTTACAAGCTACTTCGGTGGGTGGCACAACCAGTGCTGCAAGCCCACCAGCAGCATTTGATTTACAAGCCCTGGGCACACTCAGTGCACTGTACTAGGGTCTGACAGTAATTCTAATAAGCCAAACATGGAGTCACTAATTCACATCATAATTTACAATAGGGAGCACTTGCACTTTGGCACTGATTAGCAGTGGCAAAGTGCCCATGAGCATCTAGTCCAGCAAAAACATATCGACAACAGTGGAGGCATTATGAAAAAATGGAAGGGAGACCCATGCCAAGGATGCCAGGTCTAACATGTGTCCCCTCCAGCTGAAATGTGGGGAGAACTATCCTACCCCTAGGGAGTTCTCATCACTAAGGCAGAAAAATCTGGACAGACCATAAGCATTGGCGTGTTCTGTACCAGGGCGGTGTTCCACCGTAAAGTCCATCCCCTGAAGGGAAATGGACCACCTCAACAGCTTTGGATTCTCACCCCTCATCTGCATCAGCCATCTGAGGGGCCTGTGGTCTGTCTGAACCCGGAAGTGAGTCCCAAACAGGTATGGTCTCAGCTTCTTAAGTGCCCAGACCACAGCAAATGCCTCACGCTCAATAGCACTCCATCTCTGTTCCCGGGGAAGTAACCTCCTTCTGATGAAGGCTACAGGTTGGTCTAGGCTCTCCTCATTGATCTGTGATAGAACAGCCCCTACACCATGCTCTGAAGCGTCTGTCTGAACAATGAACTCATTGGAGAAGTTGGGTGCCTGGAGCACAGGCGCCGTGCACATGGCAGTCTTCAAGGTGTCAAAAGCTTTTTGACAGGCGTCAGTCCAAATCACTTTCCTGGGCTGCTTCTTGGAAGTCAGCTCTGTCAAGGGGGCAACAATGCTGCCATACCCCTTGACGAATCTCCTGTAATACCCGGTGAGTCCTAGGAAGGCTCTCACCTCTGTCTGGGTCTTGGGGGGCTCCCAAGCCAGAATGGTATCAATTTTCGGTTGGAGGGGTGCCACCTGGCCGCTCCCAACCTGGTGTCCCAAGTACACCACAGAACCCTGCCCAATCTGGCACTTACTTGCCTTGATTGTGAGGCCTGCCCTCCGCAGCGCCATCAACTCTTCCCAGAGGTGGCGCAGATGTTCTTCCCAACTGGCACTGAACACTGCGATGTCATCCAGGTAGGCGGCACTGAAATCCTCCAGTCCAACCAACACCTGGTTGACCAACCTCTGAAAGGTGGCAGGGGCATTCTTCATCCCAAAGGGCATCACCCGGAACTGGTAGTGCCCATCTGGTGTGGAGAATGCTGACCTCTCTTTTGCCCCATCAGTCAAGGCGATCTGCCAATACCCAGACGTTAAGTCAAACGTGCGGAGGTACCGCGCAGCCCCTAACCGATCTATGAGCTCATCAGCTCTGGGGATGGGGTGGGCATCAGTCCTGGTGACGGAATTGAGTCCCCTGTAGTCCACACAGAACCGGAGTTCTGGTGTGGCACCAGGCGCGGCAGCCTTCGGAACCAAGACCACTGGGCTGGCCCAAGGGCTGTTAGAGGACTCAATCACCCCTAGCGCAAACATCTTGGAGACCTCCTCCTTGATGCAGGCTCTGACCCTGTCAGTCACCCTGTAAGCCTTGTGCTTCACAGGAAGACTGTCCCCAGTGTCCACATCATGGACGCACCAATGAGTGACACTGGGAACCAGGGAGAACAGGTCAGGGAACTGTCCCAACAGCTGGCGACAGTCACCCTGCTGCTCAGGTGTGAGGGAGGTAGAGAGGTTTACTCCCTCCACTGATCCATCTTGCTCTCGGGCTGACAGGAGGTCAGGAAGAGGCTCGGTCTCCTCCTCCATCCCATCATCTGTAGCTAAGAGCATGCCCACTTGGGACCTCTCCAAGTGGGGCTTTAGGCGGTTCACATGCAGGACCCTCAAGGGGTTCCTGGGAGACTGCAAGTCCACCAAGTAGGTAACTGGACTCTTGCGCTCTACCACCGTGAAAGGGCCGGTCCACCTGTCCTGGAGCGCACAAGGCTCCACAGGGGCCATGACCCACACTTTCTGACCAGGCTGAAGCTCTACCAGAGTGGCATTCTGGTCGTACCACCGCTTCATCTCCTCCTGGCTGGCTTCCAGATTTGCCTCAGCAAGTTCTCTGAAACGCCTAGTCTGGTTCCTGAAGGCCAGCATGTAACTGTATACATCCTGGGGAGGTTTCCTGGGAGATTGCTCCCAGCCTTCCTTGACCAAACTCAGAGGTCCTCGCACCGGGTGTCCATAGAGGAGCTCAAAGGGGCTGAACCCTAGAGACTTCTGTGGCACCTCCCGGTATGCAAACAACAGGCAAGGTAAGAGGACATCCCATTTACGCCTCATGGGTTCTTCCAGACCCATAATCATGCCCTTGAGGATCTGGTTGAATCTCTCAACCAGCCCATTTCCTTGAGGGTGGTAAGGAGTGGTGAACTTGTAAGTTACACCGCACTCCTGCCACAGGGACTTCATGTACTTGGACACGAAGTTGGTACCTCTGTCAGACACCACCTCTTGAGGGAATCCTACACGTGAGAAAATTCCCATCAGTGCCCGTCCCACCACGGGGGCCGTCACTGTCCTCAGAGGGATGGCTTCAGGGTACCGGGTGGCATGGTCCACCAAGACCAGGATAAATCTGTTGCCCATGGCTGTCTTGGGGTCCAGTGGCCCCACAATGTCAATACCCACCCGTTCAAAGGGGGTGCTGACCACAGGGAATGGCTGGAGAGGAGCCTTGTGCTTCCTCCCACTCTTTCCACTTGCCTGGCAAGTCTGACATGTCCTGCAGTGAGTGGCGGTACTCCTGCGCATCTGGGGCCAATAGAAATGGGTGACAAGCCTTTCAAAGGTCTTGTCCTGCCCCAGATGTCCTGCTAACGGTACATCATGAGCCAACCCCAGTAGGAAGGCTCTGAAGCGCTGGGGTACCACCAGCACACGGGCTGACCCAGGCTCAGCAACCTTAGGCTCTGAATACAGGAGACCATTCTCCCAGTAAATCCAATGTGATCCAGACTGATCACCTGCTGCCTGGTCTGCGGCCTGTTGCCTCAGACCCACGAGAGAAGGGCATGTGTTCTGCTCCTCGCTAGAACTCTTCCCTGGAGGGTCCTCCTTCTTGCTGCCAATGGGTCAGCTCAGGTAGGTCCCCCAGTTCAGCTACCTGTTCCCCTGTAGGCTCCAGGGCATCCCCTCAGGGTCTGCCTCCTCCTGGACCGTGGGAACTTCGGGGGCCGGTTTCCCGTGCACCCTGCCTCCTCTCTCTCCGGCAGGCACCTGGGCCTCCCTTTCAGGCTCCAGGTCCTCTTGAACACCTTTAGCTGCCATTGACCGGGTGGTCACACATGCCCAATCAGGCAAGCCCAACATTTCTAAATGCGCACTCCGCTCCACCTTAGCCCAAGGTGAGCTCTCCAAATCGTTCCCTAACAAACAGTCAACAGGCATGGCTGGCCTCACAGCTACTTGAAGAGTACCCGAGACCCCCCACTCAAAGGGAACCTGAGCCACCTTGCAGTGACTCTCTGTGTTGTCAGCGGCAACAACCGGATAGAATGCATCAGGGACAACCTGCTCTTTAGACACCAGGTGACACTTGACAGCTGTCACACTGGCTCCTGTGTCTCTCAGAGCCTCCACCCTATGGCCATTGATGGTCACCCACTGCCTGTATTTTTTAGTGTTATCAGGCAGCTGGGTCCTAGGGACCATCTCAGAGTCTCCTAATGAGACAAGGGAAAACACTGTGGGATCCCCCCACCTTGGGCACCCACTCCTCCCCCAGGGCTACACTAGCCAACTGCCGGGGGACTGCACCAGTGGGTGCTGGTTTTCCATGCAAAGGGCAACGAGGATCGTTTGCCTTGTGGCCAGGGGCGCCACACTTGTAACACACCAGTGGTCCCTGGTGAACAGGGGGGCCTGTCAGGGCCACTGGCTTCTTCTCAGGGGGAGGCTGGGAACCTTTCCCTTGGTTCCCTTGGGGTCTACTTTGGGGCCCTTTATGGAACTCCCTCTGTTTACCCTTGTCTCCCCCACTCTTCTGCTGGGGACCCTGCCCACCCTTGGCGGAGTCTCCCACGTGACCCTTGTGGACCCGGGTACTCACCCAGCGGTCCGCCTCCTCAGCAAGCTGCCTAGGGTTAGTCAGCTTACTATCAATCAGGTGCTGGCGTAGCTCAGGAAAACAATTACTGGACAAGTGCTCCCATGCAATCAAATCAAAGAGCGCCTGAAAATCAGTCGCTTTGCTACCCTTCACCCAACCATCCAAGGCTCTGCAAAAGAAGGTCACATATTCAACCCAGGTACTGCCTTCAATCTTCTTACAGTTCCTGAACCTCTGCCTATAAAGCTCAGGGGTCAAACCATACCTAGTCATTAAAGCATCCTTCATGTGGCTGTATGAATTATAGACTTCAGAGGGCAAATCCAACAAGGTATCCCGCCCTTCACTCAGGAACCGCCCCCACAACCCCGCTCCCCAATCCTTCTCAGGGACCCGGTGGGAAGACATGGCTACCTCATAGGCTTTGAACCACTGCCCAATGTCATCATTTTTAAAAACTCCTTCACCACATCTTTGGGAATATACACCCTAGCTTCAACAGGCACAGGCGGTACACTGCCACCAGAGGGAGTAATCTCTAAGCTTTTGGCCTTCAATTCCAACTCCCTCAAAACCTTCTCATGTTCAAACTGCATTTTCTTTTCTTCTAGGGCTAATTTCCTAGTTTGCATTTCAAATTCTAACTGCCCATTCAGCTTGAGCTTGGTCAGCTCCATTTCGTGCATCCTACTCTCTTTCCTGTCCTCCAACTCTTCTGGAGACAGACCTCTGGCAGAAACACTGCTACCTACTGGGGAAGGTGGTCTTCCAGCCCCTAGACCCAATAGCCCCTCCAGCTGCCCTTCTGCATTCTCAGCCCCCTCCACAGGGGCACTCCTTGATTCGACCCAGGCCCTCAGCGCCTTTTGGAGGTCCTCCTTCCTGGAGAGCCCGGTCATGGACACTTTAAACTTTTTGCAGAAATGCTTGAGCTGTTTGAGGGTGTAGCATTCTAGCCTCTCCTCTTCCCAATCACACTCAACAGAGGCTACTGATGCTGGTTTCTCCATGGTGATTAAACTTGGCAGTTGCAAAAATAGAAAATCCCAGAAAGAATGCTATCAAAGAGTATGTGGTTGCGTTTTGGTCTGCACTCACTAAGTAGTGTTCACCAATTACTGTACATGAGTCACAAATGCAAGTCCAGAATCCCCACCGCTGCCACCAATGTTAGATTTGGGGGTCTCTAGTTGGCAGAGGTAGGTACCTTTGTCCAAATAGGGACCCTTGAGTCTAGTCAGGGAAAGTAGGTACACTCCTGAAATAACCCCTGCTCACCCTCTTGGTAGCTTGGCACGAGCAGACAGGCTTAGTTCAGAGGCAGTGTGTAAAGCATTTGTGAACACATACAGTAATCAAGTGACAACACTACAAATGGACACCACACAGGTTGTATATTTATAAAAATAGGTATACTTTATATAGATTTATCACAAGACCATAAACGACAAAAATAATCCACAATACTGTCAAGAATGCTTAGTTCTGATCAAAAAGGCTTAATTCAAGGTTCTGTGCGAGTCGGTAGCCTTCTCCGGCCACGGCGATGTCAAGAACAAACAGAGTCTAACAAATCCAGCTGACCGCGTCGAGACGGGCCAACACAGCGTAGACAGACTCGGTCACAGTACCTTTTACTTGAAGCGGCAGGCACGGGCGTGCAGGCCGGATGGCTGTTCGTCGTGGTCGCGATGCAAAATGGAAGCGTTGCAGGACGCGTTGTCCCTCGATGCGGTGCAGGCAGCGGCTCGTTGACGTCGTCGAGACGGAGTCGGTGAGACCAGGGCCGTGCGCTGCAGGGCGAGACGGTGCTTCGATGCGGTGCTGGCAGGTTGCGGTGCGGCGACGGAGCCGGATTCAGGAGCTGGCGTCGATCAGTCCGGACAGCGGTGCGAGTCGGGCGGTGCGTCGCGAAGCGTGCGAGCGGTGCCCAACTCCGGTGCGGTCACAGGACTCGAACTCAGCAGCAGTGACCGTGTCGGTCGGACCAGATGGATTCGGTGTAGCGAGGCGTTGCAAGGTGCGGTGCTCACAGGTTACGGTGCAGGCAGCGGCTCGTCGTAGACGGAGTCGGTGAGACCAAGGCCGTGCGTTGCAAGATGCAGGCGTTGCTTGATGCGGTGCCAACAGGACACCGAGCCGGTCGGGAGAGTCGGTCACAGCTCCCTACCTCTGTAGCCACTGAAACAGAGTTTCCAGCAGCAATTCACAAAGGCTGGTGAAGTCCAATGGTCCTGGGACTTCGATCAGGGGGCAAGCTCTCTTCCAAGCCCTTGGAGATCCTTCACAAGTTGATGAAAGTCACAGCAAAGCAAAAGTTCCTTTCTCCTTTCTTTGGCAGTCAGGCAAACCACTGCAGGCCAATCCCCCAAGCAGCACTTCAGGCTTAGGGATAGTCTCTCCTCAGTTTCTTCTTGGTTCCGCTCCTCAGCAAAGGTTTCTTCTTGTTCCCAAAAGTGATCTAAAGTTCCTGGGTTTGGGCCCCAGTACTTCTACTCCTTTTCTCTTTGTTCTCTGAAGGCAGAGAGGCCTTTGCCTAGCTTAAACCAGTTCTGTGCAGCTTTGGAGCACTCTGTGTACATGACTCCTTCTTTCCTTTCAGAATGTGGGGCAGGGTACTCAGATGCCCGGCAGGGGGTGGAGCCAGCATTGTGGCAGGCAGGCACAGCCCTATTCAGACCCAGATGCAACTCCTCCCTCCACTCTGGATGCAGATCTCTCTATTCAGCCCTGTGCTGCCTCACCCTGTCTCCTGTGGCCACCCCCAGCCCCTGTCACGCACAAACCAGACACACAATACACAAGCTGGCAGAGGCAGGCTGGATAGTTAGGCAAGAAAATACCCACTTTCTAAAAGTGGTATTTTCAAACACAGAATGTTAAAACCAACTTCACTAAAAGATGTATTTTATCATTCTGAGTTCAGGCATACTAAACTCGAATTTCTACCTAGTTCCCTGAGTCAGTTTAGGATTATAAGATGTTATAATCAAACTGCCCATTCTGGCCTATGGGGAACAGGTAGCCTTGCAATAGTGAAAAACGAAAATGGCTGTAATTCACTATTAGGACATGCCACACACACCAGGCATGTCCCACCTTATCCTTACAATGCACCCTGCCCGTAGGCCTACCATAGGGGTGTCTGATATGAAGAAAAGGGAAGGTTTGGGGACTGGTAGGTGGGTGCACTTACCAAGTCGACATGGCAGTCACAGACTGCACACAGGCTCTGCAATGGCAGGCCTGAGACACACTTTACAAGCTACTTCTGTGGGTGGCACAACCAGTGCTGCAAGCCCACCAGCAGCATTTGATTTACAAGCCCTGGGCACACTCAGTGCACTGTACTAGGGTCTGACAGTAATTCAAATAAGCCAAACATGGAGTCACTAATTCACATCATAATTTACAATAGGGAGCACTTGCACTTTGGCACTGATTAGCAGTGGCAAAGTGCCCATGAGCATCTAGTCCAGCAAAAACATATCGACAACAGTGGAGGCATTATGAAAAAATGGAAGGGAGACCCATGCCAAGGATGCCAGGTCTAACACGTGTCCCCTCCAGCTGAAATGTGGGGAGAACTATCCTACCCCTAGGGAGTTCTCATCACTAAGGCGGAAAAATCTGGACAGACCATCAGCATTGGCGTGTTCTGTACCAGGGCGGTGTTCCACCGTAAAGTCCATCCCCTGTAGGGAAATGGACCACCTCAACAGCTTTGGATTCTCACCCCTCATCTGCATCAGCCATCTGAGGGGCCTGTGGTCTGTCTGAACCCGGAAGTGAGTCCCAAACAGGTATGGTCTCAGCTTCTTCAGTGCCCAGACCACAGCAAATGCCTCACGCTCAATAGCACTCCATCTCTGTTCCCGGGGAAGTAACCTCCTACTGATGAAGGCTACAGGTTGGTCTAGGCCCTCCTCATTGATCTGTGATAGAACAGCCCCTACACCATGCTCTGAAGCGTCCGTCTGAACAATGAACTCATTGGAGAAGTTGGGTGCCTGGAGCACAGGCGCCGTGCACATGGCAGTCTTCAAGGTGTCAAAAGCTTTTTGACAGGCGTCAGTCCAAATCACTTTCCTGGGCTGCTTCTTGGAAGTCAGCTCTGTCAAGGGGGCAACAATGCTGCCATACCCCTTGACGAATCTCCTGTAATACCCGGTGAGTCCTAGGAAGGCTCTCACCTCTGTCTGGGTCTTGGGGGCTCCCAAGCCAGAATGGTATCAATTTTCGGTTGGAGGGGTGCCACCTGGCCGCTCCCAACCTGGTGTCCCAAGTACACCACAGAACCCTGCCCAATCTGGCACTTACTTGCCTTGATTGTGAGGCCTGCCCTCCGCAGCGCCATCAACACTTCCCAGAGGTGGCGCAGATGTTCTTCCCAACTGGCACTGAACACTGCGATGTCATCCAGGTAGGCGGCACTGAAATCCTCCAGTCCAACCAACACCTGGTTGACCAACCTCTGAAAGGTGGCAGGGGCATTCTTCATCCCAAAGGGCATCACCCGGAACTGGTAGTGCCCATCTGGTGTGGAGAATGCTGACCTCTCTTTGCCCCATCAGTCAAGGCGATCTGCCAGTACCCAGACGTTAAGTCAAACGTGCTGAGGTACCGCGCAGCCCCTAACCGATCTATGAGCTCATCAGCTCTGGGGATGGGGTGGGCGTCAGTCCTGGTGACGGAATTGAGTCCCCTGTAGTCCACACAGAACCGGAGTTCTGGTGTGGCACCAGGTGCGGCAGCCTTCGGAACCAAGACCACTGGGCTGGCCCAAGGGCTGTTAGAGGACTCAATCACCCCTAGCGCAAACATCTTGGAGACCTCCTCCTTGATGCAGGCTCTGACCCTGTCAGTCACCCTGTAAGCCTTGTGCTTCACAGGAAGACTGTCCCCAGTGTCCACATCATGGACGCACCAATGAGTGACACTGGGAACCAGGGAGAACAGGTCAGGGAACTGTCCCAACAGCTGGCGACAGTCACCCTGCTGCTCAGGTGTGAGGGAGGTAGAGAGGTTTACTCCCTCCACTGATCCATCTTGCTCTCGGGCTGACAGGAGGTCAGGAAGAGGCTCGGTCTCCTCCTCCATCCCATCATCTGTAGCTAAGAGCATGCCCACTTGGGACCTCTCCAAGTGGGGCTTTAGGCGGTTCACATGCAGGACCCGCAAGGGGTTCCTGGGAGACTGCAAGTCCACCAAGTAGGTAACTGGACTCTTGCGCTCCACCACCGTGAAAGGGCCGGTCCACCTGTCCTGGAGCGCACAAGGCTCCACAGGGGCCATGACCCACACTTTCTGACCAGGCTGAAGCTCGACCAGAGTGGCATTCTGGTCGTACCACCGCTTCATCTCCTCCTGGCTGGCTTCCAGATTTGCCTCAGCAAGTTCTCTGAAACGCCTAGTCTGGTTCCTGAAGGCCAGCATGTAACTGTATACATCCTGGGGAGGTTTCCTGGGAGATTGCTCCCAGCCTTCCTTGACCAAACTCAGAGGTCCTCGCACCGGGTGTCCATAGAGGAGCTCAAAGGGGCTGAACCCTAGAGACTTCTGTGGCACCTCCCGGTATGCAAACAACAGGCAAGGTAAGAGGACGTCCCATTTACGCCTCATGGGTTCTTCCAGACCCATAATCATGCCCTTGAGGGTCCGGTTGAATCTCTCAACCAGCCCATTTCCTTGAGGGTGGTAAGGAGTGGTGAACTTGTAAGTTACACCGCACTCCTGCCACAGGGACTTCATGTACTTGGACACGAAGTTGGTACCTCTGTCAGACACCACCTCTTGAGGGAATCCTACACGTGAGAAAATTCCCATCAGTGCCCGTCCCACCACGGGGGCCGTCACTGTCCTCAGAGGGATGGCTTCAGGGTACCGGGTGGCATGGTCCACCAAGACCAGGATAAACCTGTTGCCCATGGCTGTCTTGGGGTCCAGTGGCCCCACAATGTCAATACCCACCCGTTCAAAGGGGGTGCTGACCACAGGGAATGGCTGGAGAGGAGCCTTGTGCTTCCTCCCACTCTTTCCACTTGCCTGGCAAGTCTGACATGTCCTGCAGTGAGTGGCGGCACTCCTGCGCATCTGGGGACAATAGAAATGGGTGACAAGCCTTTCAAAGGTCTTGTCCTGCCCCAGATGTCCTGCTAACGGTACATCATGAGCCAACCCCAGGAGGAAGGCTCTGAAGCGCTGGGGTACCACCAGCACACGGGCTGACCCAGGCTCCGCAACCTTAGGCTCTGAATACAGGAGACCATTCTCCCAGTAAATCCAATGTGATCCAGACTGATCACCTGCTGCCTGGTCTGCGGCCTGCTGCCTCAGACCCACGAGAGAAGGGCATGTGTTCTGCTCCTCGCAGAACTCTTCCCTGGAGGGTCCTCCTTCTTGCTGCCAATGGGTCAGCTCAGGTAGGTCCCCCAGTTCAGCTACCTGTTCCCCTGTAGGCTCCAGGGCATCCCCCTCAGGGTCTGCCTCCTCCTGGACCGTGGGAACTTTGGGGGCCGGTTTCCCGCACACCCTGCCTCCTCTCTCTCCGGCAGGCACCTGGGCCTCCCTTTCAGGCTCCAGGTCCTCTTGAACACCTTTAGCTGCCATTGACTGTGTGGTCACACATGCCCAATCAGGCAAGCCCAACATTCCTAAATGCGCACTCCGCTCCACCTTAGCCCAAGGTGAGCTCTCCAAATCGTTCCCTAACAAACAGTCAACAGGCATGGCTGGCCTCACAGCTACTTGAAGAGTACCCGAGACCCCCCACTCAAAGGGAACCTGAGCCACCTTGCAGTGACTCTCTGTGTTGTCAGCGGCAACAACCGGATAGAATGCATCGTGCTCTTTAGACACCAGGTGACACTTGACAGCTGTCACACTGGCTCCTGTGTCTCTCAGAGCCTCCACCCTATGGCCATTGATGGTCACCCACTGCCTGTATTTTTTAGTGTTATCAGGCAGCTGGGTCCTAGGGACCATCTCAGAGTCTCCTAATGAGACAAGGGAAAACACTGTGGGATCCCCCCACCTTGGGCACCCCACTCCTCCCCCAGGGCTACACTAGCCAACTGCCGGGGGACTGCACCAGTGGGTGCTGGTTTTCCATGCAAAGGGCAACGAGGATCGTTTGCCTTGTGGCCAGGGGCGCCACACTTGTAACACACCAGTGGTCCCTGGTGAACAGGGGGCCTGTCAGGGCCACTGGCTTCTTCTCAGGGGAGGCTGGGAACCTTTCCCTTGGTTCCCTTGGGGTCTACTTTGGGGCCCTTTATGGAACTCCCTCTGTTTACCCTTGTCTCCCCCACTCTTCTGCTGGGGACCCTGCCCACCCTTGGCGGAGTCTCCCACGTGACCCTTGTGGACCCGGGTACTCACCCAGCGGTCCGCCTCCTCAGCAAGCTGCCTAGGGTTAGTCAGCTTACTATCAATCAGGTGCTGGCGTAGCTCAGGAAAACAATTACTGGACAAGTGCTCCCATGCAATCAAATCAAAGAGCGCCTGAAAATCAGTCGCTTTGCTACCCTTCACCCAACCATCCAAGGCTCTGCAAAAGAAGGTCACATATTCAACCCAGGTACTGCCTTCAATCTTCTTACAGTTCCTGAACCTCTGCCTGTAAAGCTCAGGGGTCAAACCATACCTAGTCATTAAAGCATCCTTCATGTGGCTGTATGAATTATAGACTTCAGAGGGCAAATCCAACAAGGTATCCCGCCCTTCACTCAGGAACCGCCCCACAACCCCGCTCCCCAATCCTTCTCAGGGACCCGGTGGGAAGACATGGCTACCTCATAGGCTTTGAACCACTGCCCAATGTAATCATTTTTAAAAAACTCCTTCACCACATCTTTGGGAATATACACCCTAGCTTCAACAGGCACAGGTGGTACACTGCCACCAGAGGGAGTAATCTCTAAGCTTTTGGCCTTCAATTCCAACTCCCTCAAAACCTTCTCATGTTCAAACTGCATTTTCTTTTCTTCTAGGGCTAATTTCCTAGTTTGCATTTCAAATTCTAACTGCCCATTCAGCTTGAGCTTGGTCAGCTCCATTTCGTGCATCCTACTCTCTTTCCTGTCCTCCAACTCTTCTGGAGACAGACCTCTGGCAGAAACACTGCTACCTACTGGGGAAGATGGTCTTCCAGCCCCTAGACCCAATAGCCCCTCCAGCTGCCCTTCTGCATTCTCAGCCCCCTCCAGAGGGGCACTCCTTGATTCGACCCATTCCCTCAGCGCCTTTTGGAGGTCCTCCTTCCTGGAGAGCCCGGTCATGGACACTTTAAACTTTTTGTAGAAATGCTTGAGCTGTTTGAGGGTGTAGCATTCTAGCCTCTCCTCTTCCCAATCACACTCAACAGAGGCTACTGATGCTGGTTTCTCCATGGTAATTAAACTTGGCAGTTGCAAAAATAGAAAATCCCAGAAAAAATGCTATCAAAGTGTATGTGGTTGTGTTTTGGTCTGCACTCACTAAGTAGTGTTCACCAATTACTGTACATGAGTCACAAATGCAAGTCCAGAATCCCCACCGCTGCCACCAATGTTAGATTTGGGGGTCTCTAGTTGGCAGAGGTAGGTACCTTTGTCCAAATAGGGACCCTTGAGTCTAGTCAGGGAAAGTAGGTACACTCCTGAAATAACCCCTGCTCACCCTCTTGGTAGCTTGGCACGAGCAGACAGGCTTAGTTCAGAGGTAGTGTGTAAAGCATTTGTGAACACATACAGTAATCAAGTGACAACACTACAAATGGACACCACACAGGTTGTATATTTATAAAAATAAGTATCTTTTATATAGATTTATCACAAGACCATAAACGACAAAAATAATCCACAGTACTGTCAAGAATGCTTAGTTCTGATCAAAAAGGCTTAATTCAAGGTTCTGTGCGAGTCGGTAGCCTTCTCCGGCTACGGCGATGTCAAGAACAAACAGAGTCTAACAAATCCAGCTGACCGCGTCGAGACGGGCCAACACAGCGTAGACAGACTCAGTCACAGTACCTTTTACTTGAAGCGGCAGGCACGGGCGTGCGGGCCGGATGGCTGTTCGTCGCGGTCGCGATGCAAAATGGAAGCGTTGCAGGACACGTTGTCCCTCGATGCGGGGCAGGCAGCGGCTCGTTGACGTCGTCGAGACGGAGTCGGTGAGACCAAGGCTGTGCGCTGCAGGGCGAGACGGTGCTTCGATGCGGTGCTGGCAGGTTGCGGTGCGGCGACGGAGCCGGATTCGGGAGCTGGCGTCGATCAGTCCAGACAGCGGTGCGAGTCGGGCGGTGCATCGTGAAGTGTGTGAGCGGTGCCCTACTCTGGTGCGGTCACAGGACTCGAACTCAGCAGCAGTGACCGTGTCGGTCGGACCAGATGGATTCGGTGTAGCGAGGCATTGCAAGGTGCGGTGCTCACAGGTTACGGTGCAGGCAACGGCTCGGTGACGGCGTCGAGACGGAGTCGGTGAGGCCAAGGCCATGCGTTGCAAGATGCGAGCGGTGCTCGATGCGGTGCCAACAGGACACCGAGCCGGTCGTTAGAGTCGGTCACAGTTCCCTACCTCTGTAGCCACTGAAACAGAGTTTCCAGCAGCAATTCACAAAGGCTGGTGAAGTCCACTGGTCCTGGGACTTCGTTACAGGGGGCAAGCTCTCTTCCAAGCCCTTGAAGATCCTTCACAAGTTGATGAAAGTAACAGAAAAGCAAAAGTTCCTTTCTCCTTTCTTTGGCAGTCAGGCAAACCACTGCAGGCCAATCCCCCAAGCAGCACTTCAGCTTAGGGATAGTCTCTGCTCAGTTTCTTCTTGATTCCGCTCCTCAGCAAAGGTTTCTTCTTGTTCCCAAAAGTGATCTAAAGTTTCTGGGTTTGGGCCCCAGTACTTATACTCCTTTTCTCTTTGTTCTCTGAAGGCAGAGAGGCCTTTGCCTAGCTTAAACCAGTTCTGTGCAGCTTTGGAGCACTCTGTGTACATGACTCCTTCTTTCCTTTCAGAATGTGGGGCAGGGTACTCAGACGACCGGCAGGGGGTGGAGCCAGCATTGTGGCAGGCAGGCAAAGCCCTATTCAGACCCAGATGCAACTCCTCCCTCCACTCTGGATGCAGATCTCTCTATTCAGCCCTGGGCTGCCTCACCCTGTCTCCTGTGGCCACCCCCAGCTCCTGTCACGCACAAACCAGACACACAATACACAAGCTGGCAGAGACAGGCTGGATAGTTAGGCAAGAAAATACCCACTTTCTAAAAGTGGCATTTTCAAACACAGAATGTTAAAACCAACTTCACTAAAAGATGTATTTTATCATTCTGAGTTCAGGCATACTAAACTCGAATTTCTACCTAGTTCCCTGAGTCAGTTTAGGATTACAAGATGTTATAATCAAACTGCCCATTCTGGCCTATGGGGAACAGGTAGCCTTGCAATAGTGAAAAACGAAAATGGCTGTAATTCACTATTAGGACATGCCACACACACCAGTCATGTCCCACCTTATCCTTACAATGCACCCTGCCCGTAGGCCTACCATAGGGGTTTCTGATATGAAGAAACGGGAAGGTTTGGGGACTGGTAGGTGGGTGCACTTACCAAGTCGACATGGCAGTCACAGACTGCACACAGGCTCTGCAATGGCAGGCCTGAGACACACTTTACAAGCTACTTCGGTGGGTGGCACAACCAGTGCTGCAAGCCCACCAGCAGCATTTGATTTACAAGCCCTGGGCACACTCAGTGCACTGTACTAGGGTCTGACAGTAATTCAAATAAGCCAAACATGGAGTCACTAATTCACATCATAATTTACAATAGGGAGCACTTGCACTTTGGCACTGATTAGCAGTGGCAAAGTGCCCATGAGCATCTAGTCCAGCAAAAACATATCGACAACAGTGGAGGCATTATGAAAAAATGGAAGGGAGACCCATGCCAAGGATGCCAGGTCTAACAGTAATGAATGCATATTATTAGCTCTCCATCGTTCCCAAGCACAAAAAACAAGGTTGAAGAAGATAGAGACTATAATGACCTGATGAATCAATTACCTAAATTTTTGCCTAAATAATGTTAAGGTCTTCTGTCTCAGATTCCATGATTGTAAATGCTTGAGTGTATGATAACAGGGTGCAAGGATTCTAGATATTGCAATCATCGCCTCTATATAGAGATACAATTCTTGTTTTCTTCTCAGCAAATTCATCATAAAGTTTTTTATAGCAGGCAGGTAAGGTAGGTACACAATGAAAGTGAGTTGTTAAGATGCATTGTAATGCTTTGACAGGCAACTATGCGGCAATTAACTGGTTGATGAACAGTGGTTAGGACATAATGTAAATTTGATTGTAATGATTTTGCAGCCTATTCAGTGATGCAATTACGAAGCAATAGCATGCTCAAAATCACTTGAAATTCTGGGGGAGCATCAATCAAACAAACGTTTTCATGATGATTTCCAAGGCATACTAACAGTAGTGTATGCTTATGGAAACGTAAAGGCCCTGGTGATAGCACTGAGCCATCTATTCAGAAGAGTTTTCTGCCATCTGTAAACACTGTGAAAATGTGAAGTCCATATAATTCTCTTAAGCTCCTGCAGCTAAAAGTCCTGACAATTGTTTCCTGCCCATCTGGCAAGATATTCTCATAGTATCTATTATGTTAACAACTGAACACTGCGTAGTATTCAATTCTCAATTTGACAGTGACTTAAGTTGTTGAGTGAACAAAGGAGCCCCCTTCATTATCTAAGAGCCCAGTTTTCGACTGGATGTATTCTTCTTAACTGTGATGTTACCACTGTTTAAGTCTTACGAACCTTCAGTTTTCTTCGGCAGCCTTTTACAAAGTATTCAGATTTACCACAATACATACTTAAATTTGGCATATGTCTTCTTCCCCTTCTTCTTTTGCCAGCCAGTATTTCAGAGTGATAACTGCAGAGAGTCAAGAACTACAAGAATGTCTATTGTCATGTATTCTAGGAAATATTACAGGCACTTTAGGATCAGCCATGCTTTCTCTGAGTGATCTTCAGCAACCTGATCATCTAACTACATAACCAAATCTATGAGCCATTGCACTTAAAATGAGGTTTGACCACCAGTGCAAGTAGATGTTTTAATTTACTTCATAAAACTTGATAGAACAATTTAGATCTTTTCACTTTAGACCCATCAGAATCAACTACTGAACAATTAGAGGTGGTTATGTAAATTGCTGTGTCTTGATGACCATGTTTCAAATTCAACCACTCATTACCTAATGAAATAATATGTGATTTCCACACTCATTTCCACATTAATTTACATTCCTACTTCGGTTGTGTGAAACCTGCTGAATTTGCTGAAGCTAAATTAAGCGAAATTAGAACTAAATAACCTGAAATTACAAATAATAATGCAAAATACTTCTTACACTCAAAGAATTGCCAAAATGTGTTGCCTCCCACCAAGAGCCTGTGGCAGAAGTCATGTTGGGTGGGCAGGCTGAGCATGCGCTCTCACAGGAGCAAAACAGAGTGTGGGAGAGACCGTGCAGACAGTGTTGGGCTGCTGCAGTCCCTCAGAATGCCTACCTCAATGTGAACAGCCCGCCGGTGTGTCCTGGGGCATGTCTCCCTTCTGGGGGTATGGTAGGAGACGACGTCAGCATCTCCATAGAGAGTTTTCTTATAAGAATCCTCTAATGAGGATTTGTGGGATAGATTGTACTGCCCGATCCAAGATGGCGGTACCCACATTATGTTTGCGGAATCTTGCCAATCAAAAATGGTGGCCTAATTTCCTATGAGGTTTCCTGTTTTCTGCCTATTTAAGGAGGGGCTTTCTGCTCAGTCCTTGCGTCACAACACTTCCAGTTTTCCTGTGGTGTGTTCCAGTGCTCCAGTCCTTTCTTGGGGTTTCTCTGAGAATTGACTGCCCTTCCTCCTAAATTGCTCTCACTGCACTGTTATTCCTGTTTTCTCATGTCAGCCTACATCTTCTCTGTCAATGCCCTGAATCCTGATTTAAAGTTCTTCCAGCTACTTTAAGCCATTTTAGAGATTTTTGGGCATTCAACATTATCCTCCCTGCTGGAGCCAATTCTTGAAGGCACTTTTCTGCTTAAGTGCTTCAGTGCCAGCAGCAACTTGGCTACTGGAGGGGTCACCCATATCTCTGTCATTCAAGAACTGTGAAGACCAGGATGTCAGGTCTAACCTGCAGCCAAATACTCTCTGCCAGACATCAACTCCACGACAGTTTGCAACACCATAAGCCCATTCCAATTCTGGAAAACATGGAATCAGGCCCAGCTCTGCTCCAAGGAGTACAGGTGGACCAGGCCCAGGCCCAGGCCTAGGCCTTTGTTCAGACGGTTCAGCTGCAGACACATGAGTTGCAACAATTGAGAGATGAAAAGTTGGCTTTACATCAAGCCTTAACATTTAGAGTTTCTGGTGTTCGTATGGTATCATCAACCACCCAATGGTTCTCTGGGTATCCAAATAACTTATGGGAATTTATTGACATTTTGACAGTATTCTTCACCTTTTGCCCTGCCCAATTTTCTCAAGATCATGCTAAGGTGGGATACTTAATCAATGCCTTATCTGGACCAGTGTTAGCATGGGTGACCCCTTTAGTGTCTCTAGAAGATTCCAGTCTCACTAATTATGCAACATTCTTGACTGCCTTTAAACGAATGTTTGAAAGACCAGATATGGAATATTCTACAGAAGAAACTCTCTGTGAAATCCAGCAGGGTAATCTAGATGTCTTGACATATGTAACACGCTTCCATCCGCTAGCAGCTGAGATGTCCTGGGTAGAATGAACCGTGCTAATACTTTTCTGTAGAGGTCTCAAAGAAGAAATTAAGGATGATCTTGCCCATTCAGCCCAATCATAATATGTTTCCACCTTAATAGCCCACATTCTACAGATTGAACACCACCTTTGAGAGTGCAGAGCAGAAAGACAAAGTGTTTGCCCTTGGTGAGTCCAGACTTCCACACCTGAATTTGAAAGTTCCCTCTGAAGAGCCTACCTCAACCTTTAGTGAAGAACCTATGCAATTACGCCTGGCTCGGGGTCCTCTTTCTAAGACTGAAAGAAAACATTGCTGAAAGAAAGTCCTATGCATGCATTGCTGATACCCTGAACATCTTATCTGTGATGGTCTGATCTGTCCTCAAATGCTTTTGGGAAACACCAGATCTCATGCTTTGTAGGAGGGTGAAGGATGGGAGCAACTCAAGTCCCTTTCATTGGAGTGTCAGGTGATACATTGGTTCCACTTTTTCTGTTACCAATGTTTTTTTGCATTTCCCTAACAGAAAGAGAGAAGAAATTCTGGCATTGCTGGATTGTGGAGCATGTGGCTCGTATCTTGATGAGAGCTGGGCTAGGAACAAGATCATACCAAGGTTTACAAAAGAATCTCCAGAACAAGTTCAGACCACTGATCGTACACCCTTAAATCCGGGGCCAGTGAAAGAAATGACCATACCTTTGAGAATGACATTTGGTAAATATCAGGAAACAGTCTCCTTTGATCTACTATCATCTCCTAATCATACAGTTATACTGGGTGTTCCTTGGCTGACTAACCATAACCCATACCACAACTGGGAAACAAGAAAAATCTCCTCATCTTCCCAATTTTGCAATAAAAATTGTTATTCTTCAGAGGACTATTGGGCTCTGAAGGGAATGATTTTAGTACAAGATTGAAATACGACAATTCTTCTCCAAGGAGTTCTGGCTCCATACCATTCTTTTTCTGACCTTCTTGAGAAACCCCAATAAATATCTTTACCTCTTTACCGAGAGTTTGAGTGTGCTCTTCCCATTGAATTAGGAGCTACTGTGCATTTTGGAAGTGTATTTTCTCTGTCAGACTCTGATAAGGAGACCCTAAAGTAATATCTATAAGAAAACCTGCAAAATGGTCTAATAACTTGGTTTACCTCTCCCGGCGCAGAATCACTGTTTTTCATTCCTGAAAAAATCTAAGGAGTTAAGAACCTTCATAGACTTTAGAGGATTGAACAACTTCACAATAAAGGATAGATATTCTCTTCCTTCAATCAAGGACATTTTAGAGTCTATAACAAATGCAAAAATGTTAATCAAATTGAATCTTCATGGAACCAACCATCTTCTCCAAATAAAAGAGGGTGATGAATGGAAAACTGCTTTATAAACACTGTTAGGCCACTTGGAGTACATGTAATTCCTTCTGATGTATGCAAAAGACCATCCATTTTTCAATGCTTTATGGATCACATATTGTCTGAAATTGTTGGATCAGTTCATCGTAGTGTACCTAGAAGATATCTTCGTATTCTCAAAAGACTCTCTGTTACACCATGAGCACGACAGTCAAGTATTAACCAGATTCCTCCAAAACCAATTCTATTGCAAGCTTGAAAAATTTGAGTTTGACTAGCCAGAAGTGGATTACTTAGGTTTTCAAATAAGTTGCACTGCCATCTCCATGGCCCACGTAAAGTGTCAGCCATTTTGAATTGGCCTTCCCCTTCTAGCATCAAAGAGACACAATGCTTCCTTGGTTTGTCCAATTTTTATTGGAGGTTCATAGATACTTTTCTTCAGTTAATCTGCAACATTACCCATGTAATTTGATATCTATAGTTAGCCATGGCTTTCAGTGAGACTCTTTAGTTGATGAAGCCTTTCAAGCACTAAACCAAACCTTTACTCAAGCTCCACTCTAACGCCACCCTGATCATACTAATTAGTTTATTGTTGAGAATGATTCCTCTGATGGACCTTTTGGAGCATCCCTTTCACAACTTCAAGAAGACGATGGGCTGAAACACCCAGGGGCATATTAGCAAGACTGGCGATAAAATTATCGCCGTTTTAGCGGCAGGAAACTGCCGCTAAAACGGCGATAATGGGCTTGCTAATATGCGTTATGGAATTCCAATAGAAGCCCAGGTTAGATGTCCTGCACATCTAACCTGGGCTTCTATTGGAATTCTATAACGCATATTAGCAAGCCAATTATCGCCGTATTAGCGGCAGTTTCCTGCCGCTAAAACGGCGATAATTTTATCGCCAGTCTTGCTAATATGCCCCCCAATCTTTTATGTCTCTTATTCTGTCCGATGTTGAGAGGAACAGTCCTGGAAAGAGAATTATTAGCCATCAAAAAAAGCTTGCTTGAAGAATTGAGATTTTTCGTGATGGGAGCACATGAACCATTTGAAATGTGCACCGACCACTGCAATCTCCAGTGATGCAGGAATTTACAGTGTAAGAACAGTTGCCAAGTCCACTGGGCTTATTTTTTCAACCAAAATGACTTCATTATCACTCATATCTTTAGTCCTAAAAATATCCTGGCTGACGCTCTCTCACAAAGATACCTGGAAACTCCATCGAATTTGAGTCAATGTCTCCTTCCTCCACAAAGGATCATTGGAGTTGCTCAATCATTTCTTCAACAGTTTGGAGTCAGTTATTTCAAAGTTTCGAGGAAAGAATGGGAGGCCATGTCTGGATATGTGTACAAAAGATGAACTGTTGCCTTCAAGGTATAAGCCCTATCCAACCCATCCAAAGACCTGAGAGCAAAAGTCTTTAAGATGTGCCATGATTCTCCTATAGCTGGTCATAGGAGAACTGAATAGACCTTTGAACTCATTCTGCAATCGTTTTGGTGGCCATCCATTTGTTGTGATACTGAGCTCTACGTTGGTGCCTCTCCTATCTTTGCTCAGGGGAAATCTGTTCATTATCGTCCCTCCGGACGCAACCTCTCCACACTCCGTAAGAACCTTGGAAAATTATCTATACTGACTTCCTCGCTGCTCTCCCTTCTTCTGAAGGGAATCAGGTCAATATCACCACCATTGACTCTTTTTCAAAAATGGCTCATTACACAACCCCCAAGAAATTACTTTCTGCCAAGCCTTTGTTGCAGATCATGGTCCTCAATATATCTCACTTTTCTGGAATTATTTTTGAAAATCTCTTCAAACTGATGTGGCCTTGTCATCTGGTTTTCAAACCCAGACCAATGGCCAGATGGAACAATTGAACCAAGGGCTGGAACATTATCTGCAATGTTTACATAACTCTCATCAAAGTGACTGGTCTTCCTTTTTGGCCTTAGCTTTAGTTTCCAATAACAGTGCCATCCATAATGCCACCCATTCTACTCTGTTTTTATGCCTCCAAGGTATGATTTCTCTGACAGTTCATTCTGGTTGTCAGAGGTCTGGCATGATGCCTGCTGTCTCCAGTTTGTTTGACAGCTGCAAGCTGTTCAACTGAAAATTTCACATAATCTTCAGGCATCCAAACAATTAATGAAGGAATATGCTGATATCCACCACACCTCTTCTCCTTCCTACAAAATCAGGGAAAAGTTCTGGATCTCCTCTAAATATTTACCTTCTCATCTGCCCCACACTAAATGTAAACCCTTATTCTAAGGGCCTTTTAAAGTTATTCAGATCATCAATCCAGTTGTCTACACAGTACAATTACCCCTTCATTGCAGAGATACCCTGTTTTTCACACCTCTCAATTGTAGCCATAGTGAGTTTTCAGCATTCATTGTCTTTGCCTCCTCCTATTTTGGTGAATATCAAACCTGAATACAAAGTCCAGGAGATTTGTTACTCTCCCATTTTTTTGAATTTTGATCCATTGGAAAGGCTACCCTCCAAGTGATTAGTCTTGCAAGATTGCCCCATCTGCCTCCTTTTGGTCCTCCATTTCTTTTGTAGGTTCCTCGATAAACAGAGAGCTTCTGGTGGAGGGCATACTATTGCATCCCACCCGGGGGCTGGGGCCAAGGCCATGCCAAGTGGGCAGCGTGAGCACTCCTGTAGGAGCCAAACAGACCACTGCAGAGACCATGGAGACACTGGCGGGCAGCCGCAGTTCCTCAGCTCACTTACTTTGAGACAGCCATCCTGCTGGTGTGTGCTGCGGCACCAGTCTTCCTTCTGGGGGCATGGTAGGAGACAACCTCAGCAACTCCATAGAGAGTCTTCTTCCCAGAATCCTCTAGTGAGGATTGCTGGGATAGATTATGCTGTCCAATCCAAAATGTTGGTTCCCACATATATTTGTAAGGAAACTTGTCAAACCAACATGGTGGCGTAATTTCCTGTGAGGCATTTCCTGTTTTCTGTCTATTAAGGAGAGGTTTTCTGCACACCGCAACACTTCCAGTGCTCCAGCCCTTTCTTGGGGTTTCTCTGGGAATTGACTGTCCTTCAACCTGAATGGCTTTTGATGTTATTCCTGTTGTCTACTGTTGACTTGCATCTTCTCCGCCAATGCGCTGAATCCTAATTTTCTTCCCAGATGGGACCAATTCCTAAAGGCAGCTTTTTGCTTAGGAGCGTCAGTGTAGGCAGCAACGTGGCTACTGGTAGGGGTCTACCGTAACTTTGGCAGTCAAGAACTGTGAAGACCTGGTGTTAGAAATCTCAGACCAGGCAGAACCCACCACTCTAGTCAGTGCAAGATAGATACACAATTGAGATAACCTGTGCTCACCAGAGCAGGCAGGCTTATCAAAAGAGGCAATGTGCAAAGTATTTGTGCAACACACACACAATAAAACAATGAATACAACAGAAAAAGGGACTACACACAGGTTTATAAAAATAACTTAGTATATTGTGACCAAACAAGACAAATAATGATAAAGATCAAACTATATACTTTTTGAGTTATGCACATTGTATAAAGGTAAATGCAGAGCTGAACACATTTACTTTAATGAATCGTTAAACTGAGTGCAGTTGTAAAGATCCGAGTCAGGGATCAGGAAATGGACGTTCTGAATGTTGGAGCATCAAAGCAGGGCTCCACAAGTCCTTTGAGGGTAACTCGCCGGTCTGTGCCTCAAGACCGATATGCTTTATTTAAACTCAGATGTCTGCGACAATGTGCAGCTTGGATGCAGAGACCTCATAGTTCTCTGGAGTCCCAGTACCTTTGGGGAGGGTTGTGCTGTTACTGCCACGCGTGATTGTTCTTGATGTCATGATGACAAGATGCATCCATGGCTGCGGTGAGATCCTTTGGTATGAGTTCAGTGCCATGGTGTCCCACGCTGATCCTTTCTTCATACGGTGCTGACTGCGGCAAGTGGATGCAACGGCTTCCCTTCGTCGTAGGTTGAGGCAGGGTACGTCATTGCCCTGGCAATGCTTGGCAGTAGGACGGCAGTGATTGGAGAAAATGTACTTGCGTTCATTGGCACTCTACTGTTGTTTGGAAATTAAACACGGGTCCTTCATTGAAACAAGCACAGGGTGCTTTATCTGATCAGGATTAAAGCGCTGATTGTCACAAAACAGAGGTCTTTCCTGGTGCAGAGTGGAGCACTGGCATTCACAGATGACACGCTCATTCTCACAGAACGGCTCTCACAGCAGTGTCATTACAACGGACATGGAGTCTTCAATGGCCCTGAGACTTCGAGATCAGGGGGCAAGCCAATACGCCCTTGGAGAATGCTCAGAGTTCAACACAGCAAAAGGTAGCAGGCCAGCACAAAAAGGCAGGTAGCAAAGTGGCAGTCCCTCCTGCAGCTCAACAGTAGTAGGGCAACACAGCAGAGCAGTTAGCAGAGTGGCAGCTCCTCCTGGCAGCACAGCAGTCGTTCTGGCAATGTGCAGATGTAGAGCCGGCAGTATTTGGTTACAGGCCCAAAAAGTGTCTGATTTTAGCGGATCAGAGACCCAAAAGTGGCTGTGATGAAGGGGTTTGCTACAAGGGAGCTCTTGAAGTACACAAGGAACTCTTTGAACCCAGACATGTCTGCCAGGCTATCTGTGGGGGGCAATCAGCCCTTTGTGTGAGGACAGAACACTACCTATTAAAGTATGTCAGCCCCTCCCATTCCTCCCTGCCCAGTGAGGCCCATCAGAATGTAGGTAAATGCAGATGCAGTTGAGTGTCCTGTGTTGTGCCTGTCTAGAGAGAATGCACAAATGTAGATGTCACCTAGCCCAGCCATACCCCGATGTGTATCGGAGACAGATTGTGAGTCACACAGAACAGTAAGTGCAGAGAAATGTCCACTTTCTAAAAGTGGCATTTCCAAACTGGTAATGTTAAATCCAACTTCACCAGTGAGGAGGATTTCTCATTCCTAATCCAAAGATATAAAACATGAAAAAGCTATTCCTCTCTGATCAGGAATTACCAGTTAAAAACGTATAAGTGAATTCCCAATGCTATACGATAAGAGGGGTAGGCCTCACAGTAGTGAAAAACAAAATTGGCTGTTTGTCACTACCAGGACATGCAAAACAAACCAGTACATTTCATATATTTTACTTACAAGGCACTCTGCCCTTAGGGTTACTTAGGGCCTACCTTAAGGTGCTTTTATTTTAGTTTTGTTTTATAGGAAGAGTTGAATAAAAATCATATAAACATCAACCTGTACAAAAACCTGCATGCCAAACATAAATATATAAAAAAAGGAAAAAGCCATTTAGAATCTATCTTCTAATACAAAGAAGAAATATACATATTATAAAAAAATATTTTTCTTGCATTAATTTAGACCATAGAGGTAAGTGTTCCTCTATCCCTGAACCCAGACACTTCGCTTAAGACCCCAGCCTTTATGTTTCGCACATACAGGTTTTTAGGAGAGTGTAAGGAGAGGAATATTTATGGTCCTGAGAAGGTGGTTTTATTCATGTCAACCCACAGAAACGCGTCAACGCTTTGTTGTTCTTAAATTTGTGTGACATTGAATTTATTTTTGATAAGAAATTGGTTTCTGCAATGTGATGTCCTGATGTAGTCTTACGAATTAACCTCTGTATGATAAATGTAACTGTCTTTGTGTTGTTTCTCTCTTTTGTATATTGTAATTTTTTTAAACATTTTAAGTATGGTTTTAAATAGATTCCCGCATGGAATTTATAAAAATGTGCTGTATAACTGAATATTTTTTATTAAACTGGATTTGGAAGTGTTTCGATACCCTGTGGAATTCATAGCTCCTTTAAGACTGTGTTAATATATGTGTGTAGAGGACGCATGGAGTGGTTGATCTGAAAGACAAGTGAACCCAAAAGGAATTATATACTTGATTTTTAAATAATGTTGTAATGGACATTTAAGAGGCTGATAGGTCTGTATGAATGAATGTTCTCTTTACCCTTCCCTTTTTAAAAAAAAACTTTTGACGGTTGCTAAACTAAATGAAGCCGGAATCTCACCCCCCTCCAACACATGATTAGCTAATTTTAACAATTCTGGATCTAAAACTGATGCACATCTTTTATACTTTTATGCCGGACGACCCACAGGCTTTGCCTTTAGCTAAGGATTTCACAACTAATTCAATCTCTCTAAGAGTGATTTTTGCTTCCAATGCTTGTACTTTGTTTACCTTAAATCTTGGGATATCAAGCTTATTTTGAAAGTTATTGAGCGCTCCCAAATCGCCCTGCTGTTTAGTGCTATATATTGCATTGTAGTGCTTTAGAAATTACTCCTGAATTTGTTGAGAGTCTCTAATATATCTCTTTGTCTCTGCGTCTATTATTGATGTTATTTTATTTTGTTCTTGACGATCTCTTGTCTGCCAAGCCAGAAGCTTACCCCTGTACTCACTCTCCTCAAACACCTTTTGAAAATATGCATTATTAGCCAAATATCTGGGTTCAAATTAATACTCCTGCATTCGTAATCTAGCTTTCCTCAGTGCTTCCTTATTAGCTGTCCTTGGCAAGCGTTGCGTATCCACACTTGCCTGATTTAATTCTGTCTCAAGCTCAGCCCAGAGTATCGACCTTTCTTTTTTCTTCGCGATCTCTTTGGAAGTGATGTATCCGTGTATTGTAGCTTTATAAGCCTCCCATACATTCTCAATACCAGTTTAATTAATATTTATTTTAAAGTAATTAACTATTTCCCTCTGTGTCTCATTGCACCACTCCTTGTCTTCAAGGTTTAATTTGTTAAAAATCCATCTTCCATCCGGCCTCTCTACCCTAATGCCTGTTATTTCCATTTTCACTAAGGCACGATCAGAAAAGGCATTTTGAATATGATAATATGCCTTTAGCTGCAAATTCTTTGCAGAGAGAATATAATCAAGTCTGGCAGCTGACTTATATCTCCCTGAATAGCATTAATATTTGTATCATACAAATATAGGCAGTGAAACCCTACAGCAGCTAGCACCTAACCTACTATCCCCAAGGTTATCAAAAAAGGGAAAATTCCCTAAAATGTGTACACACAATCTGAGCACCCAAGCTCACAGTGCAGTCCTTACTGGACTTAACAATGTTCAAAATAAATGAGCAATCGGTGCACCACCACATCAATAATGCAACAATTACAAAGTCTGTATCCAAGGTTTGTTCTTCAAGTCCTCTTTTTTATAAACATAAACATATCATGCAACATCTACCCTACATGTTGAATGATATGTTTATTCAATAAAAAGAATTGATGTGGTGGTGCACCGATTGCTCTTTTACGTTGAGCACGAATATTTGTGTTTATATGGGTGTTCCAGCCCCACTCACCTGAATCACAGGTACTACAGGAGCGAAGATAGTCCCATTTACCCCTTCCCAATGCCTCTACCCCTCGCGCCAAATACAAAAAGCACGAGTGGACAACGCACCAGGGGGGAAGATAGGAAGGAAGGAAATAACGAGGAGGGACGTGGAAAGGTTGAACAGCTACCCTCAAGATTATGTCAGGACTGCAGGCATACAGCAACACATCAACAGGAAAATACTGTAGAAAAGAATACAACAATTAAGTACAGAACACCCAAAAAGAAACAGTGTGAATCAAGACAAGGAAACATAAGAAGATCCCTGCTTTCTCTGCTCACCCCTTATTATTGTAGAATGGCCTCCTTAAAGTAAACAGGAACTTTGACATAGTCCAGGCATAAATGAATGAGGAAGTACGATGATGCTGTCCACAATTCCCACGGAATGTCCAATCAAAAAGAAACTTCAGTTATGCGGGGAAAAAACGCATAGCGTAAAAAGAAACCCGCTCTGCATATGGGGGATTTGTCAAAACAAAAGAGTCCATGAACTACAAAAACAGTCTCCAGTGCACTGTGAGTAAATAACCACAAGTCACAAAAGACGAGGAGTAAGGAACTCCTCGCTAACCTGATGCTGACTGACGTCCTCAGGAATCCTAGAACAAGAATCGATGCACGTCTGATCCAGCCGGAACAGACAAAATCCTTGAAGGAAAAAACAAAGCAATGTTCAAGAAGCAGGGACTCCGTTTCTGCAGCAGAAAGCCAGGACGCCGACAGCCAGAATGCTTCCAGGGCCAAAACCGGAAATGAACCCAAGCAAGAAGGGAACAGGAGGCGGCCCTAAAATACGCCCCATCTCTCCCACCGAGGCTGCGCAGGAAAACGAAAATATGCAGCACACGGAAGGAAAACGGAACGAAACGCCCGCCCGTACCCCCACCCACGGGAACAGGAACAAAGAAAGACAACCATCACCCAACGGAAAGGACACAAACAGCCAGGTAAGGAACAGAGAACAGCTTTCAGACCGCAACAATGGGAACCTTTCCCTTCATAAATCTGATAAGCCTAGCCCTCTCTCACATTCTAACATGGCTATTGCCATTCGTGGTTTATTTCGCCTGTGTGTATCTGAGGATGAATCCACATCAGGATATTTCAGAAAATTAAAAGTGTTTTAATGGATTTCCAATGCTGACCTATGAGAGGGGTAAGCCTCACAGAAGTGAAAAATGAAATAGGCTGTTTCTCACAGCCAGGTCATAGCAAAAATAAAAATACATGTCCTACCTTTTACTAATATGGCACTCTGCCCTTAGGGCTACTTAGGGCCTACCTTAGGGGTGACGAATATGTAATAAAAGGGGTCTTTAAGGCTTGGCAAGTAGTTTTAAATGCCAAGTCGAGGTGTCAATATCCTGCACACACAGTCACAGGCAGAGGCAGGCCTGAAACAGGTTTGAAAGACTACTTCTGTGGGTGGAACAATTAGTGCTGCAGCCCACTAGTAGATTTGAAGTACAGACTCTGGGTATATGGTATACCACTTTACAAGGACTTAACAGTACAACAAATATGCCAATCACGTATCACCAATTAGCACTTGTTTAGGGAAGAAGCACATGCACTTTAGCAATGATTAGCAGTGGTAAAGTGCTCAGAGTCCTAAAGCCAACAAAAGCAAGTTCAGAAAAAGAGGAGGAGGAAGGCAAAAAGATTGGCGTAACCCTGCAAAAAGGGCCATTTCCAAAACCCGGGCATCAGGATCAACCCACAGCCAAGTCCTTGAAAGAATGGTCCGTTCATTGAAAATTCAACTTGATAATATCATTTCAAGTTGATTTCTGGTTGCCTGCATTTAAAACACTTCTGTTTGCATTCGGAGTTGTAGTTTTATGCTCAAAAATTACCCAAATGAGATGTGCAGTAATGGCATAATCTCAGTAACTGTGTATATATTTTGAGAGGCAAAATTACCAAAATCACATCAACTACATCGGCGTAGTAAACATTTTGCTCCCCTCAATTCCTATTCTAGTAAGATAAGACAAAAGGTACTTTTTTTTGATCATCTGGAAATAGCATTGGTTTAAATACGAAATACAAATAAGGAGCAAAGTCATTTTCTTGGGGTGTTGACTAAATCTCTTAGATAGTGCTAAAGTTATAATGGGTGGGACCTAAGGGTATGGCAGGACATTAGAATTATAGTCTTTAATAGGAGGTGGCACAACCCAATGACCAGTAGCCTTCAGTTCTGTAGGTAACAGTACTTGGCTGGCATTTTTCTTGTCAGGCTTTAATAAATAACCTATTTCTTGCTTAATCTGTAGTGATGCATTTAGTATAATTTTATTCTCAGACATTGTTAAACTGACCTACAGATGTACCTTGGTTGCTGCATCTAAAATTTAGGACAGAGTCGAATTGGAATCCATCTCTCAGTTGAAATGATAATGTGGGCTTAGCAATACGTCAAAATGAACTAATCCTGCATTCCAAGTCTAGTGGGAGTAATGTGCGCTTCAACACTTCACCTGACGCAGAACCAACCTTAGTCTGACAGCATGTATGTTAGAAATATACCTTAAGAAAGGGAAATTGGACAAGAAAGAAACAGAGACGCTGGATATATATCACTTTCTCTGGTTGCACAGCTGGGCTTGATCTCCATTGCAGGAACATTAATATGTGAAGGCAAGAAATGAATTTAAATGTGGCTGTGGGATTGGCTTTGGCATGTAGATGATGTACCTGCTGACAATAGCTGTATTTCCAACTCCCTATTCTAGACTGCAACTTCATATTTTTCCTGAGCTGAAATATAATTAGAGTTGGTATAATTAATAACTGTGAACAACAATCTGAATTATCATACATTGTTTGTTACAGATAGCTGCCTTCAAGTTTTTGTTATAATATTCTGTGACCATAATTAAGTTCATTGTAGCTTGTTGATAACTGTAATATGAAAACTGTTCATTATATATCACAACCAGCAATCATATACTCATTCAAATTAATACCTTAATACTACAAGGTTCTAATGAGTGTATAAAGTCTGTGCAAGATGAGATGCCACTCACTTCTGTTGTAGAAACAATACAAATGCAATAGTCCCTCTGTAAATGAACACAGTTCACAATAAGAGTTTGTAATCCTATCTGATGACTCCTTATGCAAAAACAAAGTATAAAATAAGGTTTAGTATTCCTAATAGACAACTTCTTTAAATAAATATACATTTATAATATAAGCTTTCACATTCTATATACAAGTGATGCATTTGAACACTTCTCTGACTCCAGAGATGTCTTTTGTCAACTTCCAAGAATAACAGGTTATGAGGATTCAAAACTTCTAAACAGCATGTCCCAGCTGCAGCAACCATCTGTCACAAATGCTTCAAAAGGATGCTGCAGAACACAAGGAACTAAGGGCCAGATGTACATAATTTTGGGAAAGCGATTTCCAAATTAAGATTTTCTGCGAATGGCAATTAGGAAATCTCTATTCCTAATGTATGAAACGTGTTGAGAATCAATTAGCGATTCCTGGTGGTCACAAATCAACCTACCCCATGAATATTAATGAGGTAGATAGCAGTTTGTGACCCATTAGGAATCAAGGCTATCACAGGGATGGTGACCTGCAGGGGTCAGCAAAACACCATGTATGTGATTGCTTTTTAATAACACAAACTTCTTTTCTTTGAAATGCAGCCCTTTCCCTTAAAGGAAAACGGGATGAGTTTCAAAAGAAAATTGAAGAGTAGGCAGTTGTCAGTGGAGCCACTGTCTGGTCTTAAAAGTTTTTTTTAACATTCCCAAAACGTGAAGATGTTCCATGGGGACCCCTTACCAGTTGCAAATAGTTACCACTCCCTTCGAGGTGTTGTAAAATAATGAATGTATTGTTGCAGTTATTCAGTCGCAAAACATTATTACATACTTCTGCAAAACGGTATTTGGAAGGGTAACCCTAAACACGCCCCTTCCAAATACCGAATTGCAAACCCAAAGTGTGATCCTGGAGCAAGTTACCGCATCACAATTTGGCTTGTGTACAATAAAAAACATACTTTTTGCAGTCAAAAACAGTCCAATACTGTGATTTGGGGCTTTTGTGACCTCTAAAAAAAGATTGGTACATGAGGGCCTTATACTCTAAAGATTCAAGATGGCTGCCGCCATTTGGAAGACTAGTGAGAGTCCTGTGGCTCTAAAGGAGATGTATTAATTCTTCTCTTTAGGTGTTTAGTGTAACACATTCAACTTTGTCTTGAGGGCTCTTCTCAGGTGCTCCCTACACTCTGTGCACCCCACTAGGCTCAAAGCAATGGGCTGCCACAGGCAAAAGCATTTCATATTTGGACATGTTAGAGACAGGAAGAGCTGTGAGCCAGAAATCATCTTCCACTGCAGCCTACAATGTAAGGTACAATCATGTATCTCAGCCAGCACTCTACACTGCCCATCCCCACAATCACACCCAGACCTAGACTATACAAATGCTCATATATTATCTTCACCAAGCATAGACTGCACACTCTCAAACTATCAAGCATGCATTCCAACTCATTGTCATTAATACATAAAATGCAGTCCTCAACACTCCAGACATCACTGACCTTATCACCATCACAAGCTTAACTCACTCTTTATCACAGAAACATAGTACACTGCTGCATCCTTTCACATTCTAGACATCATTGTTGTGAACAGCTACAGCATCATCACACAGACCGAACACATAAGCTGGGAGGATTCCTCAGTGTTACACATAAGTCCTCCTGATCATGTACTCTATGCACGCAAGTGACACTAAATTTAATGGTGCTCCTGGCATGCAACTTCCTACTCTCTGCAACTCAGATCCCATCTTTTATCTCATCTACAGGCCTCCCAGGTGGAAAAAAGGCTTCATTGTTGAATTCCTGGCCCTGCTCACCACCACACTCATCTGACACACCCATACCACCCTCCTGAGAGACTCTAACATCCCAGGCAATGTGAAAACTAAAAAACAATTGACATCTGTTTCATCCTCATTGGCTCACTCAACGTTGTGCAGTATGTCATCCAACCAATGCCATCCAATGATACATTCCAATGCTACGTCTTCAACCTCATCATTTCAACATGCAATGAAAACTGCCCATGCCCTGGGTGGGACAGACCACCTTGCCATCTCCATTTTCCTCTTCATTGTCTAACCTAAACCAAGATAAATACAAAAGATTACACCAACCTTTAGATCCTTCAAATACTTTTACATCAAATTAAAGCTTGAACTCATCTCTTAGCATGCCAACTCCATGCCCAATGTTAATACTATTCTAGCACCTCAGCATCTTAAGAGAAATGTGAAAACCCACCCAACAACTAAAACACACAGTTACAAGCTGAAACCTTCAAGACCAATTCTCCATCTGCAGACAAATAATAAAATGGTAGAAAACCATACTCCCGCGATAACTTCAATCTTCTGAAGTTCTTCCGTCCAACACACAGAAAGCTCATAGCAGGAGCCAGAGTAAAGAAATACATCAATACCATAAATGAAGCTGCCCACAGAAGCAGGCCACTCTTCATGAAAATCATGCACTGCATCACCCCTTGTCTCACCCTCCTATACCTCATGCTTATATGCATTTATGTTTATTATTATATAGCAATGTGTGTAACAGGCCTTAAATATTCTGCCAGTATGATTCTTATTCATTCATTCCATTTAGTGTTTGATAGTTAAAGAAAGGCAAAGTGTTTTAAATGAGAATATGTAAGTGAATTCCCAGGAATTCCTTTTACATTTCATCATGAATCACAAGGTTAATCTTTCCCAAAATAATGTAACAAATTATACAAAATGATTATTCATAGCTATCTCAATGTGAAAGAGGGGAACTTCAGATCCCAGAAGAAATAGAGCACAGCAGTTCTCCACTGTAACTGTGCAAAAGCCATTATTTGATAACAAACATGGCCGCATAGACACCAATCCACCTTTTTTTTGCCAACAATCTGAGGACAGGAAAATAAAAGAAGTTCTGGGATACAATGACTGTCATCTAAATACTGAACCCTCATGGAACAACAGACTTTTGGTGCTATTAAATGTATTAGTTAAGTTTGGACATGATGGGATCCTCAAAATAAAATAGCTTGCCTGCTGTCAAATTATTTGCATTATCTTTATGTATTCTTACTCCTATTGCTCTGATATCTGACATACTACTGCACTAAAATTAACTTAAAAATAAAGCCTTAAAAATTACTGAGCAGATTTCTTATTGGGGCACGCTTGATTTGAAAGGGCAGCAGCAACTCACAGAAATAAATGTGGGGCCAAATTTATCAACGAGTTGTGTCGTCCTTGCGCCAGGCAACAGGTGTAAGAGTGATGCAATTCTTAAGTTAGATTTATTAAGCCATGCAAGGCCACCTTTATCCCTGGCAACATAACAGCTCCACAGACAAGGACAAGTGCAACCTCTTGTGTGAGATAATACAGAAGTGATGATAGCAGATCATCAATGTGAAGCCTGATTTTCCTCTTATACCCACTCCTTATCAAATCATTCCACAATGGTCATCCTTCAAAACCGTGCCCTATCTCTTGGAGATCCAGTTACATACTCAACTACCTCAAAGCCACCTCCTCAGAAGATGATGTCTTACCCTCATCCTTTTCAAAGCTCTTCTTGGAGAAGCTGTCTCGGACCTACTCACCTTTGCCAATACTTACTCACTATATCATTCCAGAAGGTCTTAGGATAAGGTAGATTTCCCCACTTCTAAAGAAATCTACACTTGACACCGATTATGTCTCAAACTACTGGCCCATCACTATCCCTCTTTCATCAGCTAGATCATCGAGTAAGCAGTATACACTTAATTCCAATATCACATGAATAGCACCTTCTCCTAAAGGAGTTACAAACAGGGTTTAGTTCACTCTGCAGCATTGAAACAGGTAACACTTCATAAATATTACCTTCAGGTTCTTCTCCGACCATTTCAGCTGTCACCATTTCATTCAAATGGGCACGTCCAGGGCCCACAGATCCCTATCAACTATGGAGTCCCAAAGTAAGCCATCATTACCCCATCGTCAATATAGAGCCCACTGGGGCTCTAATCACTAATAAACGCATCACAATTCATCAATATGCTGATAGTACACAACTGTACATGAAAGTCTCTTCCCCTGCACTCATCCAAATACCTCAAACACTGCCTGCACCTCATCCAGACCTGGATTTTCAGGATCTACATGAAGCTCAATACCACCAAGGTAGAAATCTTGCCAAGAACAGCAAGTTAGAAATAATCCAAATTTGGTTCAATTACTTGAACCTTGAAGACTTCAAACTCCAATTTTCACCCAAAACCAAATCACATTGTCTCATCCAAGACACCACCATCACCCTCAAGGAACACATTGCCACAAAAGCAGATTTGGCCTGCTACCAGCTCCTTCTACTAAAGAAACCTTTTTTCCCAGAAAGCAACTTCAGAAACTGCTGTTGATCACCTCAGCCTCGCAACTGGATGGTAAAAATGCCCTGATCCATGGTGCTCCAAATTCCACAGTGGCCCTTCCTAAAGCAGCATAACATGTAGCATCATGTATCATCCAGGGCATGAGAAAAAGTTAACATATCATCTCCATCCTGATGGAACTCCAGTAGCTCTCATTACTGGCCCACACCATCTTTAAAATCATCTGCATGATTTATAAAGCCTTCACAACCAGCGGCTCCTGCCTGTCCAGCTGACAAGCTCACTAACTAGGGTTGGTCTTGGCACACCCAGGACCTGGTTAATTACACTGAATCACTTTAGATCCTTGTCTCTCACAACACAGCTATGTAAGGATCATGTACGTTTGGTCATTCAGTAGACTATTATTCAAATGCTTGACATATGTAATCAATTCTAAGTAATTGAATTATTAAAAAATAATTTAACTGTAAAATATCAACTTGCACAATATCACCATGGTAAGTATACATAGGACAACATAGATTTACCATTCTAAAGTCCCATATCCTTACCCTGGTGATATTGTGCAAGCTGATATCTTGGAGTCAACATAATTGCAGGTCCATATTTTTGGTTGATATTCTAGTACTCATGTTTTGAATGTATTATTTAGAAATGTGTATTCACATTGAATGGCTGAAAGTGTTTAAGTAAATTCCATAACTCTATAAGCTACAGCGTGAGCCTGCCCCTCCCTCTCTCTTCTGCAGCCTAACAGAACTCTTTAAGGAAGCAGGACATGGTTTAGGCCCATATGAATCCCTGGAAGACACCTTATGCACCCATTAGGTGCTGAATCTACCAAATCTACCAAGTGATGTGTAGAATCCACCAAATCTCCCAAATCTTATAAAGAGATTTGATGAAACAGGCAAATTGAAGAGCAAGCACTCGACTCACCTTTCAGAACTATATAAATGTGCTCGCGAGTGAAGGTATATTGAGATTTGTGAGCCAGCATCTGTAGATTAGTCTCTCCATCTCTCACTTTCTGTCTCTTAAAGAAGCTCTTTGGTCTGCTCCTCACTCTATAATTGACAAGTATAACCTTGGGCATCCCAAGTCATTATCTTGTTGTTTTAATGAAGTAACTTCACCTCACTTTATGTTTAAAAGGTTTTAAGAAATGCACTACAGGTTTTTTGTGTTGTATTTAGGAGAATAGATGAATGGATTATTGTTTTATTTGATTTGACACATAAAAAGTGTTGTAATGTGCATTTTTAAAAGCATATGAAATTATAAAAATCGATTTGGATATAAGATCTATTTTCCATGTCTTTTGTTGTGTGGGTGGCTATGATGTATATTGTAAAAATGTTGGTTAAAATGCATACCAAATATTATTTAATTGGTACACATGGTAATAACTAAACTACAGTGTTAACATCATGTCACAGTGTTGGACTCTCTGCAGGGTCACCCTTAAACTTTATTGCCTTCACCCCTCCTGTTTTCTGAATTTAATATTTGTTAGCCTTAGGACTCTGTGCACTTTGCCTTCGCTAACCTGGGCTAAGGTGCTTGCTTGGGCACACTATTTAAAACATATTAAAATTGGCCTACATCTTATTGGCTCTTTTAATATACATATAAGTCTCTAGTAAAGTGGTACAACAAGTACCTAGGGCCTGTAAATTAAATGCTACCAGAAGGCCTGCAACCCTTACTGTGCCACCCACTTGGGTAGCTTTTTAAAACATGTCCCAGGCCTGCCATTGCAGTCTGTGTGCAGTTTAATACTGTCAATTCGACCTGGAAAAATAAACATTTTGCTCGGACTAAAAATCCCTTTTTAAAAAATATAGGCCTTCTCCCCCTGATCCCCAGGTAGGCTCTAAACAGCTCACAGGGCAGGGTGCACTGCATTTAAAAAATTGTCCTAGCAGTGAAAAAATTCACACATTAATTTTTCAATACTGCAAGACATACTGCTCCCATAAAATAACATTGGGTTGCCTTATTACATTTAATAAGTGATAAGTTCTATTTGGGAATAGGTGGAAATATAATCATCAAATAACTTTAGTTCAATCGTTAAGATCATACAAGTTGCACATACATGGATACAACATAAAACATACAATGAAACATTACACATGTTCCCTCAGGTAAGCCATTTAAAGGTTACAAACATGATTAAACTATTAAACTGTTTAGCCTTAATTGTTGCTCCCTAGCCAAGCACTTCCCCGATGTCTATGACCTGTTACAGAATGAATCTCCTGATGTCCTTTTTTTGACGGAGACATGGCTGTCAGCTGATATGGTGGCTGAGCCAGGCTTGGCGCGCCCCCCGGGCTTTAGCATTGTGACTCTCAATAGAGAGGCCAGAGGGGGAGGTATCGCAGTTGTTTTCAAATCCTGCTACACCTGCACTTTTGTTAAAGAAATCCTGGTGGGCTGTGAGTGTGCGCGTTTTGGGATCTCTTTTAACGCTAGCTATACCATGTCTGGCCTACTGGTTAACCGCCCACCAGGACCTCGAAAGAGTTTAGGGCTGCACTAATTGATACAGTTAGTTCCCTGGCTATGAGATCTGCCAATTTCAGTGTTATTGGTGATCTGAACTTGCATCTTGACAGCCCCCATGACTCAGAAGTAGGTAACTTCTCTGCAGACCTAGCGGCATGTCAGCTGCTCCAACTGGTTCAAGGCCCCACCCACTCTGCTTGCCATTTGCTAGATCCAGTCTTCTCGAACCTTCCCTACCTCACAGTGACTACCCTCATCCCGGTGTGCTGGTCTGACCACTATCTGATCCCCATGACACTCTTGGGGGTAGAGCCCCCTCGGAAGGTGCTCCAGAAATTCTCTCTCAAACGCCCCTGGCACAAATTAAATTTTGATAATTTCCATGCCCTCCTCTCTATGAACACACCCAGCATGCCGGATGATCCGGATGCTGCCGATAAAGCACTATCGGACTGGATCCTCCGCCCTTTGGACACACTTATTCCTGCTAAATGGTCTAAGTGCTGTAAAACCAAATCTAGTCCTTGGTACAATGACAAGCTCGCTATCGTGCGCAAAGCTTGTAAGAGGTTGGAGCGAGCGTGGAGCCGAGACTATGACCCGATCCTGAAGGGGTGTTATCAGGCAGCCACCAAGAAGTATCACAGGGCTATTCAGACAGTACGGGTAGCCTACTTTGCAGACGAGATCAGGAGCAGCAGTAACCCCACCAAGAGTATCTTCTCCATACTTAAAGATCTTAAATCGGCAGCGGTATCTGCAGCGCCCTCTATCACGTTGGATGAGCATTGTGAGGCTCTCGCCACCTTTTTTGTCAACAAGGTGGAAAACATCTATAAGACCTTTCCTCAAGCTGCTTTGTGTTTTGACAGTGTGTATAGACCCCTTCCCACTCACATGCTTGCCGCCTTCCCGCCGATCCCCCAGGATGAGCTGCGCTCATTATGCAGCAAGGTTAAATCCGGCTCTCCTGCTGACCCCATAAAGCCTGATCAACTTATGAAACTGCTACCTGTGCTTCTTACACCTCTGGGTCAGGTGATTAACATGTCCCTGTCTATGGCAGCTGTCCCTAGGACTTGGAAGCAGGCTAGGGTTGTTCCCCTGTTAAAAAAAACCCACCCTCGATACAGCTAAACCTGAGAACTTTCGTCCTATCTCTCTCCTGCCGTGGGCATCCAAGAGCTCCGAGGCTTACATACATTCCATCTTGACAGGTTTTTTGGAAGAGAATAACATACTTGACCCCTCTCAGAATGGCTTCCGTCCGGGTCACAGTACGGAGTCTGCTCTCCTAGCTGTGACCGAACATCTGATGGTAGCACTGGATGCGGGACGTACTTAGGCACTGATCCTATTGGATCTCAGTGCCGCGTTTGACACGGTCTCTCACCAGATCCTGTTGCAAAGGTTGGAGGAGGAAGGTATTGTGGGCCCTGCCCTGGACTGGTTCGTCTCTTTTCTTTCTGAGAGGACCTTCCAGGTAACGGCCCCCCTTTCACCTCCATGGTCCATACTATTAAACAAGGTGTGCCACAGGGCTCAGCTCTGAGCCCAATGCTTTTCAACTTGTACGTCCAACCATTAGCAGCGGTGGCCAGGAGTAGAGGGCTTACAGTATTATCATATGCAGATGATACGCAGTTGGTAGTTGCACTCTCCGATGACTGCGTGCGGGACACTCATAAGTTTCAGGGCGGTCTCGCTGCTGTCGCTGAGTGGATGACTTCCAACTGCCTCCATCTCAATGCCAGCAAGTCCAAGGTTTTGCTGGTAGGGAAAGATTCTGAGCTGTGGAGTGAACGCTGGTGGCCTGCTACCCTGGGATGTGCACCCGCCCCCAAACAGCTGGTGAAAAATCTAGGTGTCTGGGTGGACTCGGCTCTCAGCTTCCAGGTCCAAACTAAGAAAGTGGCAGGGATTTGTTTTAGAATACTGCAGGGGCTCAAACCAATGTTCGGTTTTTTCGATCCACCCATCAGGCAGGTTATTGTTCAGGCCTCCGTTTTGTCGAGACTGGATTACGCTGGCTCGCTCTACCTGGGGACTAACAAGACTGAGATTTTGAGACTGCAGAGGGTCCAAAACACAGCTGCCAGAACTCTCCTTGGCCTTCCTAGAACCTGCTCCACCACCAATGCTATTCGTCGGCTACACTGGTTGCCGGTGGCCAGACAAGTGGAGTTTAAGTCCCTTTGCATTGCTTTTAAAATCCTGAATTTTTCCTCTCCTGGCATTTTGGCCAACCTGCTTTCATCATATACTCCCACCCGCCAACTCCGCTCCATAGGTCATCATCTGGCGGTTGTTCCCCTGGTAAGGAGGGTGCGTGCTGGTGGGCGCTCCTTCCGCACACTGGCAGCTAAACTTTGGAACTCACTTCCTATACACATCCGCAGCATTAGTAATTACCTGGCTTTTCGTAAGGCTATTAAGACCCAACTCTTCCCTTCACTATAGGCCCTCTTTCTGTCAGTAGCCTCCCATTCTGTTTGCTATCAGTGCTGGGATGCCCCTTTGCTGGGGCAGCTGTGCGCTTTATAAAACAACATAACATAACATAACATAAAAAGAGCTAAAAAAAGAACATCTCTACGATACATGATATAATGCTTTAGGGGCTGAAGGAAAGTGGATGAAGTCAAAGAGCAAACACTTTCCACCATCAGAGTGACCTATGTATAGGGAAGTAACAAAGGGTAATGTTGCTAAATTGCAGACACATTTATGAGCCAATGGTAGAAGGGGATTGTCCAATCAATAAGAGACAGAATTAATAACATATAATCCAATTTTTAGAACAAAATTAGAAATCTCAGTAACACCTCAACAAATTCCATTATCTTTAAAATCACTAGAATTTAGTAAAAAAATAGTTAACTCAAGCCAACTTTGCTATACATTTATGGGCAACAACTGCTCTTTACCTAAGCTAAACTTGCAGCATCTAATCCAACTGACAGCAAACATTTGGCCATGGAAAAGAACACCACTTTAGAGGTGTCAGAACTAAGAATCCTAAAAGCCTCGATGTGCTGCCTAGTTCCCAAATTCCTGCGTAGTTGAACCACCCATTTTGCTCTCTGGGTGTGATATATTGGACAGAAAAAGAATATGTGGGTAACAATTTTGGGTGCCTCCACAGATGTGGGGCACAGATTTCTCCTGACAGAATCCGATGCCAACTTACTACAGAACTGCTTCATTGGTCGAGCCTTAAATCTGAACTGGATATATAATTTAGGGGCCAAGGTAGGAGTGATTTCATCAATGGTGGACTCATTGTAAGAACAAAATTATGCATCTAGGAACTCTGATGTTAAGGTTTCTCTATACTGGGTTACCATTTGGACAGCTTCAACTCCCAGTAAATCCCCTTAATGACCTGCTTTAGAAGAAGAACACATCTCTTCAGGGGATGTCCAAAATGTCTCCAAACCTAGTTTCCTTAACAGACCTTTCACACATTTCAGCCATGGGATTTTCCGAACAAATACCGGAGACATTAGGTCTTTAGGGCCTCTCCGATATGGTTCAAGGGCTAGTAAGGCCCAGAGACAGAACTAAAAGGTCAAGAGTTGGCAGTATATCTTTTGGAAAATGCCCCTCTGGGCAAAATCCAAACTCACTGGAATCAACAGAATGCTGTCTGGAAGTCCCAACAAAGATCTAACAATCTTGCTTCCATCCATAGACAAGATTTTGGCATTTACACATCTCCAAATTTCGGCTCTGTACAGTGCAGCCCCTAGGGCTTTTAGATTATAAATCTCAAGAGCCGGAGCCACCCTCTTGGAAGATGACTGACGGTCAATCAATCAATCAGGGCGTTGTATAGCGCAACTACTCACCAGAGAGGGTCTCAAGGCACTGGGGGGGGGGCTGCTGGTCGGACTGGGTGGAGGAGTATTCGAAGAGCCAGGTCTTGAGGTCCTTCCTGAATTGGGTCAGCGACGTGGATTGCCTGAGGTGGAGGGGCAGGGTGTTCCAGGTCTTGGTGGTGAGGTGGCAGAAAGACCTTCCTCCGGTTCTGGTCTTGTGGATCCTGGAGACAGAGGCAAGGGCGAGTTGGGAGGATCGGTGTTGTCTGGTGGGTACGTAGAATGTGAGGCGGTGGATCAGGTATGTTGGTCCTTTGTCATGTAGAGCTTTGTTGGCATGAGTGAGGAGCTGGAAAGCGATTCTCTTGTTACCTGGGAGCCAGTGTCGTTGTCAACCTTGAGCAACAAAGGGATGCCTCATTCAGCTGCCGAGTAAGCAGCACAAGGCTCTTTCACAGGCATTACTGAACCCTTTGGCATATGCAATGCCTTGCCTCATTTAACACATCTCCAAACCATGGGACACAGCAGGCAATGGAAGCATCCAACTCTGAGGCAAAAGAGTGTTACACGTTATTGTCATGGATAGCTGAGTATAGGCACCACCCAGAGGCCAACGTCGGGCAAGAGTACCTCGGCCAGCAAGTTTTGGAGGACGCTCAGGAGGTATCCAATGACAGCTCATACATCACCACTCAAGAATGAGAGGAGATGGGGGCCTGACAGGCTTCTCTAAATGAGAATTAATAGGTTTTGAACACCTGAGAGACATTTGGCCAGGCCTTGATACAGGTTGAAGAACTCCATCAGGAATTTGAGATCGTGGCATCGGAACGATATAGATATCTACAGCTGGGACACGCCCTCAGGAGACACATATTGGAAGTGGAGCAACTACCAGAGGCATCGCCTCTGGAGTATTGCCTGCTTACAGAATCTATCCCTGATATGGGATTATCCATAATATGTAGACAACTGTATTCATTCTTATACACAATGTATGATAAGCAAAGTTCAAATTAAAAGAGTTTACAAAAAAAAGAATGGGAAGAGATGGTAGCTTCATATGCCCCGGGAATTTCCCTCACAAGCAACACTCAATGCATCATAGCTAAGCCTGGGCGGTGAAATTCGCTACGCTCGCGAAGCCTGCGAAGTTGCGGTAACTTCGCGATTCGCGTAGAACGCGAAGCTACCGTGCGCTACGCAATTTGCGGCGTAGCGTAGCTGTTTTTCTTCATCGCGCGCTCAATATACGTTCTCGCGCGCGCGGTAACGACCTACCGTGATTCTGCGTTCGCCGACGCGACTTCCTATCCGTTCGCGGGCGCCACGAGATTTGGAATCCGGCCGCAAGTTCCCGCGAGAGTGTGCGACCGCGAACACGTCATTCGGACGCGCGATCTGACTTCCGGCGGCAGTGTTGGTAAGATCGCGATCCCGAACACGAAGAAACTACATTCTGGCGATGAATATATCTCGAGCATCATAAAACCTTCTCGAAAAAGATGAATTCGTTCATTTTGCACAAAAACTCCTCAGGTTGTCATTTAGAGATGTAGTTTGGTGAGCAAGGAGTCCTTTTTCTCTTTTTCCAAGAGGAAGGAAGTGCCCCTGATTCTCAAACTTCCTGTTCCTGTCCAGCAGGCTCCTCCCAGTGTTTTGTCCATGTGCTGTTCACTTGCATTTTGATTTTGACCTGGAAGGATCACTTTTTGTGTCTGTCTGCTGCATCATATCATTGGATTGGATTTGAGGACTCTTGGATTTGATATTTTACAAGTAAGTTGGAGAATTGGTGTACTTGTTTGTTTGATTGGGGCTTGTTTGTACCTACATTTTTTGGGGGATTTCCATATTTTTTAAATGTATTGTTGTGGCCTGTAGTTTCTGCAGGGGCCTAGTTGTTTTTCTTTGATTGGAATTTCAGCCAGTAGGCCCAGACTTGAGCCCGAGGTACCCATGGGTGCAGGTTTCTCTGATGTCTGTTGAATTTAAAGTTTAAACATCATGTAGGCCGGGCATCCATGGATGGCCTTGTTTACTTTTGAATTGGTAAAAGTGGTTTTTGGGGTGTATTTTATTTTTTGTGGTGTTTGTTAAATAAATAGGCCTTTTCAGCCAGTAGGTAACCCTGGGCGTTCAGCTCGCGGACTTTGGGCAAGTCCGCACTGCGCGACAACGCGGACTTGCACTTTTAACTTCTTCGCGCGCTCAATGTACGTCGCGCGCGATAATGACAATTTATGACGATTGCGATGCCGAACACGCAGAATTTACAATCTGGCGAACAATATCTCTCGAGCATCATTAAACCTTCTCGAAAATGTTGATTTAGTTCATTTTGCACAAAAACTCCTCAAGTTGTCATTTAGATGTAGTTTGGTGATCAAGGAGTCATTTTTGTTTGGTTTTACAATTTTTTCCAAGAGGTAGCAAGTTTCCCAGAGTCTCCAACTGCCTGGTCCTGTCCTTTGTCTTCACTTTTTGTTATTTTGGGTGGCCTGGCCATGTGGGTGGCAGCCATTTTGTGAAGCCAGGCATTGTGCTTTTGCCATAGGCCTGCATTGTCTGTCTTGTCTTCCTTTTCTTGTTGTTGTTGGCGGCCATTTTGTGTGAACAGCCACTGTGCTTTTGCCATAGGCCTCAAAGCTTGTTGCGGCCTAGTGTGGCAGTAGGCCCGGCGGTAGTCATCCTCATGGGTGCATAAAAACTGTTTTTTGTTGTCTGTTGAATTGTAACATAATTGAGGCCATGGATGGCATTGTTTTTAATTGGTAAAAGTGGTTTTTTGAGCGTATTTTCTTTTTTTGTGGTGTTTGTTAAATAAATAGGCCTTTTCAGCCAGTAGGTAACCCTGGGCCTTCAGCTCGCGGACTTTGGGCAAGTCCGCACTGCGCGACAACGCGGACTTACACTTTTTAACTTCTTCGCGCGCTCAATGTACGTTCGCGCGCGATAACGACAATTTGTGACGATCGCGATGCCGAACACGCAGGATTTACAATCTGGCGAACAATATCTCTCGAGCATCATTAAACCTTCTCGAAAATGTTGATTTAGTTCATTTTGCACAAAAAACTCCTCAGGTTGTCATTTAGATGTAGTTTGGTGATGAAGGAGTCATTTTTTTTTCTTTTACAATTTGTTCCAAGAGGTAGCAAGTTTCCCAGAGTCTCCAACTGCCTGGTCCTGTCCTTTTTCTTCACTTTTTGTTATTTTGGGTGGCCTGGCCATGTGGGTGGCAGCCATTTTGTGAAGCCAGGCATTGTGCTTTTGCCTTAGGCCTGCATTGTCTGTCTTGTCTTCCTTTTCTTGTTGTTGTTGGCGGCCATTTTGTGTGAACAGCCACTGTGCTTTTGCCATAGGCCTCAAAGCTTGTTGCGGCCTAGTGTGGCAGTAGGCCCGGCGGTAGTCATCCTCATGGGTGCATAAAAACTGTTTTGTGTTGTCTGTTGAATTGTAACATAATTGAGGCCATGGATGGCATTGTTTTTAATTGGTAAAAGTGGTTTTTGGAGCGTATTTTATTTTTTGTGGTGTTTGTTAAATAAATAGGCCTTTTCAGCCAGTAGGTAACCCTGGGCCTTCAGCTCGCGGACTTTGTGCAAGTCCGCACTGCGCGACAACGCGGACTTACACTTTTTAACTTCTTCGCGCGCTCAATGTACGTTCGCGCGCGATAACGACAATTTGTGACGATCGCGATGCCGAACACGCAGGATTTACAATCTGGCGAACAATATCTCTCGAGCATCATTAAACCTTCTCGAAACTGTTGATTTAGTTCATTTTGCACAAAAAACTCCTCAGGTTGTCATTTAGATGTAGTTTGGTGATCAAGGAGTCATTTTTTCTTTGTTTTACAATTTTTTCCAAGAGGTAGCAAGTTTCCCACAGTCTCCAACTGCCTGGTCCTGTCCTTTGTCTTCACTTTTTGTTATTTTGGGTGGCCTGGACATGTGGGCGGCGGCCATTTTGTTAAACCAGCCACTGTGCTTTTGCCATAGGCCTCCAAGCTTGCGGCCCAGTATGCCAGTAGGCCCAGAGGTAGTCACCATGGGTGCATAAAACTGTTTCTGTGTAGTCTGTGTAACTTTGGCATCATTTAGGCCCTAGATGGCATTGAATAGATTAAATTGAATTCCGAAATCTGGCTTTTTTTGGAGGGTCTGACTATTTCACTTATTGGGTGTGGTAAATAAATGCATTTTTTGCGTGTGTACTGTCATTATAATAGTGTTGTTGTAGTGGTTGTCTAACTTTCCAAAGTGTTTTTAGCCATGTGGATTTTTGTTTTTGCATGAAAGCGGTGTGTGTTTTATAAGGCATCCTTTGTCTGCCCATATATAGGCCTGCTTGAGTTCATTGTTTGCCGTGCCTTGTGCCTGTGAGTCACCATGTTTCTGGGGGCCATTTTGTTGTGGTAGTTATTAGTGTGCTGTTTTTGCCAAATAGGCCTGCGTGTCTTTCCATTTTTCCTCTTGTTTTACTGCTGCCAAATCCATCCCCATTGCCAGCTGCAGCTCCCTGATGCTGCTATATAATACATCACACGTGACGTGATGCACAAATTTAGGCCAAACATGCTCCAGTACATTTTAGTTTTAGTTCTTTAATATTCTTATTCTTCCAGAGTGTACAGTAGCCAGTAAAGCCCTGGCCTTGTTGTCAACGTCTCACAAATGGCTACACTGTGTGTTGTTGTTGGAAGAGTTTCTGAAATTTAATAATTGAGGCCACCACACACTAAGTTCTATATTCTATTTGTTTGATTTGTGCTATGTTTGACTGATGTTCTGCCTTTTTTGCTTTTAGGTGCACAAAGACTGAGGAGGAGGTGTGTCTCTCAACATTGCCTGTTGCACTTCCAGACAGACATCCTGCTGCTGGACACACAACGTGACGTGTGACCTGACTGACCAGACATCTCTGCAACTGAGTGCTGCTGACATCTGAAGAAGATGGGCCCAAAGAAAGCAGGTACCAGGTCCTCCAGTACCAAGAAAGTTGCTATTGAGAAGAAGAAGGAACAGAAGAAGCAAGTGACACTGAAGTCTGGTGTGCCGGCCAGTACCTTTTTGGGAAAAAAAATTGCGCCTGCAGCAGCGGTGTCCGGGAGGCAAGCTGGGGGCAGCACATCCGCATCAGTGGACCCAACCCACCAACCCAGGGCCAAGCACATGAGTGGAGAAGAGGTAGCCAGCCTAATGGTGGAAAGCAGTGATGCTGAGCCGGAGATAAACTTATCGCTATCTCAAAGTAGTACCCAATCAACGCAGGAGGAAACACAGCAGATAAGTGGTCAACAACAACAGCCGCAACCACCGCCCGCAATAGTAGTTGTTGTTCCTCCTGAAGTAGGGGCAGTTCAGGAAATTGAGCCTCATGCAGAGGTAGAAGAAGAAGCCACTCATTCAGAAGATCCATTGTCTTCCAAATCCCCAGCAAGGAAAAGGAGGGGTAGTCCATCGAGTTCTTCGCCAAGCCCCCTTCTGATGATCTAGATGCCACTTGGAAGCCTCAAACTGAGTCTGAGAGGGAGCCACGTTCCAAGACCAAGCTAGGGAAAAGGAAGGTTCCAGAAAGCCTTACACTTATGGAGGTCGATGTAGAACAGCAAGATGATGATGATGATGACGACGAGCCAGTCATCATGAACATCACTCCCGGCCCCGAGGAGATGGAGACCAACATTCTTACTCTATCCAAAATCGCTGCGAGGGATGTAGCACGCATACCTCCACAGGTAACACCAACACGACCTACAGCTTCCATATTTGCATTAGCAAAGGCCCGGCAGCGACCTACATCCAGCACAACCACCACCTCTGTAGGAGTAGGTAGTGGTACAGCAGCACAGAGTCAAATTCAACACACACCCTACAGATCATCCGGCATTGGAAGTGGCACCTCCAGCAGGAGGCCAAAGTTAAGCTCCCCAGTTTGGGACTTCTTTACGGTTAGCGAAAAGGAGGAGAACATTGCTATATGCTCCATTTGTAATACCTCTGTTAGTCGTGGTAAGCTTGGTACAAACTATGGTACCGGAGGCCAAATGACCCATCTGAAAAACACCACTTGATCAGCTGGGAGGACCACCTTTGCGACAGAAAAAAACGGCAACCACTGGTGTTGGTGGGGATAAAGGAGTAGAAGAAGATCCGATCACGGTGGAAGAGGAAGGACAGGGAGACATTCTCACTAGTGGTACACAAGGTGTCCCTGACCCCAGCAGTGCAGTCTTAACGTTGCACACATCTTCAGCAACATCTCAGTGGCACAAGAGTAAGAGTCAGCCGGAGACACCAAGAAGTACCAGGTCCGCACTACCAAAAAGTGCGTTGAGCCTAAGAGAAAGGAAAACCATGCAGCCTACCATTATCAGCATGTTTGGGGGTGAGGGGCAGTACGAACGCAACCACCCAATAGCACGTTTGTACAATGCGAAGCTGGCTAAAATGTTAGCACTGGACCTTCTCCCTTTTTCTTTTGTTGAAGGGTTGGGTTTTGTGGAATTTGTGTCAACCATCTGCCCAAAATGGCATGTTCCCAGCCGCTACTATTTTGCCAGAGTTGCAGTTCCAGCACTACATCACGACGTGCTGGAATTGCTAGGAAAGGCCTTGAAGCAGAGTGCTGTTCACAGTATCCACCTGACTACAGACATGTGGACCAGTTGCCAAGCCACAGATTACATGTGCATCACTGCACACTGGATCAGTTTTGTGGGTGTTAGAGAACAGCTATCTGCTGGTGTTGATACTGCAGAGATTTTTCATGCCACTCGCAAACATGCAACTGTAGCCATGTTTGCCATGGAGAAATCTCATACTGCTGCAAACATTTTGGAAGAGTTTAACACCAAGGTCTTTGAGTGGCTGCACCCAAGAGGGCTTACGATTGGTTTTGTTGCCACGGACAACGGCAGTAATGTAGTTTTGGCCATGCGCAATGGTGGCTATTTCAGGGTCCCGTGTTTGGCACACTGCATTAACATTGTTGTTCAAGACTTTTTGAAAAATGAATCAAAAGTCAGCAACTTACTGGTCACCTGCAGAAGAATATGCACACATTTCAGCCATTCTTTTAAAGCCCGGAAGCAGCTGAGGGTCATTCAACGTGAGCATAAACTGCCAGTCAAAGCGCTCATCCAGGAGGTGCCAACACGTTGGAACTCAACTTATTATATGCTTGATCGTCTGTTTGAACTGTACATACCACTCAATGCTTATGTCATGCAAAGAATAGGGGAACCTACTGTGAGAGGCATGACCGTTGAGATGGCTCAATGGGACCTCATTAAATGCCTGACTGAGATGCTACTTCCTTTTGAGATCTTCACACGTGAAGTCAGCAGGGAGGACTGTACTATGGGCCAAGCTATCCCATTGTTGCACATGCTAGAGCAACAGCTGAAGGATGTGTCTGAAACGTACACAGGTGTGGATGACAAACAAGACGCATATCATTTGGCGGAGACCTTAGCCGCTCGCTTATCGGAAAATACAAGGATTAAAAATAAAATTTTGTCACAACCACATTACATTAGTGCCACAATTTTGGATCCACGGTACAAAGTATTTCTGAACAGCAAGGCAGTAATTCCTTTTTCGGAAGTGGATGTTGCCAACTACAAAACTTTGATAGCTAAGGAAGCAACTATTTTCGAAAGTGAACGGCTGTTAATTACAGGCCCCCCACCACAGGCCATAACCAGTACTACAGGGCATCCAGAGTCAAGTTATACTGGAGCCTGAGGGCAGTGCATTTGCCTCCCAGCAGTCACCTACACCAACAATAACATCAAGAACAGGATCGTCCGCAGCACAATGTGCAACTGATTGGTTTCTACAGCAGGGGTATGGTAAGTCCAGTGCTGATGCAAAGGCAAAACCGGCCGAGCACATCCGAGCACCCCTTAACATTGAGCGGATGGTCCAGGCCTATCTGGATGACCCAACAGAGGTCTTCATGGATGGAAACCCATTGGTGTATTGGTATGGGAAAAGAAGCCAATGGACAGTGCTCAGCAGCCTGGCGATAAAGTATCTCGCTTCCCCTGTCGCAAGTGTCTCTTCTGAGCGTGTTTTCAGTGCTGCTGGTGCCATTGTAACTTCGAAAAGGACCAGTCTCTCGGCCCAAAGCGTGGAGAGGTTAACCATGATCAAAATGAATCAGCACTTTATACCACCGGATTACAAAATACGTGAATCACAGCAGGAAGAGCAGAGCGACTTGGATGACGTAAATAGTGCGTTACAGGACCTACTTCTGTCCGAACCACCAGAGTTTGAGGACGAGCTCCTCTTCCCTGACAACTAGGCTTTCAAATTGTTGCTTTCTTCCTTCCTTTATGTGTCTGTGTATCTGTCTTTCTGGTTCAAATCAAATCACAACAAAACCATCACCACCGTCTTCTTTTTATTTCCCTATTGGAGTTGCACGTCTGTGCATTTAACTGTCCACTCTTCAGAGTCCTGCTTCATCTTCCTGTCTCGCACGAGTACATTTCCATCAAGCCAGACATTAGTACAATAAATGTTGCCTTTACCAGTCCCGCCTCCATTAGAAGTGAAACGTGACTACTATAGCTATCCTCCGTTTTGTTTTCAAGCTGAAACTCATCAGTGTCCGAAGGCTACAGCCTCAGCAGGCATCCAAAGGTCCTCACTGTCAGGACAGAAGGTACTTGGCAGAGAAAGACAATAGACTCTTCGAAGAAACTTGCTGACATTTGTGCAAACTCAAATGACCAGCAATGAGCACTACACAGGCCGCGGACCATCATCACAGTGCTGCTGACCATGGGAAGCAACTTAAACTGTGACAAAGGTGCCACAGATGAATACGACGAAAACCGAAACAGCGCCTAACACTCAAAATGAATGTGGACTGGAGTAATAATGATGAGGCCACTGCCCCGCAAAAACAAAAAAAAATGTCATCACTAGGCATCTGATGATCTGACAGCCAAAGAGAAGAGCAAGACAGGTAATGATGGAATGCATTGGATGTTTGCAGACTCTGAGCGATTGCTGTTGTTTGTTGTTGATGTTGTGCATGAAGTCGAACTCTACTCTACTAGTTAATCTACAAAGTGACTCAAGTAAATAAGTGACAGTCAATGTTTCCTTTCTTGTTGTTTAATAACCAAATTGTACTCCTACTACTGCAGGTGCAGGCCAATATCTGTTGCAATTTTTTAATATGGAATATGGACTTAATCGGAGTCAACAATACAGACTGAGTTGTAGTTGGACAACACGTACCACACCATGATGATGACCATACTATCTTTTCGCGCGCAGTCATTCAGTTGGATCAGAGATGATTCAAGGACTAATTGCATTTCATGAAGTGGCATAAGGTAAACATAAACACAACAATTCAACAAGAAAGTAGTAAACACAGCAGACCTACATGTCCATGTAGTGGTCTAGTCGAGTCACGAGTGTAGTGATGACTGACAGCGGAGCATTGATTTTGTCAGTTAATTAGGAAAATGCTAAGTTGCTGTGTATGCCTTTTGTCTGGCTATGTCAAAAATTAAGGTAAATGGAGGTTGGGTCACGGCCGGGCTGGTGCTGTGGTGGGCCTGTTCTGTCCTGTTGTTGTTGTAGCTTAATGCTGTAAACAGAATCTACACGATATATCCAAGCCGCCTCACTCTGAAAGTGTTCTCTCTTCTCTTCTTGGACTCCACCGTAACTGATGTTTTTTTTTTTTTTTATTCATTGATTTCTCAATACCCCTTTTGTTTTTCCATCTAGACGTTACAGGCCGGCCTTTACCCTGTGCTTGCTATACTGGGAGACACAACTCACATTTACCTTACCAATCGGCATCAGGAAGGCCACCAAGATTGATGTGCGGAGCGTCCATGGAAGATAGGACCAAGAGGAAGGACGAGATTCAACTCCACAATTTTAGCATGATAATACAGTAACTTTAGTATCATTCATCATTCATCTTTTAATTAATTTGATTCCTTTTTTCTCTGCAATCATTAGGACTGTGTGTTGTGTGTTTGTTTGCTAATTGATCCCTACAAATGTTTGTTAATTGTCTTTGCTATCTTTACAAGTAAGCCCAGTACAACATGTAATTTGGGTATCTGAGGGCATATTACAGGCAAGGCAAATTGCATAGAAATAGAATATACTGGTGCCCTGTACTGTCTAATTGTCTAGTAGGAGTTATTATGTACTACTCATTAACCATCAAGTTATCTAATCTTCATCATTAACGCATGCATTTCCTTTTCTCGCTTTATTGATTTTTTGGATAAGATCATGGTCGTCTGCCAAGATTGCGCTTTGCTTTTGTTGTCCATGCATACTGTTTTTCATTTTCAAACCTTTCCCCAAACCCCCTTCCCATCCATTCATCAAACCCTAACCCTCTTCCCCGGGCTGTGATTTATATTGAGGTGTGATGTGACTACATAAAATGTACACCAATTGATCACACGCTTGCTGGGGCAGATGTGGTGAAAGCAACACTAATTCAATTGCAAGGCAGGGCGAGGAGCTTCTTCTGCTTGGCCACCCATGCTCAGTCTATGTGCATTGTCATTGTGCAAGCCGTCAACGGCTAATAGTAGTACATCATAATTAATTGCCGTCATTGATTGCATTAATCATCAAACTCCTACCACACAGCAGTAAAGGTTACGAATTACGATTGTGTTAAGTTAAGTGACTCACTCGACAGCACAACTGCAGTTTATAACTTCTTGTACTAGGCTGTCCCCGCCACCATTATGTTTAATTTGACTTTAGCAGTTGCAACTGCAATATTGTTTGTTTGGCAGTCGTCTTCTGTACTGTATTTCACTTCGTTCGACTACTCCTCCAACAGTTTTTCTCAGGCAAGTGACTGTCTCTTTTTTAAATTTTTTAGCAAATGCTACTGCCAGTGTCTACTCTAGTACTACCACCACAACCATGGCATCTTCTACATTCTCTATGGAAACCATGCAGCCATCGCTGTGCCGAACGTAGTCATCATCAATCACAGGTAAGATAAGTTTGGTGGGAGGTAGAATACTAGTAGGACAAATAACTCGGTGAGGGGTACCGCATCTATCTGTTTGTTATACATCATCGGCAGATTATTTAAATCAAACACTGGCTGCGGCCCTGCAGCAGCAAGCAAACCAATGTGACGTTAATTCATAAAACAGTAACCCCCACAAAACATTAACATTGTATGTTTAAGTATAAATATAATTTATTACCCTAACAAAAATAAACTATCCCACACCTGACCCACCCTCTCCCTAACCCCAACCAATGTCCAAAACGAAAAAGTCCAAAGAATGTCCCGAAACCCCAACGCCCAATTCCCACCCACCAAAACAAGGAATAAAAAGGGGCAAAGCAACAGGGTCCTCGATGTTATAATCGGCGGGCTTTAAGGTGTTTGTCCACCAGGAGTTTCACCCGCTCCTCCATTTGCTCCTCTTGCCGTGCCATCCGGAGGAGAATCTTCTTGCGGAATGCCCTGCAGTGGCATCCACAATGGGGGACAGCAGCAGTGCTGGCTGTTAATGATTTGCGGCGGCTGGCTATCAGACCGCGGCGCCGTACCGCTGGAGTTGGGGCCTGGCTGGGGCCCGGGCATCGGACGAGGCTGCAGCTGCTGCCGCCTCCTCCTCCTCCTCCGCCAGAGCCACCAGCCTCCGGTACTCCCGGCATATGGCCTCCAGTTTCCGGCGCCGGGCCCTGACTGCCAACTCCTTCCGCGATGGTTTGTCTTGGGAAAAGAAAGAAAGAAAATATTGTTGTAACCAGTACTCTTACATAAACAGTAACACAAAATTAATTCAACACATAATGGCACAGTAGCACTAGCAAGAAGCACAGTACATAACATTTGTGGTAATAATCTATCTATCCTCCCACTTCCTCGGCCTCTAACATTTGTGGGAGTTTCAGGCATTATACTAGCACTATGGACTCCAAGCAGTACACAGTACACCAGTGTTCTTCTTATCTCTAGTTTAGGGAAATGACATAACCTGGTTGTAGCCGGCATTGCCAGCTCGGTCATCTATGCTTGAAGCCAAGACAAACATACGAGTCATGACGCAGAGTAACATTAGTTTGATTTACTACTGTTTGCAGGTGGGGAAGCTCGTATTTTTCTATTACGGGTGGCACTGGCCATACTCTCTGTTACATGGAGGGCAATTGCTCAATTTCACAGTGCCTTGGCTACTACAAAAAGGCAGATTATATATCTGATCCAATGATCGTTGCTTTTATATGGGACAACGACATAAGGTCAGTAGCGGTCGTTGGTGGGACTCGGGAGTTTGGCCGGGCGGTGGCGTGGGTAGGGGCAGGATGGGGGTAGTAAACTATGGATTACGGCCAATTACAGGTAAGTAAACATATAAATAAATGAAACTAATTTTGTTGCGCACACTGCATCCCATTTGGCGGTGCAGTGCGCACAATGAAATTCACTTTATTTATTTGTATGTTACAGTAAAGTTACCTGTATTTGCCCGCGTAATACATTGTTTACTACTACCCCCACCCTGCCCCTCCCCACATCGGCTTTGGTACGCTGGCGCGGTTTCTTTAACATTCCCTAAAACTGAGCATCCCGTGACAGTCTCCACCTATGTTGTCTATGATGGATGAATACATACAGGCATCCATCCATTCTAAGTAAATGTCAATCATTCTTCTTAATCTCTCCACAAACCTTACTTTGTTTCACCAACAACAACGCATGTGTCCACTCACTCCGTTGCTTGCCTTGGCTTTGAGTTTCACCCAAACACCGCTGATGATTCTTGCTATCCACGGTATCCACCCATACTGTGTCGCCCACCCAGGCAGGCATCCATTCTTCTTTCACCTTCCACCCATCCTTCAACAACACATGCATCTGATTCCTATCAGCCACCTATCCATGCTTCCAACGTATCCTTCTCTGCCAGTCATCATATTAAATCTCGCCCGCCCTTCCTCCTTCCACCCTTCTTTCCCTTTTTGTTCAACACATCCATCAAGGTCATCTGATCTGACTTTTAGTCTCCTCCATAAAACTTTCACAGCTGAGTTGGAGTCAGATATAAGAGGCCATTGGTTAATGAAGTCACGCTGGTAATGCTATTGGTACTGCATTGCTCATGCTGCTAAGTAAAGGGTGTCTTCTTTATTAACCGTTGTATAATGTTCACTACAACTTCATACCTAATAAGTCTCAACATCAGTACAGTGAGTGAAGTCCACTCCACACACCCTTCCAGCTAGTGCAATGTCAATAAGTCATGAATATAACTTACCACCGCCCGCCACTGCTGCTGGCTCACCCCTGTATCTCCTGCCCCTCCGGAATGGCCGCAACGCCATCGCCGCTGGCCCCACCAGCACTGTTGGTCGGTAGTACGCCTAGCAAAAACATGACACATTTTTAGATGCCTGTACACCTCCCCCTATTTATTATTTTTCACTAGCAAGATTGAAAAAAGGTTAATACATATTTATTATTATAAATCACATTCAATAGTCCAAATCGGGTACTAGAGTACAGTCAGTAGACAGACACTAATAGTGTTATTGTCCCTAAGGTCATTATTATACTATACTCTACTCTTTGCAAAGTTAGCCTGAGCCATGCAACCATTTTTCGCTTCATGTCTTTTGCGCATGTTACCTCGCAGCTTGTTGTGCAGTAACAGTAAGACGCCTTTTGAGCCCACATGAGCACATACAGCTACTGTCTGAGCGTTGCGTACAAGAGGTCGGAAAACAAGCCACTTTGTTATGGAGTTCCGTTAGTCCGTATTACTTAGCCATAGGTAACATGTTACAGTTTTTTGGCAGGACTGACAAATGCTTGCATTAAATTTAACACGCACCATTTTTCTCAGGCAGAGGATTCCCTTCTACGAGTACGAACCAGAGATTTGCAGAGCTTATGAATGATGCATGTAACCAGTAATTCTACGTTCTACGGTGAGGAGTCGCCCAGAATTCACACAGATCTTTTGTCTATATCAGCATGCACTTGTTGCAACAATTTTTATTGTTTTAATCTTATGCATTTTGCTGTTGGAGCTGGCTGGAGTACACTGAATTTTATAGAACAACCTACAGAAGTTGTCATTTGAAAATAAACCTTTTGAACTTACACATAGACTATGTGGTATTTGGTGTGGTGGTGGTGGTGGACTTACACGAGTGAGTGAGCGAAAGTGTGTTATGTTCTGGGTTGTGGAATCATAATCATTGGGTATCTTCGGGTGGGGGTTCGGGGACCTAATGAGACACTAGCTAGTCGTTCAGGGGATTGTGGGTTCACTTCTGACTGAGGTGTGAGGAACGTCCAAGTTCCAAACTCTCATCACCAACATCCTCTTTCATTGTGCATAGTTCTGCATGGGGCTGTGCAGAATACAAGTAGTATGTACTATATCCTATTCCTATCAAAAATAGTCAAATATCTGGTTGTGCATTTTGTTTGTGGTAATTGTCAAAGCCTCAAGATTAAGAAGCCTAGAAGAGGACAACCGAAAGGACTGGACTCAGTGGCTAGAGCTATTAGTATTGGTCAATCTGAGTTTTATTCAAAACCGTACAATAAAGAGTGGCAATGCAAACTGGGAAAGCTTAGCGACAGACTAATATTAGTAGTACAGAGTACAGACATTCATAGCAGAGGCAGTTAGAACTTAGAGGCAGGGATAACCAGAATTTAGAAACAGATAGTCAAGTCAAGATCAACTGATCAAAGAATCTTTTGTAAAAAAGATAATTAGGGAGTGGAGCCAGAATTAATAGTTCAGAATAAATAAGGTCCAGTAAAAGTTAGGGCAATATAATTGTTAATATAACCACTGGAGGACTTACTGGGACCAGCAGCAGGGCCCTCGGTAGAGGAGCGGTCCTCTGGTGGTTGTCCCGCCGACTCGGACCCCGTCTTCTTGCCCCTGGGTGCTGCAGATCAGTGATCATGTAAGATATAATAAAGAAAAAGAAAGACACAAACATTAATGATTGCTGTGAAACAAATAAATTATCTTAAAAAAACGCTCAAAAACGTTTTAGGAAACAAAAATTGCTATAAAATTGACCTATCTAATCCGATCGCCTACTGGCTTGCGGAATTCACGGACAGTCTACTTATTGGGGAACACTAATTCAGTGTTCCATTCTGATTGTTTCAAATAAAATCCAGAACACTAACTAAGCCTAAGTACCACCTGACCTAGCCCACCTATTCCAGGCGGGCCAATTGTTCATTAAGCATGCATTTCAATTTTTTATTTCCATCAAAAATGCATAGGTGAGAAGGAGGACACATGCATAAAGTCAGTGCATAATGCATACATCAAATTGTTGGTTGGTTGCGTCTGATGTTCTGCAGCTGACTGACACTGCTAAGCTAAGCTTACCAGTACCACTCACTAAACAAACTACAAAAGGACTGGGGTAAGCAGCACTCAGTGACAGAGGATGCGTCACGCAGACCGCTCAAAAATTATCAACTAATAGTAACTAAACCTAGTATCAAATCCATCCACCACTATTTGACAGGAGGACAAAGGAAAGACTACAGTCTCTCTAGCAATAGCATTACCTAACTGAAGTTCTCTAAAGTAAACTCTTACATAATAATGACAAGCGAGCGCAAAGTTGCAAAAAAGTAAGAGTACCGCCCAGCACCTGTGTCCTACAATCACAGAAGATTTTGAAACGTAATTTACCTGCAATGTAAGCAGCATTATTCTTGTTATTATTTGTAAAAAATGTATACACAAATCACAATACTTATACTACTATATATATTGGCTACTCACCAAGCCCCACGACCTCGACACCTAGCAGGTCCAACAGGTCCTGCTCCCGGTCAAGAATGTCTGACCACCGGTGGGCCAGCTGGTTATGTGTGCGCCGGACCGCGGAGCAGCGAAACACTGCCCGACGCACCTTCGCCCACCGACGGTGACGCTCCTGGGTCGGGTAACCGGAGCCTGGCCTGCCGCCTGCTGCCAAGGTCAAGGGGAGGTGGCGCTGAATAAAAAACAAGGGCGGCCACCTCCTCCTCCGTAAACAGCTGGCGGGCTTGCACGCCTGCGGGGCGCAGTCTGCCGCAAGGCAGGCGGCGATTGGGCGCACGCCCCTTGCCCTTCTTTGACCCGCTGCTGCTACCCTTCGCCATGGTTCTGGGGTGGGAGGAGGTGAAAAAGAAAAGTTAGAAGGGAAAAATAAAGTTAGGGGAAGAAGTAGGAGCTTAAAGAAGAAAGTTATATAAAACAGTTGGAAAGTAAAAAACACAGTAAAAAGTAGAAAAAAATGCAAAATATAGACTTAGGCAGAGAGAGAGATAGGTAAGAAATAAAGAAAAATTGAAAAACTGTGTAAAAACTAAGGATTGCAAAGATTGAGGGAGGATAGAAAAGCAGGCCCAGAACCATAGCATAGAGTGGTAAAACAAGATGGCCGCGCCCATCGCGACCGCATGGGTAAGTTTGCGCGATATTTCTCCCCGAGCACGCACAAAACGTCGCGAACACGTACAACGCGTTCCCGAACATGGAATGCGCATCGCGAGCACGCTATACGCGACCCGGAACAGGAAATAAGGGATCGCGAACGGGCGGGACAAGTGAAAATCAAAATGGCCGCGCCCATAGGCGACCGCATGGGTAAGTTCGCGCCCCGAGCACGTAAACAGCGTCCCGAACACGAACGACGCGTTCCCGAGCAAGAAAACGCATCGCGAACGGGCGCGCCAAGCAGCTACGCACGCTCGCGAAGCTATGCGAAGCTCGCGTAGCGCTCGACGTCTCGCAGTAGCTTCGCGTAGAGCGACTACGCGAACTACGCCCAGGGTTAATCATAGCCAAACTAGGGACAGAGGAGGTAGTGCAGACTGATGGCATCTGGTCATCCCTAGGAAAACACCATGCAGTTGTCAGTGGATGCCCTACAATACCAATCCAATAAAATGGACATACAGAAGTAATTACTCAGTACAGTTGCAATCTTTGTCACTGGTACTGACGAAAAACTGTACGAGCTTAACAATCTCACTAAGCGAGCCCAGTGTGATTTGCAATCGCTACAAGAAAATTGTACTTGTGCTCCGGTCTTGGGCAAACTATCATCCCTCCTTGTTATACTTGGCAACTTACTTACAAATCTAAAGCAAACCACCAAGCCTTCATTAGGAATACAGTTACAACTTTCCGATTCCAATCAACTACTTCCTAACTTGGAGTCTCATGGTCTATCACAAATCAATACCCCAAGTCCTCCCAGCAAGAGTGGTCCAGATCAAAACTTTACTGACACCACTATGTATAATGTCCGAACACCCACAGTGGCTCAGAATTCTTTCTCAAATAAGCAGCAAGTCTCTTCAGCTAAAACCAAACCCAACTCGCCAAACAGCTCCAAGGTTCCAGGGCACCAGAACAAAGTTCAAGCTTGATGAAAGTGAAGATGGAAAGGGCCAAACAAAAAATATGATACTAACAAACAGCTTGCGGAATGTCCCATCTTCAGTATAGTGACAAGGACCAGCAAGTCGTATTCCAAAATACCATTTCAATCACACATTATACCAGCATAGGGCAGGTTGCCCGGAAAGGTATCTAAAGATGGCAATTACAAATGCTTGGATGCAGGTAAAGGTGATACTTTAAGCAATCAAAGATAATGTAAAACAGAGGAAACAGATGTTAGAAACTTTCTGAGCCCAATTAGGGCATCCTTGAATTTGAGGACAAGAGTAGCTCATCATCAGGTTTAGACACACAACAGCCAGGTGGCACCCAGGATAAAATGGCAAAGGCTGAACTCGCAACTAACGGGCCTCCAGCCATTCTATTCGAAGGTGGATTTGCGGAAAATGCCCCATCTTTAATGAGCGATACCAAAGGGGATGATGGACGGAGCGCTTGAGCAAATCAAACACTCACCCCCAGTCAACTGATCTGGGTTTAATCCATCATCATTCTTTAGCTCACTCCACCACCCCAGTTCAGACATGGCCATATGCAAATCAGTCTGACCATGTGCCTCATGGGAACAGTCCAGCCCGAACTGCCAAGCCATGTCTTCCCTGGACCGGAAACAAGCATCCTGGGACCGGTTTCTGGCTATTCAGCCGTCATCAGCCAGGCTAGCTTGAATCCAGTGGCAAAGTGAGCAAGGGACCCACGTCTGGGCATACCCTGCCAACTTAGGGCGAACAAAGCGATACCAAAGGGGATGATGGACGGAGCACTTCAGCAAATCAAACACTCACCCCCAGTCAACTGATCTGGGTTTAATCCATCATCATTCTTTAGCTCACTCCACCACCCCAGTTCAGACATGGCCATATGCAAATCAGTCTGACCCTGTGCCTCATGGGAACAGTCCAGCCCGAACTGCCAAGCCATGTCTTCCCTGGACCGGAAACAAGCATCCTGGGACCGGTTTCTGGCTATTCAGCCGTCATCAGCCAGGCTAGCTTGAATCCAGTGGCAAAGTGAGCAAGGGACCCACGTCTGGGCATACCCTGCCAACTTAGGGCGAACTAAGCGATACCAAAGGGGATGATGGACGGAGCGCTTGAGCAAATCAAACACTCACCCCCAGTCAACTGATCTGGGTTTAATCCATCATCATTCTTTAGCTCACTCCACCACCCCAGTTCAGACATGGCCATATGCAAATCAGTCTGACCCTGTGCCTCATGGGAACAGTCCAGCCAGAACTGCCAAGCCATGTCTTCCTGGACCGGAAACAAGCATCCTGGGACCGGTTTCTGGCTATTCAGCCGTCATCAGCCAGGCTAGCTTGAATCCAGTGGCAAAGTGAGCAAGGGACCCACATCTGGGCATACCCTGCCAACTTAGGGCGAACAAAGCGATAGCAAAGGGATGATGGACGGAGCGCTTGAGCAAATCAAACACTCACCCCAGTCAATTGATCTGGGTTTAATCCATCATCATTCTTTAGCTCACTCCACCACCCCAGTTCAGACATGGCCATATGCAATCAGTCTGACCCTGTGCCTCATTGGAACAGTCCAGCCCGAACTGCCAGCCATGTCTTCCCTGGACCGGAAACAAGCATCCTGGGACCGGTTTCTGGCTATTCAGCCGTCATCAGCCAGGCTAGCTTGAATCCAGTGGCAAAGTGAGCAGGGGACCCACGTCTGGGCATACCCTGCCAACTTAGGGCGAACAAAGCGATACCAAAGGGGATGATGGACGGAGCGCTTGAGCAAATCAAACACTCACCCCCAGTGGACGTGGGTCCCTTGCTCACTTTGCCACTGGATTCAAGATAGCCTGGCTGATGAGGGTTATGAACCCGAAACCGGTCCCAGGATGCTTGTTTCCGGTCCAGGGAAGACATGGCTTGGCAGTTCGGGCTGGACTGTTCCCATGAGGCACAGGGTCAGACTGATTTGCATATGGCCATGTCTGAACTGGGGTGGTGGAGTGAGCTAAAGAATGATGATGGATTAAACCCAGATCAGTTGACTGGGGGTGAGTGTTTGATTTGCTCTAACGCTCCGTCCATCATCCCCTTTCGTATCGCTTTGTTCGCCCTAAGTTGGCAGGGTATGCCCAGACGTGGGTCCCTTGCTCACTTTGCCACTGGTTTCAAGATAGCCTGGCTGATGAGGGTTATGAACCCGAAACCGGTCCCAGGATGCTTGTTTCCGGTCCAGGGAAGACATGGCTTGGTAGTTCGGGCTGGACTGTTCCGATGAGGCACAGGGTCAGACTGATTTGCATATGGCCATGTCTGAACTGGGGTGGTGGAGTGAGCTAAAGAATGATGATGGATTAAACCCAGATCAGTTGACTGGGGGTGAGTGTTTGATTTGCTCTAACGCTCCGTCCATCATCCCCTTTCGTATCGCTTTGTTCGCCCCTAAGTTGGCAGGGTATGCCCAGACGTGGGTCCCTTGCTCACTTTGCCACTGGATTCAAGATAGCCTGGCTGATGAGGGTTATGAACCCGAAACCGGTCCCAGGATGCTTGTTTCCGGTCCAGGGAAGACATGGCTTGGCAGTTCGGGCTGGACTGTTCCCATGAGGCACAGGGTCAGACTGATTTGCATATGGCCATGTCTGAAATGGGGTGGTGGAGTGAGCTAAAGAATGATGATGGATTAAACCCAGATCAGTTGACTGGGGTGAGTGTTTGATTTGCTCTAACGCTCCGTCCATCATCCCCTTTCGTATCGCTTTGTTCGCCCTAAGTTGGCAGGGTATGCCCAGACGTGGGTCCCTTGCTCACTTTGCCACTGGATTCAAGATAGCCTGGCTGATGAGGGCTATGAACCCGAAACCGGTCCCAGGATGCTTGTTTCCGGTCCAGGGAAGACATGGCTTGGCAGTTCGGGCTGGACTGTTCCATGAGGCACAGGGTCAGACTGATTTGCATATGGCCATGTCTGAACTGGGGTGGTGGAGTGAGCTAAAGAATGATGATGGATTAAACCCAGATCAGTTGACTGGGGTGAGTGTTTGATTTGCTCTAACGCTCCGTCCATCATCCCCTTTCGTATCGCTTTGTTCGCCCTAAGTTGGCAGGGTATGCCCAGACGTGGGTCCCTTGCTCACTTTGCCACTGGATTCAAGATAGCCTGGCTGATGAGGGTTATGAACCCAAAACCGGTCCCAGGATGCTTGTTTCCGGTCCAGGGAAGACATGGCTTGGCAGTTCGGGCTGGACTGTTCCCATGAGGTACAGGGTCAGACTGATTTGCATATGGCCATGTCTGAACTGGGGTGGTGGAGTGAGCTAAAGAATGATGATGAAATGAAATGAAATGAAATTCGTACTTGTAAAGCGCACTTATACCCCCAAAGAGGTGTCCTGGCGCTGTACGCATACCGCTGTGGAACCCTTCCTGGCTTTTCCCTGTGAAATGTCCACTCCTGGGCACCCCCAGGGTGAAGCCAGGCATCCCAGCGCTGTTGGGGCCGTTGTGGAGATTAAGCAAGCTATTGCCCAGAGTTGCAGAGTGGGACCCATGATTAGAATAGGCACCGAGGCGAGAATTATCAGGTCCGAGGAAATTGAGCCCAAGACCCACCGAGGCGGGAATTGAACCCTGGTCCCGGGCCAGATCTCTGCATCAGGGTCTGCCGCTCTAACCATTGAGCCACACTTCTCCACCGATGGAGAACCCGAAACCGGTCCCAGGATGCTTGTTTCCGATCCAGGGAAAACATGGCTTGGCAGTTCGGGCTGGACTGTTCCCATGAGGCACAGGGTCAGACTGATTTGCATATGGCCATGTCTGAACTGGGGTGGTGGAGTGAGCTAAAGAATGATGATGGATTAAACCCAGATCAGTTGACTGGGAGTGAGTGTTTGATTTGCTCTAACGCTCCGTCCATCATCCCCTTTCGTATCGCCATCTTTAATGAGGGCAAATATAAAGCATGAAGGGCACAACATAGATCAGGAGCTAATCCAGATGGCTGCTTCCCAACCTAAGGCACCGATTGAATATCTTCTCGTTTTGAGGACTTACCAGCACAATTCACTGCGTACTCTTCCCCCTAGTGCACATGAGTCCAGAACCAACCAACATAACCTTTATAGAAGCTTAATGATCCACAAGACACAAACATTGTAATATTTTTTCCTGAATACTAATCTAAGGGCAATTGGGACATATTAAACATGGGCAACATCTTAAGGGTCTTTTCTCTGATCACAAACCTGCAAACTCTAAGGTCAACAGGTCTAGTTTCAATTGGAGTTATACAGCAAAGAAATTCCTTGGAAAATGAAGCAATTTACACCACCTGGAGGTGTGCAGACACAGCTCGGAAAGTTTTAAATGAGTTACTGACCTTTAGGAAGTGGGGAATAAGGTTGAGGCCCCACCATAAAAAATGGTATCCCCTTCCTTTAATAGCCGCAGACCTAGCCAGTGACGGCATCCGTCCACCTGCAGATACACTCTCAATTCTCAAGAGTGCTCTGGGAAAATCATCACCAACATGAACCTCACCTAGAAATCAGTCAGGAACATATAAGTATACATCTTGTTCACCAGAAATAGACTGGAGATGGCTCTTGCGAACAATAAATTGCACATTGTGCAATCTGTGACAGAATCTTGAAAAACATGCGAAGAGCAAGGAACATTAATGATCTAGCAAGCAAATAATGTAACCCACAATTTGTAGCATACTTGCAAACTTTTTGACATCATTCACCTACAGGAGACATGGCTTGAAGATCCACTCCACATAGAGGGGTTTTCAAACTATTCTGTGCCGGCCTGCAAAGGAGCAAAATATAGCCTTCCAAAGAGTGGCCTGGCAATATGCATGTACGAGATAAGCACAGGCTCATCCAGGGCATTACATTCAAGCTTGCTGGCAATAAATGCAGTTCTGACCTCAATCCAATACCAGAACGTCAAAGCTCAGGTTGCCACCGTCAGCATTTACATACATCCCAAGAATAGGCTAAAGGCTTCAAGAGCACTGGTTGAGGACATTTTAAGGTTCCAGCAAGAGGAACAAATTACAGATCTCGTGGTTGCAGGTGACTTGAACTTACACCTTCTAGTGTCCTACACTGAAGATTACTTCACATCTGCGCAGTCCCTACAAAGGGACATACTGGTCCAGGGCAGAAACGGAACTAGCAAACTGAACAAAAGTGGCAGGCAGCTCCTAGGCGACTTAGAGCATTTATGCTTTGTGGGCTCAATGGACAATTCCTAGGGGACAATCTACCAGCTGCCTCTTATCACTCAAATTCTGCCAGCTCCACAACTGACTACACTTTTGTCACTTTATTACTAATGTGCTACGTATACTCACTTCATCTCAGTGAGAAGGGGGGCAGAGACCATCTACCTCAAGAGGTGACCTTCCAGGCAGATACCACAGCATTCAGACAAACAAAGGAGTTACCTGGATCAGTTCTTATGATTAATAACAAAAGGATTAAATACACTGGCTCAACCATAAATGTCATGTTGGAATCAGCAAAGGCTCTGTTACAATAGCAACTCAAATAGATGATGGACAAAATGCTGAACATTGTCAAAGATTCACCCCCAGTCACATATCTGGTCAAATCCATCATTTGTTTGCTCACCATGTCACCCCTGTTTGGACCCAGCCATATGCATATCAGTCTTGACCCTGCTCCTCATCTGAACAGTCCACCCCAAACTGCCAGGCTAGGCCTTCCCTGGACTGGAAAACAAGCATCCTGGAACCAGTTTTGTGATATCACCCCTTATCAGCCATGATAGCTGAATCCCTTGGCATAGCCAGCACGGGACACACGTCTGGACATACCTTTCCCACTTGGGGCAACTATAACAACAAAAAAGATGATGGAGGGAATACTGAACATTGCCAAACCTTGACCCCCAGATACAGATCTGGGTGGAATCCATTGTTTTTTTTGCTCACCATGCCACCCCAGTTTGGACCCAGCCAGTTCAGCTCAGATCTGTGACTGTGGGTGAGTGTTTGACAATGTTCAACATTCTGTCCATTATCTTTTTGTGTTGCTACTGTTACAACAATGCCTGGCAATCTCCAACAACACCCTAACTATCTCTGAATTTTTCACCAAAGGGCTCTCTGTGAAATTCACTTCTCGAGCAAGAGCATGGGATCAAGCGCAAAATACCCTGCAATATGGGTTCATCCCCTTGGCATAAATTAAACAACTAAGGATGCTAAAAAGAGCCGTAAATAGGGCATTAATAGCCCTCCACCAAAGGTCGGGGGATGCCCACTTACAATCAACGCTGACATAGCATAAAACCTCACTTAAAATATGTAAATGAGCCATGAAAAAGCAGCAGGATGATTTACTATGGGCCAAATTACTTTGTGATGTAAGAAGCAATGACTGCAAGATTTTGAGCAACAATGAACAAGCTACTGCACCCTGTTCAAGGGGGAATCAGCTCCTATCTTCTAGAAGAAACTTGGGCAAAGTTTTTTGTCTGATCACTTTAACCAGCAACTGATTGGAGACATCAGCAGTTAGGTCCACAACCAAACACAGACAATAGACCTTAAAGGCTATGAACTGAGGGCAGATCACCCACCAGTTGTTCCCTTTCAGCTGATAGCAGGCCCCTCCATTATAAGACACCTTTGATAAGTGCTGAGACAATTAATGGCAAATATCAAAGGGCAGACGCAAGGGTGCCCCGGGTCCAAACAGTATTCCTTCGCCTCTTTTCAAGCTTGATGCAGATTATCTGGTGGCACATCTTGCACCCATTCCCAATCACATCCTTTCAGAGGGAAAAAAACTGGCATCGTTGAGAGGGTCCATAACTTCCCCAATTTTCAAAGACGGAGACAAATCTTCGGCCAAAAACTATTGACTCATTGGGCTCATTGATAACGAGACCAAATACTTTGCAGGTACAATTCTTGAAGACCTAACAGCTTGGGCCACTAAGAATGTCATAATCCTGTTAAATCGGATGGGTTTCTCCATCATAACTGGAACTACAACCAATAAAATGGCCTTATCACTACTAATCGATGGAGGAAAAGTAGCAAGGTTGCCATTGCATTTGTGCTTCATTTGTTACAGGTCAGCTTTCGACCATGCTGATCAGGGGAAACTGTGGCTGCAACTGGGGTACTGGAACATTCAACCTCCTGTAATCACTCATACTACTACACACAGATATGTGGGTGAAGATTAAGCTGAGCACTGGATCTCATCTTTCCTACAAATCTCAACAACTAAAGGCTTGAAGCAGGGGTGTGTGATTGTGCCCACCCTGTTCAATCTCTTCTTGGCAGATCTTGCATCTAAGTTGAACAAGCAGTGACTAACACACCCTCATTCTTGGTGGAATGGTCCGCTCTAGTCTCTTGTATGTGGACGATTTGGATCTAATAAGCCACACTCAAGTAGTGCTACCGTGGTCACTTAACTACACAGTGGAATACTCCATAGAAAACAGCTTGGCTATTAATCTAGAGAAAACGGAAACTATGTCAATCAATAATGCAAGGAGAAGGACCCCGAGCTGACAGGTGGCTAGGATGCAGCTCAATCGGGTAGATGAATACAAATATCTCTGAGTCATTATGGATAAAGGTGGGTCATTCACCCCTCACAAAGAGGCCATGAGAAGAAAAGGCAACGCACTGGCCATAATCTTCAAAACCTATAGAGGAAACTATTTGGTCCAACTTTGATGCCACTACTCCAAATAGTCCAAGCAAAGCCTTTGCCCACTATGGCGTATGGGAGCACACCTCTGAGAGGGAAAGAATCAACTACCCTGGATAATATTATGCCCAGAATTTACAGGATGATTTTTCATCTCCCCAAATACACCTCTCCAGTGCAGATAAGGCTGTAATTCAGTCTCCAGATGCAAACTCTGGCAAGGCGCTGTGCCTATATTAACTGCTGGAACAAAGCCTGGAATGCCACTCCTAACACCTTGAATTGTCATCTATGGAAGGAGATACAGACCAGGGACACCTCGGCTGCCAGAGCATACCTTAATGAGTCACTAACTATAACTGGGACAACTGACCTCTGGGAGAACCCTACCAGTCATCTGTGTTTTGAAAAGCTGGTGAATAAAACCATCAACTCAATCTCTGTGCTTGAGAACAAGGCTACTTTAGCTAGAAGATCTCATGCCTGGCTGGTTTTGACCAATTATAGATCTGCCTTCTCTCAACCATACCTTCATACTGTGTACAGTAATAATGTTAAACAGAAGTTTTTGAAATATCATCTTGGGCTTCTTCCATCGTTTCTACATGTACCTGTGTGGGAACGAAATCCAGGCTCGATCAGCTGCCGCTTGTGCGTCAGAGGCATAGATGATCTGCCACATTTAATATGACTCATAAAGAGCTAATGGACAATCTTTCAATCAAAGAGGTATTCGTACACGAAGGCAGGCTGTGTTGGTTTGCTTTGCCCCAGTAAATCTGCAGCAGAGCTGCTGCCTTGTGACATTTCTCATAGTGGTTGATGGGAAGATGGCCGCACTTGACACAGCTTTTTTAGACTTCCTCATGCACTTTATCTGCCTTATCGTTTTGCCTCATATGGTCAATCGCCCGACCTCACTGGCCTTGTACATTCTACTCTCTACTTACCCCAGTGATTTTACCAATCACCGGAGCTTCTACTATAAATGAATTAAGAACCTGAAAAGAAAGGGTGAATTCTGATTATCAGAGTTTACAAGGACTGGCGACTCGTTTTGCTTTTGAACCTTATCTACTCATGTAGGCAGTTAAATTTTATCTTGAGACATTGCACATCCTATTATCTGATTACGCTCATGATTTTGCACATTCTGGCTAATTAATTTGTCTATACAGGGGGTAGGCAAGCACTGAGGACCCCTTTCAGTATGCACTTTATTTGTACATTCCCGTTGCTACTTTCCATCTTGTGACCTTGTATACCCCCTATTCAAGTGTTTTTTGCTTTCTTTTACATTCTGTCTAAACATTTTTATCCAGGCCAAGAGGAAGGCGTCATTAAATCAGTTCTGATACATGAATTGTTCCCTGGGTGGGGCTAGAATTGCAAACTGAGGTTAATTAACCCTGTCGAAATTCATCTTATGCTGCGTGCCTCTCTATTCTGCACTGAACATCCAGCCACTGCTGTCTATTTGTGCATTTGATCGTCATTTAACAATGATGTTTTTTGTTACAACTGGCATTGAAACTTCGCGTACTGGTGACATTTGATATTGTATTTCTGGTTATGTTGTTTTAAAAGTTGTAACTGTTTACAGTGGTTTTAATTTACCGAGCAATAATAAAAATAAACTTGAAACTGCTTACATATAAGTATAATCTGGCTGGCAAAGAAAAGCCAAGCAGAAAGTGTTGACAATAAAAAGTAATGTCTTGTTATTTGCTAAAAGTTGCTACAGGCACCAGGTAATATCCTACTATTGGATCTGGCCAGAAAATAAGGGCAATAAGTGCTATCTCATGCTTTTAATCTGCTGTAAAGTGAATTGCATTTTAGGAACAATTGTGTTAATGCGAAATCGTTGGGCAGAGTTCAGTTGAGAATCTGTAATGGCAGTCTGAAAATAGAAAAAAAGCACAAAATAGAGTGCACGGGAAGCTTGAAAAAAAAACTAACCACAAATACTTCATAGTATGTCACTGGAAAATGTGCTATTATATCGTGCAGTTGTAATTTAAGGGACATCAAAGACAGGTTTTGGGTAGCTACCAGGTTAGCAAACCAAAAGCACAGACAGACTGTGGGGCATATTCTCAAGGACTCATCGCGGATTTATCGGCACTTTAGCACCGCAAAAGTGGCAATAGATTTATCGCCCTATTCCCAGGCTGGTGCAAACTGCCGATTTCGCCAGTTTTCCTGCGATAACTGCCGCAAAAAACATTGCCACGGATGAGAGCAACAACTAACGCTAATGATATGCAGAGTAGGCGTTCCCGTGCAAAAACACACGAAAACACCACTTCGCGATATTCTCAACGACCAGCCAGATCAGCGAAGCGAACCAAAAACAGGCGATAAGGCGCGTTTGCAGCAGGGATTTAACACCTGCCTTTTACTGGTGTTAAGCAGGACGACAACCTGCAGTATGAAAGGGAGCCCAGCCCAGACCCACATCTGAAGAGCAACAGATGCCATGGAGCCAATGATCATGCAGCTCGGAGACCCAAGAGGGCCACAACACCCACCGCCACCACCCCCAGGCCCCCCCCCGGACCAATCCCCCCCCACCTAGGCAGCGCAGAAGAAGACAGCGGACGTTACTAAAACGCACCAGCCTCAGACACTCAACGCCAGAGGATGCCATTGCCCACTACAGGCTCAAAAGGACAACCATCCTCCGCATCCTGACCCACATTGCCCACAGGCTGACGGTACCAACACAGTGGACAACCAACATCCCTCCGCAGACAAAGCTGCTGGCTGTGCTGCACCTCTAGGCCTCTGGTACCTTCCAATCAACAACAGCCAGAGTCGGAGGAGTCACACAGCCAGTCCTATCAAACTTCCTCACACATGTCTTGGATGCATGTCCACAAAAGCAACGGCGGGCCCCTGTATCCGCACCACATGCTAGTTCCAATTCGTAGTGTACCTGCACAACCAACCCCAACGCCAGCCGTTGCCTGACTCCTCTGTGCTCCAGATCCAAGATTGTAGTTACTGAAATGGGGGTGCGCCAGGTCATGAAGTCCAGTAGTCAACAGTAGTGTAAAAACAGTTCTTTATTACAAATACATAAATCAACAATACGAAAATCTCAGCCAAAGCGTTCCATTCCCAACTGGGAACTTCATCAGGGCAACGTGTGGTTTCAATTAACTGCATATGCTGTGGGAACTTCCAATACAATTCCATATTCCGAAAGTCAGCATTCAGAAACCTGTTGGATAAATGGTGACAATAGTCAAGCGTCCGTATAGTCACAAACGTAATCTGGTACAGTGTATTGCACTTGGACAAACCGGAATGCTAACAGGTATGATAAATCCAGCATAAAAAGACTGTAACAGAAGTTCGTTTGGGTGTAACCTTCGTAGGAAAGAAAAGGAACGTTACGACCACACAAACTTCTGTTATGGTCTTATTATGCAGGAGTTATCATACCTGTAAGCATCACGGTTTGTATCAGCTTGATACCCGGCACCTTCACTTCTCCCACACTGCGCAGGAACAGCTGGAGACCAAGCAAGTGAACTACGCCATAGCTGGCTTCCCACACGTGTTGGGGGCAATTGACTGCACACATGTACTACTTGTGCCCCCTGCCGACACTGCACACAATAACCGCAACAGAAACCACACGCATTCTATCAATGTGCAGGCAAGAGTGGACCACCGGGGCCTGTTCACGAATGTCGTCGCAAACTTCCCAGGCAGTGTGCATGATTCCTACATCTTCCGCAAGTCCATCAACAACCAGCGCTTTGAGGATGGCACCTATGGAAATGCACTGCACATCGGTAAGTACCAACTGAACACACCACACACCTCAACTCCACAATCATACAACTCACAACTGTGGGAATGCACACATTACAAAATCACATACAACATGCCAATCAACAGGCCCAACTACCAGACACGACAACACAAGTAACTGTGGTAACCGTGGCCAGCCATGTAGACAAACCATCCACGGCATGGCACCTCTGCCACACAATTGCAGAATTTGGGGAGAGGTGGGAACAAAGTATGTGCGAAGGAGGCAAGTGACCCATCAAAAAGAATGTACACAATGCCAAGTGTGGCGGTGATGTGCTGGACAGACTTCAGTATGCAGAGCACAGACATGTCCATGTGGACATATACTGCTGGTGTTTGTAGTGTTGTGGACAGTGGACGCAAACAGGTTACCTCAGGCAGTGTGGAAGACCTTGGACATGTAGCTTTGTCGTCCCCCTGTAAGCATAAGCGGAGTGGGCTGGGCTGGCGTATGCCAGTCCAGCATAGGGTGTGAACAATGAGCCCGTGGCTCTGGGCATTGTTCAGTTCTGGGCTGGACAAGGCAGTAACTAATGCGTGTGTCTCTGTTGTAGTGTCTGCGCCACCCGGACCGCAATCGGCAATGTTGCACCCTGTGACTCAAGTCCCACAACATGAGCAACATAGATGTAAGGGGGAATCACTGACCCTACATTCATCCATACTTTCATACTTGAATGATCATAGACATAACACATCTGTGTGAATTTGAATGTTTTATTCACATTCAGTGGAGTGTTGAAGCTGGAGCAGTACAGGGCCATGCAAACCCCATTTTACATTGTTGCCCCGTGGAGGGCCAGCCAGAGTCCTTTAGAGAATGACAAGTTCATCGGAAGAGGAAGAGTTCAGTCCGCAGTCTGATTGCTGTGTCATTGGTAACCAAACAGAATATGACAGTCCATGTTGAGGTCCAAGGTGAGTGTCGCAGAATGTATCGGGGGACAGTAGAAGGTGATGATGCAGAGGGCAAAACCAAGCAGAAACAGGCCATATGGTGGAGATGAATGCTACCCCTTCCTCATTACCACTAAGGCAGAATCATCCGCATCTTCGTCCTCTGTTGTTTCATGTGCCTCACATGTGGGTGGTGGTGTTTTGTCAGCAGCACTGTGTGGCACTGACACATCAGGGGCCGGAGGTGGAATGTCTGCCGCACTGTGTGGCAGTGACACATCAGGGCCCGGAGGTGGAATGTCTGCTGCACTGTGGGGCACTGACACATCAGGGGGCTGAGATGTGGATGGTGTAGGAGCAGCAGCATTCATCTGCACCAGGCCTTGTGGCAGCAATGCCATGATGAGGATCTGCAGGGCATGGAAGATCCCAGCTACATCTCGCTGATGTGCAGCCATGGCAGCCATCCTTTCCGCCTCCATCCACACCATGTCCTCCATGAGCCTCCACATGTGTCCCAACTCCTGGCTGAGATCGCTGGAGCCACTATGTTAGAACTGGGGGTCTCTAGTTGGCAGAGGAAGGTACCTTTGTCCAAATAGGGACCCTTGCTTCTAGTCAGGGTAAGGGGGTACACTCCTGAAATAACCCCTGCTCACCCCCTTGGTAGCTTGGCACGAGCAGACAGGCTTAGTTCAGAGGCAGTGTGTAAAGCATTTGTGAACACATACAGTAATCAGTGACAACACTACAAATGGACACCACACAGGTTGTATTATAAAAATAAGTATTCTTTATATAGATTTACCACAAGACCATAAACGACAAAAATAATCCACAATACTGTACTTTAAACTGGTAGAATTAGCTTGAGTCCCTTAAAATGGAAATGCGACACTGTGCGTTCAATGTACCTGAGATGCGTAACGCGATACTACAAAAGGTGGTGCAGGGAAGGTGATGCATTGGTTCCTTACACGCTTCTGTGGCGATGCGACAAGCAGCGCCGTGATGCGACGAAGATCTGGTGCAAAGAAACAAAGTGGCGTCTTCTTGAGGTTGCGACAACAAAGGGGTGATGCGTGCATCCCGACGGCCGTGCGGCGATTTTGATGAATCTTTGGAGCCGCGACAGGCCCTGCAACACGCTTCCCTGGCGATGCGACGGCGTCTGATGCGAGGTCGACGATCTTCTCCTGAGATGCGGGGCGCCTCGTGTTGCGATGCGTCGGTGTCTGATGCGAGGTCGATGCTATGCCCCGGGGATGCGACGGCATCTGATGCGACGGCGACACTTTTCTCGGGTGCTGCGAGGCACTTCGAAGGATGTGAGGGTGTCAGCGGCATGCTTCTTCGGGGATGCGCCGGCATCTGCTGCGACGTCGACACTCTTCTCCGGCGATGCGAGAAGCAGCGGCTGCGGCGACACGCTTCTTCGTCTTGAGTCGCGCTTCCAGCTCCCAGCAAACACGCAAGTGTGTCAGAAGGTCCAAATTCCCAGCAAGGGAATACAGGGGAGCTGGTGGGTGAAGTCTGTTGTCCCTGAGACTTCAGCAGGAGGCAAGCTCTGAAATCAAGCCCTTGGAGATCCTTCACAAGTTGATGAAAGTACACACAAAGTTCCCTTCTCCTTTCTTTGGCAGTCAGGCAACCACTGCAGGCAGATCCCCCTAGCTTAGGGATAATCTTCTCCTCAGTTTCTTCTTGGTTCCGCTCCTCAGCAAAGGTTTCTTCTTGTTTCCCAAAAGTGATCTAATTTCCTAGGGGTCTGGGTCCCCTTTTTATACACCTTTTCTCTTTGTTCTCTGAAGGCAGAGAGGCCTTTGCCTAGTCCAAACCCAGTTCTGGTCAGTCCTAGAGCACTTTGTTTACAGGACTCCTTCTTTCCTTTCAGAATGTGGGGCAGAGTGCTCAGGCGCCTGGCAGGAGGTGGAGCCAGCATTGTGGAAGGCAGGCACAGCCCTATTCAGACCCAGGTGCAACTCCTCCCTCCACTCTGGATGCAGATCTCTCTATTCAGCCCTGTGCTGACTCACCCTGTCTCCTGGAGTCCCCCAGCCCCTGTCACTCACAAACCCAGACAAGGAATACACAACCTAGCAGAGGCAGGCTTGAAAGGTTTAGGCAAGAAAATACCTACTTTCTAAAAGTGGTATTTTCAAACACAGAATGTTAAAACCAACTTCACTAAAAGATGCATTTTATCATTCTGAGTTCAGGCATACTAAATTTGTTTCTCTACCATGTTCCCTGGGTCAGTTAGGATTATAAGGTGTAATAATCAAAACTGCCCATTCTGGCCTATGGGGAACAGGTAGCCTTGCAATAGTGAAAAACGAAAATGGCTGTAATTCACTATTAGGACATGCCACACACACCAGGGCATGTCCTACCTTATACTTACAATGCACCCTGCCCTAGGGCCTACTCTAGGGGTGACCAACATGCAGTAAAGGGAAGGTTTAGGGACTGGTAAGTGGGTGTACTCACCAAGTTGACATGGCAGCCCTAGGCTGCACACAGGCTCTGCAATGGCAGGCCTGAGACACACTTTACAAACTGCTTCTGTGGGTGGCACAACCAGTGCTGCAAGCCCACCAGCAGCATTGTATTTACAAGCCCTGGGCACACTCAGTGCACTGTACTAGGGACTGACAAGTAAACCAATCATCCAATCATGGAGTCACTAATACATAACACAATTTATCATAGGGAGCACTTGCACTGTGGCACTGAATAGCAGTGGCACAGTGCCCAAAGCATCTAAACCAGCAAAAACAGATCAATAACATTGGAGGCATCATCAAAAAATGGAAGGGAGACCCACGCCAAGGATGCCAGGTCTAACACGTGTCCCCTCCAGCTGAAATGTGGGGAGAACTATCCTACCTCTGGGGAGTTCTCTTCACTAAGGCGGAAAAATCTGGACAGACCATCAGCATTGGCGTGTTCTGTACCAGGGCGGTGTTCCACCGTGAAGTCCATCCCCTGTAGGGAAATGGACCACCTCAACAGCTTTGGATTCTCACCCCTCATCTGCATCAACCATCTGAGGGGCCTGTGGTCTGTCTGAACCCGTAAGTGAGTCCCAAACAGGTATGGTCTCAGCTTCTTCAGTGCCCAGACCACAGCAAATGCCTCACGCTCAATAGCATTCCACCTCTGTTCCCGTGGAAGTAACCTCCTCCTAAGGAAGGCTACAGGTTGGTCTAGGCCCTCCTCATTCATCTGTGACAAAACAGCCCCCACACCATGCTCTGAAGAGTTTGTTTGAACGATAAACTCTTTGGAGAAGTTGGGGGCCAGGAGCACGGGCGCCGTGCACATGGCTGTCTTCAAGGTGTCAAAAGCTTGTTGACAGGTGTCAGTCCAAATCACTCTCTTGGGCTGCTTCCTGGAAGTCAGCTCTGTCAAGGGTGCAACAATGCTGCCATACCCCTTGACAAATCTCCTGTAATACCCGGTGACTCCTAGGAAGGCTCTCACCGCTGTCTGGGTCTTGGGGGGCTCCCAAGCCAGAATGGTATCTATCTTGGGCTGTAGGGGCGCCACCTGGCCACTCCCCACCTGGTGTCCCAAGTACACCACGGAACCCTGCCCGATCTGGTACTTACTTGCCTTGATCGTGAGGCCTGCCCTCCGCAGAGCCATCAACACTTCCCAGAGGCGGCACAGATGTTCTTCCCAACTGGCGCTGAACACTGCGATGTCATCCAGGTAGGCGGCACTGAACTCTTCCAGTCCAACCAACACCTGGTTGACCAACCTCTGAAAGGTGGCAGGGACATTCTTCATCCCAAAGGGCATCACCCGGAATTGGTAGTGCCCATCTGGTGTGGAGAATGCTGACTTCTCCTTTGCCCCATCAGTCAGGGCGATCTGCCAGTACCCAGACGTTAAGTCAAACGTACTGAGGTACCAGGCAGCCTGTTGTGGTCTGTGGTAGAAAGTAGACGCTGGTAGCCAAGTAAGTTCTCAAGTATCTTTATTCCAGTTGTACAGCAAGATGGTAAGTAGGCACATCAGCTAGGTAGACCGGATAAACAGGTGGTAATGATGTAGGTTAGCCCAGTAGTCAGCCCTTGGTCCTATGCCACAGCAGCCCCACCAGGAGCAGCCTGCCTGCTGCTCAGCCGCTCTCTAACTGTCATACCTCACTCAGTCAGACACCCAACATTCCACGCATCACAGCATTCCCAACATTCTACTCCAAACATACACAGTGGCTGAGCAGCAGATGGACTGGAGAACTGTAAGACAAAAGTGTACTATGCAAGGCATAACATATCCCCCTCCTTTAAAAATGAAAAACGAAAGTGACATTGGTACCTGAGAAAGACAACAATGCAAAAAGAGAAAACTATACACAATTAAAATTACATTTGCAAGAAATAATTCAGAACTCAGGGATGCATAAAAGGAAGAAAGAAATAATACAATACAGAGTGCAATATAACCCATCCTCCCAAAAGAAGACAAAAATGAGACAATTAGTGGGGTATAGCAACGGGTGAACAAACCCCGCGACACTAGTCCCAAACTATAAAACATTCTGTTGCATAATGCACAGATTACTAATTTTGCAAAGGTTGCAAAATTACAAATGTAAGGAATGGTTCAAAACCCAGGGATATGCAATTAAGAGAACATCACGAGAGGGTATGAGCCATTCAAAGCAGAAAGAATGGATAAAATACAACAACTGAAAAATTGAGTACAGAAACCCATCCTCTCCCAAAAGATAAAATGAGAAAAAGTTGTTGCGTAAGGCAAAAGGTAAACACCCCGCCACTAAATATGGGTCCAACACCCATGGAAGCACATCCTGTGTATGGATGACCATTGTATAAATGTAGATGGGACCCAACCCATGCAAACCAACCCTGTATAGGAATTGGACGTGACGTAGAGAGATGGGAAAGGACCCATTGACCAACCCTGTGTGAAGGTTAACTGTAATGTTGATTGGAACGTACCCAATAAACACACCCTGTGTGAGGGTTACCAAAACAACCAACTGTAAATGGGAATAGTACCCATGTACCCACCCCTGAGTAGGGGCTGCGTGTAGCGCACTATGAAAAGGGGCTCGTACCCAAACCATGACCATCCCTCATGTAAGGGAGAACATACCCCGTGTGAGGGTGAACCCACCCCTGTGTAGGGGCTGCGTGTACCGCACTATGGAAAGGGGCTCGTACCCAAACCATGACCATCCCTCATGTAAGGGAGAACATACCCTGTGTAAGGGTTTGTGCCACGTGTAACGCTTTATGGGAAAGATAATGTACCTAAACTTATGACTATCCCTCATGTAAGGGAGGCATAAAGCGTACTATGGATAGGGACTCGTACCCAACCCATGACCTACCCTCATGTAAGGGAAGATGTACTGCAGTTGCCAACTCACAAACTACATAAACACTTAATTTCAGTAAGGGAACCTAAAATGTGGAAGCTGGCACAAGTAAATCGTAAGCTTAAATCCCTCAAGCATATACTCTACAATGCAAACACATTGTACTTGACAGGGAACACCATTCCTGAAAGGAAAACGTAAAACCAGAAACTGCGCCGGTGAGCGATCTCTCACCCGGTTTGTGCTAGATATGGGTTGAAAGTCAGAAGCAAATATGGACTTAAAATACATTCCTAGTGTATAGAGAACACATTTCAAATTGACAGTAGATGGCAGCACAACCTAGGACATGAAAAGGTGAAAAGTCATTAACCCATTTTGAACATTTTCATTCCCAACCTGATGAAAAAAAAAACAAATGAGTTTGTGTTGAAAAATGACAGCAGCCTCAATAGGACTCACATACGTGTACTGCCAGTATTGAATAAGAGTAAGACTAAATATTACTCTTAGTTACTGTCCACGAGTAAGCTGGCACGAAGACAAGGAGATTCTGTCGTATGACAATAGTCAAAAGAGATCCTGTCACTCACCGCCGGTGTGCACCACTACATCCTGTGTCCCATATTAGATAAACCAGCCGATCCCGGGATCACATGAAAACTTCTTGCACTGGAGAAAACGAGAAGCAAAAGCATTCTCATTCCACCAAAACACAACGTTCTTGACAATGTTCATGCTTCAAGTAAGTCTATAGAAGACGCCGGGTACGTAAAAAAAAAAACGTGGTTGGCTAAATTACGTGGTTGGCAAAGTTACGTGGTTGGCAAAATGACATGGTTGGCAAAATGACGTGGTTGGCAAAATGACGCACTGTGTACCAGCAAATCAAGAAGACGATTTCCACCCCAAGATGGCGCCACGCTATCCCACGCCGTGCAGGGTGGCTCACGGCACGCCAGTGCCTCTAAACGTTGCCGGGCAAACACGGTGGTTCCTCCAACGTCACAATTACAAAGAGGAACAGCGCGAGAGACCTACACGAAGGTAAGCCTCCTCGCACTACTGAAGACTCATGCCTCGTTTTAAAATCCCAACTGACAGTTGAAAAGTCCCCGCAGATATCAGGTCTCAGAATCAGACAACAATAAATGTCAAAAATGTATCTCACCCGACTTTGCTCCAGAGACACTGCATCAGTAAGGCGCAAAGCCTGCACCACAACTTGTCACCACACTATTAGCCACAGGGAGAACCTCGCAATTGCCAAGAACTTTTCAGAGAGACTGCGTGTGACATCCACAGCTCTCCTTCATGTGAATTGTCCAATGCCCTCTTGCCAAACCAAATCGTTGTGTGACCCCACTGCAGAGATTTGTACACATGTAGTAAATACTTGTGGCACTTAAAGACCTTTTTCTGGCACCTCCAAAGTGGCAGACACATGCAGTATCACACAGACATTGCGCAGGACAGATGATGACATGTGCTGCATACCAGCACAGTTTAAACATCTTTAAAGTCATTATCAAAGAACAATCTTTCCTAAATTGCACAGGCAACACACAGTACAGCATGCTTACGTTAGGGCTGTCCGTTGTCCAGGACACTGGTGGGGCTGCGGAGAATGCTGTGCCTGTTTCTTTAGTTGCTTGTGGCATCCTGTGTTGCGATGGAACCTCTTGAGTCTCTTCATATGTTGCCTTTAGTATGCTTAAAGTTGCGTTGGTTCCATGCTGTCTGGGCAAGTTAGACCTGTGGCTTCTTCTCATCATGTAGGTACGTCTCCAACTCTCGCTCGTCGCCAAAATATGTTGTGGTCTGTGGTAGAAAGTAGACGCTGGTAGCCAAGTAATTTCTCAAGTATCTTTATTCCAGTTGTACAGCAAGATGGTAAGTAGGCACATCAGCTAGGTAGACCGGATAAACAGGTGGTAATGATGTAGGTTAGCCCAGTAGTCAGCCCTTGGTCCTATGCCACAGCAGCCCCACCAGGAGCAGCCTGCCTGCTGCTCAGCCCCTCTCTAACTGTCATACCTCACTCAGTCAGACACCCAACATTCCACGCATCACAGCATTCCCAACATTCTACTCCAAACATACACAGTGGCTGAGCAGCAGATGGACTGGAGAACTGTAAGACAAAAGTGTACTATGCAAGGCATAACACAGCCCCTAACCGATCTATGAGCTCATCAGCTCTGGGGATGGGGTGTGCGTCAGTCCTGGTGACGGAATTGAGTCCTCGGTAGTCCACACAGAACCGGAGTTCGGGTGTGGCACCAGGCGCGGCAGCCTTTGGGACCAAGACCACTGGGCTGGCCCAAGGGCTGTGAGAGGACTCAATTACCCCCAATGCAAACATCTTGGAGACCTCCTCCTTGATGCAAGCTCTCACCCTGTCAGTCACCCTGTAAGCCTTGTGCTTGACAGGAAGACTGTCCCCAGTGTCCACATCATGGATGCACCAGTCAGTGACACTAGGAACCAGGGAGAACAGGTCAGGAAACTGCCCCAACAGTTGGTGACAGTCACCTTGCTGCTCAGGTGTCAGGGAGGTAGAGAGGTTCACACCCTCCACTGATCCATCTTGCTCTTGGGCTGACAGGAGGTCAGGGAGAGGCTCGGTCTCCTCCTCCATCCCAGCATCTGTAGCTAAGAGCATGCCCACTTGGGACCTCTCCAAGTGGGGCTTCAGGCGGTTGACGTGCAGGAACCGCAAGGTGTTCCTGGGACACCGCATGTCCACCAAGTAGGTAACAGGACTCTTGCGCTCCACTACCTCAAAGGGTCCGGTCCACTTATCCTGGAGCACACAGGGCTCCACTGGGGCCATGACCCACACTTTCTGACCAGGTTGAAGCTCAACCAGAGTGGCATTCTGGTCGTACCACCGCTTCATTTCCTCCTGGCTGGCTTCCAGAATTGCCTCAGCAAGTTGCCTGAAACGCCTAGTTTGGTTCCTGAAGGCCAGCATGTAGCTATATACATCCTGGGGAGGTTTCCTGGGATATTGCTCCCAGCCTTCCTTGACCAAACTCAGAGGTCCTCTCACTGGTTGACCATACAGAAGCTCAAAGGGGCTGAACCCTAGAGACTTCTGTGGCACCTCACGGTATGCAAAAAGAAGGCATGGCAAGAGGACGTCCCACTTACGCCTCATGGGTTCTTCCAGACCCATAATCATGCCCTTCAGGGTCCGGTTGAATCTCTCAACCAACCCATTTTCTTGGGGGTGGTAAGGAGTGGTGAACTTGTATGTTACACCGCACTCCTGCCACAGGGACTTCATATACTTGGATATAAAGTTAGTACCTCTGTCAGACACCACCTCTTGAGGGAACCCCACATGGGAGAAAATTCCCATCAGTGTGGGAGCCACACCACGGGAGCCGTCACTGTCCTCAGAGGGATGGCTTCAGAGTACCGGGTGGCATGGTCCACCAAGACCAGGATGAACCTGTTGCCCATGGCTGTCTTGGGGTCCAGTGGCCCCACAATGTCAATACCCACTCATTCAAAGGGGGTGCTGACTACAGGGAATGGCTGGAGAGGAGCCTTCTGCTTCCTCCCACTCTTTCCACTTGCCTGGCAAGTCTGACAGGTCCTGCAGTGAGTGGCGGTACTCCTGCGCATCTGGGGCCAAAAGAAATGGGTGACAAGCCTTTCAAAGGTCTTGTCCTGCCCCAGATGTTCTGCTAAAGGAACATCATGAGCCAAACCCAGTAGGAAGGCTCTGAAGCGCTGGGGTACCACCAGCACATGGGCTGACCCAGGCTCAGCAACCTTAGGCTCACTATACAGGAGACCATTCTCCCAGTAGATCCAATGTGATCCAGACTGATCACCTGCTGCCTGGTCTGTGGCCTGTTGCCTCAGACCTACGAGAGAAGGGCACTTGTTCTGCTCCTCGCAGAACTCCTCCCTGGAGGGTCCTCCATTTTGCTGCCAATGGGTCAACTCAGGCAGGTCCCCCAGTTCAGCTACCTGTTCCCCTGTAGGCTCCAGGGCATCCCCCTCAGGGTCTGCCTCCTCCTGGACCGTGGGAACTTCGGGAGCTGGTTTCCCATGCCCCCTGCCTCTTCTCTCTCCGGCAGGCACCTGGGCCTCCCTCTCAGGCTCCAGGTCCTCTTGAACACCTCTGGCTGCCATGGACCGGGTGGTCACACACGCCCAACCAGGCAAGCCCAACATCTCAAAATGAGCACTCCGCTCCACCTTAGCCCAAGGGGAGCTCTCCAAATCGTTCCCTAACAAACAGTCAACAGGCATGGCTGGCCTCACAGCTACTTGAAGAGTACCAGAGACCCCCCACTCAAAGGGAACCTGAGCCACCTTGCAGTGGCTCTCTGTGTTGTCAGCGGCAACAACTGGATAGAATGCATCAGGGATCACCTGCTCTTTAGACACCAGGTGACACTTGACAGCTGTCACACTGGCTCCTGTGTCTCTCAGAGCCTCCACCCTATGGCCATTGATGGTCACCCACTGCCTGTACTTCTTAGTGTTCTCAGGCAGTCGGGTCCTAGGGACCATCTCAGAGTCTCCTAATGAGACAAGGGACAATACTACAGGATCCCGCCCACCTTGGGCACCCATCTCCTCCCCCAGGGCTACACTAGCCAACTGCCGGGGGACTGCACCAGGTGGTGCTGGTTTTCCAAACAAAGGCCAATGGGGATCATTGGCCCTGTGGCCTAGGGCGCCACACTTGTAGCACACCAGGGGTCCCCTATGAACAGGTGGACTTGTCGGGCCCCGTGCTTATTCTCAGGGGAGGCTGGGAACCTTTCCCTTGGTTCCCTTGGGGTTTACTTTGGGGCCCTCTCTGGAACTCCCTCTGTTTACCCTTGTCCCCCCACTCCTCTGCTGGGGACCCTGCCCACCCTTGGCGGAGTCTCCCACGTGACCCTTGTGGACCCGGGTGCTCACCCAGCAGTCCGCCTCCTCAGCAAGCTGCCTAGGGTTAGTCAGCCTACTGACAATCAGGTGCTGGCGTAGCTCAGGAAAACAATTACTGGACAAGTGCTCCCATGCAATCAAATCAAAGAGCGCCTAAAAATCATTTGCTTTGCTACCCTTTACCCACCATCCAAGGCTCTGCAAAAAAAGGTCACATACTCAACTCAGGTACTGCCTTCAATCTTCTTACAGTTCCTGAACCTCTGCCTATAGAGTTCAGGAGTCAACCCATACCTGGTCATCAATGCATTCTTCATGTGGCTGTAGGAATTATAGACTTCAGAGGGCAAGTCCAACAAGGTATCCCGCCCCTCACTAAGGAACCGACCCCACAACCCCACTCCCCAATCCTTCTCAGGGACCCGGTGGGAAGTCATGGCTACCTCATAGGCCTTGAACCATTGCCCATTATCATCATTCTTAAAAAGCTCCTTAACCACATCCTTAAGAATATACACCCTAGCCTCAACAGGCACTGATGGTGTGCTGCCACCAGAGGTAGTAATCTCTAACTTCTTGGCTCTGAACTCCATCTCCCTCAAACTTTTTCATGCTCCTGATCCATTCTTTTCTCTTCTAAGGCCAACTTTGTAGATTGCAATTCAAATTCCAACTGCCCCTTGAACTTGAGCTTGGTCAGCTCCATCTCATGCATCCTACTCTTTTCTCTGTCCTCCAGCTCTTCTGGGGACAGACCTCGGGCAGAAACACTGCCACCTACGGGGGAAGGTGCTCTCCTCTCCCCTGGACCCACTGGCCCATCCAGCTGCTCATCTGCATTCTCAGCCCCCTCCTCATTCTCAGGGGTATTCCTTGCTTCAACCCAGGCCCTCAGCGCCTTTTGGAAATCATCCTTCTTGGTGATTCCGGTCATAGAAACTTTGAACCTACTGCAGAAGTGCTTGAGCTGGTTAACGGTGTAGCATTCCAGTTTCTCCTCTTCCCAATCATTATCAACAGATACTATGGATGTTGCTGTATCCATGGTGATTAAACTTGGCAGTTTTTAGCAAAAATAGAAAGTCCCAGAAAAGAATATCTACCTAAAGTATGTGGTTGCGTTTTGGTCTGCACTCACTAGGTAGTGTTCACCAATCACTGTACAAGAGTCACAAATGCAAGTCCAGAATCCCACCGCTGACCACCATTGTTAGAACTGGGGGTCTCTAGTTGGCAGAGGTAGGTACCTTTGTCCAAATAGGGACCCTTGCTTCTAGTCAGGGTAAGGGGGTACACTCCTGAAATAACCCCTGCTCACCCCCTTGGTAGCTTGGCACGAGCAGACAGGCTTAGTTCAGAGGCAGTGTGTAAAGCATTTGTGAACACATACAGTAATCCAGTGACAACACTACAAATGGACATCACACAGGTTGTATTATAAAAATAAGTATTCTTTATATAGATTTACCACCGACTATAAACGACAAAAATAATCCACAATACTGTACTTTAAAGATGGTAGAATTAGCTTGAGTCTCTTAAAATGGAAAAGCGACACTTTAGGTTCAATGTACCTGAGATGCGTAACGCGATACAACAAAAGGTGGTGCAGGGAAGGTGATGCGTCGGTTCCTTACACGCTTCTGTGGCGATGCGACAAGCAGCGCTGTGATGCGACGAAGATCTGGTGCAAAGAAACAAAGTGGCGTCTTCTTGAGGTTGCGACAACGAAGGGGTGATGCGTGCACGCCCGACGGCCATGCGGCGATTTTGATGACTCTTTGGAGCCGCGACAGGCTCTGCGACACGCTTCTCTGGCGATGCGACGGCGTCTGATGCGAGGTCGACAATATTCTCCTGGGATGCGGGGTGCCTCGTGTTGCGATGCGTCGGCGTCTGATGTGACGTCGATGCTCTGCCCCGGGGATGCGACGGCGACACTTTTTTCCGGTGCTGCGAGGCGCTTCAAACGATGCGAGGGTGTCAGCGGCGTGCTTCTTCGGGGATGCGCCGGCGTCTGCTGCGACGTCGACACTCTTCTCCGGCGATGCGAGAAGCAGCGGCTGCGGCGACACGCTTCTTCGTCTTGAGTCGCGCTTCCAGCTCCCAGCGACACGCAAGTGTGTCAGAAGGTCCAAATTCCCAGCAAGGGAATACAGGGGAGCTGGTGGGTGAAGTCTGTTGTCCCTGAGACTTCAGCAGGAGGCAAGCTCTGAAATCAAGCCCTTGGAGATCCTTCACAAGTTGATGAAAGTACACACAAAGTTCCCTTCTCCTTTCTTTGGCAGTCAGGCAACCACTGCAGGCAGATCCCTCTAGCTTAGGGATAGTCTTCTCCTCAGTTTCTTCTTGGTTCCGCTCCTCAACAAAGGTTTCTTCTTGTTTCCCAAAAGTGATCTAATTTCCTAGGGGTCTGGGTCCCTTTTTATATACCTTTTCTCTTTGTTCTCTGAAGGCAGAGAGGCCTTTGCCTAGTCCAAAACCAGTTCTGGTCAGTCCTGCAGCACTTTGTTTACAGGACTCCTTCTTTCCTTTCAGAATGTGGGGCAGAGTGCTCAGCCGCCCGGCAGGAGGTGGAGCCAGCATTGTGGAAGGCAGGCACAGCCCTATTCAGACCCAGGTGCAACTCCTCCCTCCACTCTGGATGCAGATCTCTCTATTCAGCCCTGTGCTGACTCACCCTGTCTCCTGGAGTCCCCCAGCCCCTGTCACTCACAAACCCAGACAAGGAATACACAACCTAGCAGAGGCAGGCTTGGAAGGTTTAGTCAAGAAAATACCTACTTTCTAAAAGTGGTATTTTCAAACACAGAATGTTAAAACCAACTACACTAAAAGATGTATTTTATCATTCTGAGTTCAGGCATACTAAATTCGTTTCTCTACCATGTTCCCTGGGTCAGTTAGGATTATAAGGTGTAATAATCAAAACTGCCCATTCTGGCCTATGGGGAACAGGTAGCCTTGCAATAGTGAAAAACGAAAATGGCTGTAATTCACTATTAGGACATGCCACACACACCAGGGCATGTCCTACCTTATACTTACAATGCACCCTGCCCTAGGGCCTACTTTAGGGGTGACCAACATGCAGTAAAGGGAAGGTTTAGGGACTGGTAAGTGGGTGTACTCACCAAGTCGACATGGCAGCCCTAGGCTGCACACAGGCTCTGCAATGGCAGGCCTGAGACACACTTTACAAGCTACTTCTCTGGGTGGCACAACCAGTGCTGCAAGCCCACCAGCAGCATTGGATTTACAAGCCCTGGGCACACTCAGTGCACTGTACTAGGGACTGACAAGTAAACCAATCATCCAATCATGGAGTCACTAATACATAACACAATTTATCATAGGGAGCACTTGCACTGTGGCACTGAATAGCAGTGGCACAGTGCCCAAAGCATCTAAACCAGCAAAAACAGATCAATAACATTGGAGGCATCATCAAAAAATGGAAGGGAGACCCACGCCAAGGATGCCAGGTTTAACACACTCTGACTAGACAGGTGTTCTTGTCTCCGAGTCATGTCTCCAGTGATGTCAGCCATGGCTCGGAGACCATGGAGCGGACTGTGGGTGTCCGCTAAGGACTGTAAGTGGTCCCTGATGGGACGTAGACACCCATGGATGGCATCTAGTTTGGCTGCCATGAGTTCGAACCCCACCCGCACCTGCTCAGCCATCTCCTTCTGTCCCTCCAACACACGGCGTTGGTCGTGGGGATCCTGGGAGACAGCCGGGGTGGTTGGTGCTTCCTGCTGTGTGGTCTGTGAAGGGGGTGGGGTCTCCTCGGTGCAGCTGGGCTGCCCTGCTCCTGGGGTGGGGTGCGGACGCTGTCCATGAGCTCTTGGAGGGCGTCGGTGTCGAAGGTGGGGAGGTCCTCCTCGTCATCAGTGAGGAGGTGTTCGGTCTGCTCTGCAGGAGGTGATGATTCTCCCTCTGCAATGTAAAGGGGAGATGCAGTTTAACAGTGTGTTCCATGTATGTTCACGCATTGGCCAAGCTTCCAAACAGACTGCATGACAATGTGAATTGTGACTGTTTAGGAGGAGCTGCCTATTTGAAGCGGGACAGTGGACATTTGTGCACCATCAGGGATGTGGGGTTCTACTTGTCCATTATCATGTCACAGTTTCCTGCTATGCCAAATGTGATTGGCCAGTTCCTACACACAAGCAGCAGCAGTTGTGTCCTCTGTTCTGTTGTGAATGTGTTGCAGTTTGTACCACATTGTTGTCAATGTTGATGTGCTCTGATTCTTGTGAGTGTGCTGCATTGTGGGAGAGTCACTCCTGCAGCTCAGACTTTGCTTGGCCTTCTCCCTTTCAGGCTGTGTGCCTTTGACTTCTGTGCTTATGCAGTGCTGAGATGTTGCATACTTGGGTAAACTGGGCTTTTGGTGGGAGTTGGGACTCTTGGGCATGGTTTGTCCGCAGATGTCTTGTTGCCGTCAGGGATTGTTTGTGCACGTGGATGTGTCAGTGTGTGACCTGCTCCTTTCCGGATGTGGACCACACTCAGCCACCTCAGTGTCGTGGCGTGCAACATGTCATGATGAGTGGCCTGCAGACATGCTCATCGTCATGCAGTGTCACTTGCATTGTCAGTGGGGCTCACGGATCCGCAGCTTTGCTGGGTTCAGCACATGTGCATGGGTTGTTGTGTGATTGGTGATGTGTGGGGAGGGTCCCCTCTGGGCACATTGTGGACTGGGGGCTACTTGCTGTTTCCATGTGTGCTGCAGTATGGCAAGGAGATCAGGGACATGATCCAGAGTCATTGTGGTTGTGCAGTGTGCTATACTTTATTGTGCATGTGTGCCATTGTGCCCATCTCCCCCGTCCCCCCAGTCCCTGGTGGTTACTCACCCTGTTGCTGTTGTGTCAGGTCATGTTGAGCAGTGTCCGGTCCCCCGACTCCTGCCACCGCCTCCACACTGATGACTGTGGACACCATTTTCTCCATCTCATCCAGCTCCTCCTGTGGCGCAGGACTCCCACCCCCAGTCTGCATTGCTGCTTTGCGGTTGTTTGCGAGTTTCAGCTTGGTTTTGCGCTTCACATCATTCCAGCACCTCTTGACCTCATCCATTGTCCTCCTCAGCACTCCGACTGCATTCACCTTGTCCACGATGGACTGCCATATTCCATTTTTTTTTGCCAATGACACAGTGGAGGTGACGAACAGTTGTTGACGGTGTTCTATCACCTCCGTAATCAGGATCCTGTTTTCCTGCGGACTGAACCGCGTCTTCCTCTTCTTCTTCTCCTTGCCCTTCCCTGACCCCGAGGTCCCAGGCTGGTCCTCCGTGGGGCTTGTGGGGTTCGGGTTGTCCTCTGTACTTGCTCCGGCTACCTCCATTGTGCTTTCCAGTTGTTATATTTTGTTTTGTTTTTTGCAGCTTTTATGGTGATTTTTCCCGCCTGACGTGGGAATTGCAAGCCTGGAGCTGCTTGTCGCCGATTTTTCTATCGCGGTTGGGCCCATCGCAACTTTTTTCACGTTTGGGTTTCCTTTTCTATCGCCGTCGCGGTAGTTGTATCATGGACAGTTGAGGCGTTATCGGGAAACTATTGCATGTTACCACCGTGTTGAGAATACGACATTGACACAGAGTTATTTTCCCGCGATAGACGGCGATATGAAAAATTGCGTTAGCCTATTTTGGCGATGTTTATCGCACGTTCTTGAGAATATCCCCCTTAGTGTGAAGAACTTAGATTGGATAAGTGAAGGAGCAGTTTTATTACGTAGGGATAATTTCCCAATCAATTGCCAGGTGTCTTATGAAATATGTTTAAAAATGTTGTCTTCAAAATGATGAGACCATTTAACATAAGTAATTGTAGAATGTGAAGGCAGTGGAGCGGATAAGAATTTATACATTTTAGAAGCAGGATGGCCTGAATGTATCCACATAGAAAGAAGTGAAACAATAACCGTATCTGTAGAGAGGGGTATTTTAGAAAGTTTAACCTTTAGTTTAAAAAAAGACTAAAAATCCATGTTGCTGAGGTTATATTTCCTGGCCAAGGAAGAAAAAGGAAGAGGATCATGATTAGAATCATAGAGGTCTTTCACCAATCTGATACCTTTGGCAGTCCACGAAGAGGCCGTGCTAGGATCAATGTCAGTAAAACCTTTAGGATTAAACCATAAAGATGACCATCTTGATTTAAGAATAGGTTTAGATACTTTTTTATCAATATATTTTAATGCACTAATTGTGTCTAATATAATACATTGAGAATGAGCTAAAACAAGCTTAGAGGCTGTGAGAAAGGAAGGAGTGGATAAAGGAGCGCATACTCTTTTTCACTATGAATCCAAGGAGGTATATGTTGAGAATCCGGTAAGAACCAAAGTGCACCTTGAGACACCAGAAAGGCAATTTGAAATAGATTCCAATCCAGAAGATTACAACCACCAGAGACAGAAGGCTTCCTAAGGTATTTGTAAGCAATTCTAGCTCTTTTATCATTCCATAAAAAATTTGAAGAGATTAAATCAATCTCATGAAAGAAGGCAGAGGAAAGCTTTATAGGTAGCATGGAGGATAAAAAATTGATAATCGGCGTTATCATCATTTTAAGAGTTTGTAATCTGCCCCACCAAGAAATATATTTGGGAAACCAGGAAGACAAAAGATCCTTAACCTTAAATATGATGTGGGATTCATTATAAGTGATGGTATCTGAAAGATCTTTACAGAACCAGATCCTTATTTAATATGTTAATGTTAATGTTAATGTTAATGAAGCTTATAGAGCGCAGCTGCTGCCCAAAGGCGTCCTGGCGCTAAGCGCTACCTGGTGGGTGTCCTAAGAAGAGGATTATTCAGAGAAAAGCCATGTTTTCAACCCTTTCCTAAATGAAAGGAGATCCGTGGCCTTTCTCAGATGCACGGGAAGATCATTCCAAGCCCTGGCGGCACAATAAATGAAACTCCTGCCACCCCAGCTGGCTTTCTTAACTCGGGGGATAGTCACTAGCTTTGCTTCCGAGGAGCGTAGCATTCTTCCAGGAACATACCAGAGTAATCGATTTCTCAGGTACACTGGGCCACTCCCCTCCAGGGCTTTAAAGACCATGCACAATGCTTTAAACCGTGCCTGTTGTTTCACTGGAAGCCAGTGGAGATCTCAAAGACCCTTTCCCACTGAGATGAACCTGGGAGTGCCCGTTAACAGTCTTGCTGCCGCATTCTGCACAATCTGGAGTCTATTAAGATGTTTCTTTTGTAAACTCAAATACAGACCGTTGCAATAGTCCAGTTGTGACAAAACGAGCGCCGTGACTGCTGTCCTAAAGTTATCTGTAGGAAGAATTTTTTTTATTTTTCTCAGCTTTCTGAGAAGAAAGAAACTGGTGGAAACCACCCCGCTAACATGATCACCAAAAGTTAGTTTATTATCCATCACCACACCCAAGTTCTTAGCTTTCGTGGAGGGGGCTGGAGGTAAACCCATTTCCTCTGGCCACCAATCAGGTGACCAGAGGTTGGCATTATTCCCAAATATCAAAACCTCCGTTTTACCGGCATTAAGCTTTAGGCAATTGGATGCCATCCAGCCTGCAACGGATTTCATGCAATCGTGACATCTCAGGCTGGTCTCAGCTTCTTTGCCCGGCTGAAGGGACAACACAATTTGAGTGTCGCCTGCATAAGACGTCACCTGAATCCCAAAGGATCCGATCAGGGCCACCAATGGGGACACATATATATTGAAAAGCGTAGGACTAAGAGATGAGCCCTGTGGCACCCCGCACGGAAAGGAGAACGGCTTAGACTTATTCTTGCCTAGGTCCACCGTTTGGGTTCTATCCGTCAAAAATGATTTTAGAAGGTTCCAGGCCCTGCCCTGAACCCCTGCTGTAGATAGCCGGTCCATCAATACTTCATGATGGACCGTATCGAAGGCCGCCGAGAGGTCTAACATAAACAGAATCGCAGCACCTCCTTGATCCAAGGCCTCTCTTATTTCCTCCGATGCTTTAATCAGGCTTAACTCTGTGCTGTGTTCAGCACGGAAGCCAAACTGCGTGGGATCCAATGAACAGTTAGTGCGAAAAAACGTGCTGAGCTGGGTGTTCATGGCCTTCTCAATAATTTTGGCTGGCAATGTGAGGCGTGAGATAGGTCTATAACTGTTCAGATCACTAGGGTCCAGTTTAGGCTTTTTTATCAAAGGAAGAATGGAGGCCTGTTTCCACATTATGGGAAAGTGGCCCGACTCAAAAATAGAGTTAATCATAGAGGTCAGAACCGGGCCAATGATCTTGGGAAAAAGTTTAATCACCGAGACTGGACAGGGGTCCAGGGAGATCCAGATCTGCTCGCCATCAAGAGCTTGATAACCTCTTGAGTTTCTAGTGGTGTAAACTCAACTAGAGTAGATATAGCTTTACTTACAATAGGCTCCGCCTCGTCTAAGACCTCCTTAGCCTTTGAATGCTGAGGACTAAAGGAGGAAAAAATAACATCAACCTTTTGCCGAAAAAAAGAGGCAAGATTTTCACATAGCTCAGGGCTAGTATGTACATTTGGCCTAGTAGGATTGGTAAGTAAATTTATCGTTTTAAATAACTCTTTGGTGGAGGATTTAGCCTTATTAATCCGCTCAGAAAAATAAATCCTCTTAGTTTCCACGAGTAATGTTTTGTACCCTGAGAGACTGGTTTTATAGGCCACTTTGTCACTGGCGCTATAGCCTTTTCTCCAGGCTCGTTCTAGCCTCTTACATTCAGTTTTTTGCTCTTGAAGGTTCTCCGAGAACCAGGGGGCTGAGGGGGTGGTCCGCTTGGGGGAATACCGCTTAGTCGGGACAAGTTTACTGCATGCAGCGTCAATCCATCCCGAGTAAACAGCCGCAGCCTCCTCTACTCCAACCGGAAGGAGGGGAGCTGTGTCTTTCAAGAGATTCCCTAAAGCGGGACTGTTGGCGTTATTCCAGGCCCTGATAGTTAGCTTGGCCCTGGTTTAGGTTGATAGTGAGGAGTCCGTGATACAACAAATAGGATGGCGGCGTGATCAGTCCAGGGAAGAGGCAGGGTCTCGGAGAAAGAAAGGCAGGAATTATTGGTAAAGATTCCGTCCAAGGTATGACCTGCTACATGTGTAGGTCCGACCACCAGCTGCTCAAGATCCCCCCCATTCATAACTTGTATCAGTCTCATATTAACAGGATCAGTGGGTTCATTCAAATGGAAATTAAAGTCCCCCAAAACTGTGAAGGACTTGGCACAAAGTCCTTCCTCCAGGAGCGAACCAATAGCATCTAGGAACGCGCCTCTGGGGCCAGGAGGACGATAGAGAAGGATAGCCCTAAAAGTGTCATGGGGGGAAATACGTACACTAACCGACAATGCTTCACAGGTTGCATTGGAGGCTGTAGAAAAAGAGGGCACTAATGTATTGTGATATAGTACAGCCAGACCTCCGCCCTTCCTATGTGGTCTATCCAGGGTGTGGCAGAGGAAATCTGGAGGAGATGCTTTGACAATATCAGGTCCTGACATGTCATCAGTCCATGACTCAGTAATAAATGCCAGCTTAATATGATACTGCTCTATGAGAAGTGAGCATTCCATGCTGTGCTTAATTAATGACCTGGCATTAAGAAGTAGACATTTTATGGGAGCCAGTTCAGTTTGTATGAGTGAACTACCTGGCTGGTTGACCAAGCTTTTAATAGGATAGGCAGTGATGCAAGGGAGGGGTAGGGAGCAATTAGAACATAGCGTATCGTGATCAGCCGAAATGATATCAGGCCACAGTTTGGGACAGCTCACCTTGCCACCTCTCGGATCCCGCCCTAGAAGAAACTCCCTCGAATATGTCTGTGAATAAGGCTTCATAGATCCAGGGGGGCATGCCCTAAGCCCGGGCCGAGCGCGGACGGGCGCAGACGGGCGCGGTCGCGTCAGCGTGTGTTTTGTAGGTGCAGCAGGAAGCCTAGCCCGCTGACCTCCAATGGCTGCCCTGCTCCTGCGAGCACTAAACCGGTAGGAGGAGTGCCTCGTGCAACTCACCAACCCGTCAGACAGCGTGAATTTAAAACAACTTTCAGCTGAGATAAAACGGAAATGTTTAAAAACACAAATTCATATTCAATATTAAGAGCACATATTGCGATCGAACAAAGCTAAAAACGGTATAGAGTCACCAGTACTTCACTAAACACCCAGCTTGTACCCCAGGTAAACAGCGCTGCGCGGTCGCGTCAGCGTGTGTTTTGTAGGTGCAGCAGGAAGCCTAGCCCGCTGACCTCCAATGGCTGCCCTGCTCCTGCGGGCACTAAACCGGTAGGAGGAGTGCCTCGTGCAACTCACCAACCCGTCAGACAGCGTGAATTTAAAACAACTTTCAGCTGAGATAAAACGGAAATGTTTAAAAACACAAATTCATATTCAATATTAAGAGCACATATTGCGATCGAACAAAGCTAAAAATGGTATAGAGTCACCAGTACTTCACTAAACACCCAGCTTGTACCCCAGGTAAACAGCGCTGCGCGGTCGCGTCAGCGTGTGTTTTGTAGGTGCAGCAGGAAGCCTAGCCCGCTGACCTCCAATGGCTGCCCTGCTCCTGCGAGCACTAAACCGGTAGGAGGAGTGCCTCGTGCAACTCACCAACCCATCAGACAGCATGAATTTAAAACAACTTTCTGCTGAGATAAAACGGAAATGTTTAAAAACACAAATTCATATTCAATATTAAGAGCACATATTGTGATCGAACAAAGCTAAAAACGGTATAGAGTCACCAGTACTTTACTAAACACCCAGCTTGTACCCCAGGTAAACAGCCATAAGTCGATTGCCATTTAAAACCTGAATCACCCATGTGAGAAGGAAAACACAGAGAATTTAGGGGGAACAATTCTGTTTTTTCTTTGTTAGGAGTGTACCCAGAGATGACAGAAAAATCACTAATCATATTAGAGGTAACGGGGATCGCTGTTGCAATATCCTCTGAATAAATAAGGACGTCATCAGCGTAAGCGGCCGTTTTAAGTGTATATAATCCAAATTGAAAACCCTTAAATTCCCTGGTCCAGAATAAGTAGACGAAGAAGGAAGGGGTGAGAGAGGTCACCCTTGTCTAGTGCCTTGGCGAAGATTAAAAAAAAGTAGACGTAGTGCCATTACTCCTGATATTAGCTTTTGGTTGCACATAGAGAGACATAACCATATTAATAGAGGAGTCACCAATGTTATGGGATTCTAATACTGCTTGTAAAAAAGGGCAAGAAACTTTGTCAAAAGCCTTTTCGGCATCAAGGGCGATCACCGCGGATGGCAATGAGGAAAGTTTTGCTTTTTCTAAAATATGACAAAAAGTCTGAATATTGTCTCTGGCAAGCCTACCCTTAACAAAACCTATTTGGGAATCATGGATAAAATTGGGACTATGACTTTCTAAGAGTCTAGCTAAGATTTTAGCTTCCATGTTTAATAACGAAATTGGCTGAAAATTTTTAGGATCAGAATGATCCTTACCTTCTTTCGCTATAACTACAACAGTAGCCTCAGCAGCCGAGCCTGAAACCTTGCCAGAAAGAACATAATTATCAAAAATCTTCTTAAGATATTTGGCTATTGAAGGAGTAAATGTTTTATAGAAGGCAATAGGAAACCAATCCGGACCGGGAGCTTTCCCTGAGCGAGTAGCCTTAATAGCCTGGATAATCTCATCAGTATCAATTGGTTTCCCCAGTTCAGTCATGTCAGCATGCAAAATAGTATTAGTAGAGATCGAATTAAGAAACTGTTGGCAGGTACTCTTGGTACATTGATCCCAAGGTGTATATAAAGTTTCATAGAATTCTCGAAAGACCCCAAGAATTTCTTGGGTATGAAACTTCTTCGAACCATTTTTAACAGTAATATGAATAATATGGGTAGCATTGGTATTCGTATTCTGTTATTATTGAGTGGCAGCCAACAACTTACCAGCTCTATTCGGTAGCAATAAATGACGGGATTTTTGAGCGTGTACTCCAATATAGGCTCTTTTAGTGATTATGGAGTTAAAAGAGTATTTCAAATGTTTTATATTCTGTAGGAGTAATTTGTCGTTCAAGTGTCTATATAATTCCTCCTTGTGTTTAATGTCATCCCCCAAAGACTGAAGAGATTTTTTAATGTCACTGTTCCTTTTGGCCATTTTTTTTAATAATGTGACTCTGTATAGTACATTTAAATGCGTCCCACAATACTATTGGGGAGTTCACCGAGGATTCATTATCTTTGAAAAAATTATCAATCTCATCAGTAAGCTCTTTAACTTCAACATTATCTTTCAAGATTTCTGTATTTAGACGACAATCGCGAGGATCTCTAGTATTCATGATATTAAGGGTGGTTAGGGAAACTGCTGCATGGTCAGAAACAACTATTGGATGAATCATAACATTTATATTGTGTTTTAAAAGAGAGGCATCAACCAAAAGATAATCAATACGAGAGAAACTAGAATGTGGAGAGGAGAAAAATGTAAAATCACTACCCGTAGGATTGTGTAATCTCAATGCTTCAACAAGATGGTGAGACGAGCACATATTAAGCATATGTTTGTGATCCCTAGGAGGTTGAAATTTAAAGGCAGAGTGTCTATCCAAAATAGGATCAAGGGGGAGATTACAATCCCCTCCAACAATTGTTCTTGAATTCTGTGGAATATCAGTGAGTTTTTTTATTTATAGCTCCCCAGAAAAGTGGATCATCTACGTTTGGAGCATATAAATTCATAATATATAGATCATCCGAACCATTAGTCAGACGAGTAAGTAACCATCTGCCACTGATATCATGTTGAACTGTAACTATAGACAAACCAGAAGTTTTAGAAATAAGGGTAATAACCCCATTCCTTTTCCCAGAAGCCTCGGAGTATGTAACAGCAAGTACCCAATCTTTCCTCATAAGAAGAGCCTCTTTAAAGCCTATCTTAGTCTCTTGAAGAAGAACCACATCACCAGGTAAACTCTTACAATAGTCTAAAACCATGGCCCTCTTAACAGGGTGATTCAAACCCTTAACATTAAGGGAAACTACATTTATGTATACATAGATATGTATGGAACAATAAGAGTGAATGCATCTGATAAAAGGGTACAAGGGCAGTCAGAATATAATTAAAAACTAAAGGAAATGAAGCATGTATCCCAAAATAAAATGAAGCGGATGTCCCAAAATTAAGGTGGAGAGAAGGGAAAGGAATGAAGAATAGAAGGAGGAAAAGAAAGAACAGGTGTACTCCAAGAAAAAAAGGAGCAGCAACAAAGTTCAACACCACTAGGGCATGTCTGTAGGAGACAAATTGCATGGGGGGACAATGTGGAGGAGCAACAGCAGAGGCTATCAATGTCAGTGTAGACAGCTCAAAGATAAACAGGCCGCCGAGCGGCGAAACTAGTATAACATTCTCAGGTGTATTACCATATTACCTATATCTCTTGCTAATAAGAATAAATAATATAAGACTGTGAGAAAGTGCCCTCTTTCTGCATGGTTGCCCCCACTTTTTACTGAATTGCTGATGTGCTTTGACTGAGTGTGCCCTGGTCTCCTGCTAACCAGGTACCCAGGGCCTATGGTCTTTCCCTAAACACTGCATTGAAGCCTAAACCCAATTGGCATCTCTGGCCACAGGTCAGCCCCTGGTAAATGGTACCACAGGTACCCAGGGCACTGTGACCAGAGAAGGTCTCTAAGGGCTACATCACTTATTGTGCCACCCTTAGAGGTCCTGTACCTTCACACTCACACACTGCCTTTGCAGGCTGCGTGTTTTGGTGCAGAAAAAAGTGAAGAGTCGACATAGCACACATCCCTGTGTGCCATGCCTATAACCCACTGCCCTGGCATAGATCAGTCACCCCTCTAGCTGGGTGCACTATACCAGTGGTGAGGGTACAGGTACATGAGCCATGTACCCCTACAGTGTCTAAGTCCATTCTTAGACATTGTAAGTGCAGTGCTGCCATTAAGAATATATGGTGCTGAGAGTTTGTCATTACGTACTCCACAGCACCATAATGGCTGCACTGAAAACTTCTCAGCACAGCACATTAAACCCACACTGATGCCAGTGTGGGATTTAATTAAAAATGCACACAGAGGGCATCTTAGAGATGTCCCCTGAAAACTAACCTACCACTAGTGTCCAGGCTCAGTGGCTGCTTTCAGCTGCCACCACCAGACATGTTTCTGGACCCCTGGGTCGAGAGCCTGATGCTCTTGGGGGCCTGAAACAATGCACATACTGGGATGAGGTGCCAAGCCTCCTCCCCCAGGATGGGCAGGGTTCACGAAGGGGAAGCTTCAAAGGCTTGCCGCCTTTGTGAGATTCCCCAGGCCTTTTGCTGCTTTCAGCAACTGGTCCCCAATGGTTCTGACCCCCACTTTGGGCGGGAGAACCGGTGGGAAAAACAAGTGAGGAAGAGAGTTGTGCCCACCTCTGCCAACTCCACCCCTCAGGTGGGGGAGGCGAGGTGAAGCACAACTCTCAGTACCCACCATCTTGCAGATGGGGGACTCAGCCAACCAGGGAAAGTCTTATGCCCCCTCCAACTGGAGGATGGCACAATAGGGGGTGTACCCACCCCAGGGAAGGGATCCATTGGTCCCAACCTTTTTACCTACCTACAACGCCCCTAAATCTAGTATTTAGGGGCACCCCTGAACCTTGTTTCCTCAGACCAGAAGAAACTACAAGAAAAGAAGAAGAAGGACCAAACAGCTGTGCCAAAGCTAACAAGAGGAAGACGCCCACTGACTTGGCCCCAGCCCTACCGGCCTGTCTCCACCTCGAACCTGCTCCTGCAAAATCCCGGTATGTCCTGCAGCCAAACACCTCGAAAACCCCGGAGGACCTGACTGCCTTCAACCACAAAGACTGTGTCTCCCGTGAACAGCGGATTTGTTCATCTACAACCTCTGGCTCCAGCCGTACACTGCGAATCCGCCCCACTCTGCACCCGCCATCCATGGCCCGAGCTCGAGTGGGCAAACACCACGAGGAGGTCTCCCCGGTGATCCTAACCCAAGATCCAGTGACCCCTGACCTGCATCAAACCTCCAGCCGACGCCTGCAGCCTAAATTCTGAAGGTCCCCCCAACCGCAACCAGGAGCTGGTAAGAAGATCCGACCCTAACAGGCACCCCTGCACCCGATGCCCCACGGCCTTGGGTGGCCCAACTGACGGTGCCTAACCAAACCCCAACTTCCCAAGTTACCTCTCGAAGTGGTGGTCGCACCCAGAAGACCTTCGTTCCCATGCCTGCAGTGCCTTTGCAAACCGGAGGTTCCCCATTGCAAACAACAGGGCGCCCAACGTCAAAACAGCACCCTGCACCCGGCCGCCCTAGTGCCGCTGAGGGTGCACCTTTGGTGCTACTTTGTTTACCCATTTGCCCTGAGCTAAAGTCCAGGAGCTTTGCTCCCACAACCAAGTAGCCTGCTCCTCAGCAGCCACCAACTGGAGGCCCCCTACCCTCCTTTGGATAACAATGGGCCTCAGCACTCTGCACCCGGTCACCCTAGTGCCGCTGAGGGTGTAAGAAGAGTGCATCCCTGATCCTGGGGCACCCCTGAGTCTACCCCCAGAACCTCAACTCCCACTACTGAATACTTACCCTAAAACTGATCACACCATTTTCCTCCATAAGATAACATTGACTGTTTTTCTTGGAAAGGTTTCTAAGTGAGGAGTTTGAAAACCTAAAGAAATTCTTTAAAATTGTACTGTTTAACAAAAACGCTTTTACTTACCTGTTTGCAGGAAATGTCCCAGTGTAGTATCCAGGTATACTACCCTGAGTAAGGAAAGTAATCTAAAAAGTAACTTACCTGGTATTTTACTGAAAAGCCCATTCAAGTCCATGCACTGTATTTACAAAGCATTGCATTTCTCTGCAACCATACTGTAAGTCAAAACAAAGTGCATATACAATTGCAATTCAATCTGTTTACAAACTGCATTACTACTGTAAAGTATTTATTGCTTACCTGTGCCAGACTTGCTTGGTTCTAGAAAATAAAATAACTAAAAGAATAATTGTTATACAAAAACAATTGGTCTGAAGTTCCGTCTGAGTGTGTGAATTCATTTTCTGACTGAGTTTGTACAACAAATGCTAAACACTGTCCTCTGATAAAGCCTTACTGCTCGACCACACTACCACAAATAGAGAGTGCAGTGCTATCTACTTTACCTCTTCCTACCTTTTGGGTTCCACTGGATCTGTGCACACTATACCTCACTTTGGTATAGTATATACAGAGCCAGCTTCCTACAAAGACTCAATAAATATAGTATACTTGAACATTTGATGAAAAAAGGTAACATTTCATAAGCAAATACAACAAGGCAATAATAACAGATAAATGTCAGCCTAAGCTATTATAAACCCGTCCATAAAGTTCATATAAATAAGATCTAAAGAGTATACACACAATATATAGAGTAGATAACCAACTGTAAATTGGTGGAATAAAAAAGTCAGGAACAATCTCATACAATTAGAGCACGTATTAACTAAAAATTAAATGTAAGTAGAATATCAAATATAAGATGTAATTCATAAGCAAACCATCATAACTATAATAGTATAGAACTTCAGGTTAGATTTACTTAAAAGACTAAAATGAAAAATGAGTGAATAGGTTCTAAGTTGGTGCATATAATAATATAAAACATCAAAATACATTATCAATCCGATGGTGATCAATGATATCATTAAATAGTATATACATATAAACAAATTACCACCAAGCAGAGCACCGAATAAAGATAAGGAGTAAAGTAAGAAATAGAATAAACAGGTCGAACATGAAATAGAGTAAAAGGTAGAGTAAAGAGAATAAAAGTGAATAGAATATAGATTATAGTATACTTACCTATATCAAAAGGATTAGAGAAAGAAAAAGATAATGATGGTTCAACGAGTAAATAGAAACATACAATCGTACAGATTTATAGGAAGTAATCCCCAATAAAGCTAAATACAAAACAAAGAATTGCATAGTACTGTTATCCAAAAATAAGTCGAACAAGACAGTAATAGCACATAAATAGCACATAAATACCAACCTAGACTTATTACAAATTCACCTATAAAATTCATAACAAATAAGATCTAAAGATCTAAATGTCCAACTGTAAAATTGTGAGATGAAAACATCCTGAACAATACCATAGTTAGAGCAAATATTATAAAAGAATTAAATAGAGTGTCTGTCATAAGATATAATTTCATAAATAAAACATAACTATAGCATAAAGCAATTGTACTACTATCATGTCATTGGTGATCAATGATGTCATGAAATAATATATCCGATGTAAATAGATTACCGCCTAAAAAGACCACTGAAGAAAGAAGAGGGAGAATAGGAAGTGGAATAAAAAGTCGAATAAGCAATAGAATAAAGGATCAAATACCTACTAATAGCAAAGGATTAGAAAAGAGGAAAATAAAAATGAGTAAGAGAATAAATATATGCAAACAGTAATTATAGCAATATACCTGCAAAGACCCATGTGAATTAGGTCGACCAGCATAGTACAGAACAAATCAAGGGATGTAATCCCAAGTAGAACTAAATACAGTATAGAGATGTGCATTGTCCTGTAAAAAGAGAATAAGAATTAATAGAGAGTGACTAATCTAGAATGAGCGAAACATCAGTGTAAACATCACCAATTGTGGAATGAGCTCAACATTCAGCAACAACTACAAAGGTTGTGGACAAAACACAAAAAACAACCAGCGTATGTACTAAATAAGTGAAAAAACATTAGGCACAGACCAGGTCAATAAATACAAATCATTAGAGGCGAGAAGTACCAGGAGGAGAATCTGAGTCCATCTGCGATTCAAATTGATTTTCCAAGAATGTCGAAAGATCTGAAGCTTCATAAAAAATCTGTGGATGACCTTTGAAAGTGATCCGGAATCTTGAGGGACCAGAAAAGGCAAATGGAATATTCATATCAGTGAGTCTCTTGCGTAAATTCAGGAAACCTTTGCGACGGATTACCGTGTCTCTGGCAAAGTCCTGTGAAATGGATATTCTGCGACCTTCCCTTTGTATTGACTTAATCGTCTTCATTTGTGCCAGAATTTGATCTGTATGTTGATGGCGCAAAGGTTTAAAAATCAGGGCTCTTGGAGAAGACATCGTTCTTGGTTTAAAAGTTGGGACCCTGTGAGCACGCTCTATCTCAAAGTCTTTATTGAAAGAAATATTCAGGGCATTAGGGATCCAAGTAAGCAAGAAATCAATTACTGAAGGAGCAGACTTCTCACAATTCTCCGGTAATCCAAAAATACGAAGATTGCTTCTTCGATTCCAAACTTCCTGTTCTGTGAGATCTCTCCTGAGTGAAGTAATTGAACGCTCCAAATTTTGGATGTGCTTCACTTGTTCATTTGTAAAGTCTTCCACACTACTTATTCTTGTTTCTGCGTTAGAAACACGTAGTGAGAGAGATTTAAGATCATTACGAATTGCAGTCACCTCTACCTGAAGCAAATCAGTATTTGTTTTGGTACTATGTGCAATATCATGAACAGTATTGAGCTTAAGTAAAATCGCTTCCAAAGTTGAGGTAGCCTCAAGAGTGCCCTTAGCTGGTGATTCCGGAGTAGGAGAGGTCTGTTTGGAGTGTTTTAAATTCCCCTTGGAGTCTCTGTCTTTGGTATTAACACCCATGCCTTCCGCCATTGGATAAGATCGTAACAACCGCCACTAGATAGCCTTAGTATGGTTAGAAGGGGCAGGTAAAGCGATGTATGACCTTAAAGACAGAGTAAAGAATATACTCTCCATCAGCCAACTAGATTATTTCTGTCGTGACGACAATTCAATAGGAAGCACCAAAGCAAAATACTATCATAGACACATTACATCACGTGGAATGAACAACCAGCACTATAGCCAGGTTCAATACCAGATTATAGACATTCAATTGAAGAGCTCATTATGAGACGAAATTTCAGTCAGCTGTCGCCATTTTGAAGCCTCAAATTATGAAGAGAAAGCATCCTTGCGCAGCACTTGATAACTAGGAACACCGCGCAGTGTCTAGCAAAATTAATGCAGTAAAGTACCTTAGGCAACAGGAAATGAATATTTAGGAGCTATAATAGTGAGACACAACATCCACATGTCGTGTTATGTGGAAAATTACACAAACGGCCGCCATTTTGGAACGCATCGTGACACTGCTTACATGTCACAGCCTAAGATTAGGTAACACGAGGGAGGAAAAACACTTTCTGACGTTTCTTAGCTGTTCCGCCGCTCTCTGGGGCTGAAGGGCAATTAGAAATCCCCCGTAGTGTACAGGACATAAGCGACTGTACAGGCAGTGTCACGGAACCCAAGAGAATGCAGCCATCTCTGCAGTGCGATAAGCTGCACCCCTATATTTATGGACACAGCGATTTTTCAAACAAAAATAATGTAGTACAGTACCTTAGGGAGCATCAAGATAGCAAATAGGAGCATTAATAATGAAATACAGCTTCCATACGTCGTGTTGTGTGGAGAATTTCACCGACGGTCGCCATTTTGAAAAATATCTTGACACCACACTTTTCGTGTCGCAGCCTCAAATTGAGTGATACAAAGAGATAAAACACTCTCTGATGTTCCTTGGCTGTTCCCCTGCTCTCCGGAGCTGAAGGGTGATTAAAACTCACCCATAGTGCATAGTAAATGAGCGTCCGCACCGGCAGTGTCACAGAGCTCAAGAGAAAGCAGCCATCTCCGTTGCATGTCCAGCCACGCCCCCTTCTTTAGTCATTCTGTATTGATGTTTTTCCCTGGATGTTAACTTTGCAAAGCCTCGTGCCTCGTGCCTCGTTTTTTAGGTTCTTCATCTTGGCTTGAGGTTTCTCTCCCAGGTTTGCAGGCAAGCAAGCCACTCTTCATCTCACTTACTAGGGCTGGCCAACTCATTCATTTTTCTAGACTATTTCAAAAGGGAATCATACAATAGAAGCAAGAGGAACAAGCTAATCCCATCCTCCAAATTCACACATTGCTACTCTTAATAGATTTGCCGAAACATAGTTATAGAAAGTATAATTCATACACTAATTAGTCTGGCCCTTTGTGAATTTACTACTTTTTATATCATTTTCTTTATTACTTCGTTTACGTTTCTAAGGGGCATATTATCAAGGCGGCGCTATGAAATTATCGCCGCTTTTGCGTCCGTTTTCGGGCGAAAAGAGGTGATAATTTCATCGCCTTATCAGCAAAGACACGCTATCGCGTGTTTTGCTGACTTAGCGCCCGTTTCCAGCACGCCTAACTTTGCATCGCTAATGAGATGCAAAGTAGGCGTGGCTGTGAAACCAACCAGGGAAAATATCGCGAAGGCAGCTTCGCGATATTAACAAGGAAGGGTAGCGATTTTTAAATCGCGTTAAGTATGACTTAACGCAGGAATTTAACGTCTGTTAAATTCCTGACTAAGGCATACTTAACATGGGGGGTGGATTCTGTGGCTAAGACCACAGGCCCTATCATCTAGGATATCGCCGTTTTCCACCATGGAAAACGGCGATATCCACACTATCTCTGGAATTTTTATCGCCTCGGCGATCCGCGTTGTTGATAGCGCTAACCGGGCGATAAATTCCAGAGATAGCCGGCGATAAATATGCAAGCGCTAAGCGCGCTTTGCGATATTTATCGCCGGCCCTTGTTAATATGCCCCAAAATTGGCTTCAGAATTTTAGTGTGTTGTACTCTTTGCTATAAAGTTATTGGGTCCAGCGTTAATTTAGCACACATTTCTTTGAGATAATTGCCTGCGGTGCATGCCAGACCTACTAGCTGTTAAGCCAAGATTCACTAAGAACTGTGCTGCAACCTAACCAGAGTGTCTTATTTAAGTTGGTAGGACTACTCTCTGCCTAAAATATTATCCCCCACCTCCGACACCTCTGATTTATGCTCTGGCTCAGACACTTGTATCATAATCATAGGTTTTAATTGGCTTGGGCTACAGCAAAAAGACAATTAGCTCCTTTGTTTTCTAATGTTGTTTAAGCTTTTCTCCAAGTAGGCCTTAACTGATTTCACTTGTGTGTCCCTATTTTATCCTGGGTATACTCTCCCTTAGTAGGCCCAGGGACCTAGGAACCTTCCAGTTCATTCTCCTCTTCATTTTCTGTAGTAGTAGTAGTAGTAGTTGTTATTATTATCGTTATCATTATTACTGTTACTAATATCATCATATTCCAGGTAGATTGTTCCGCCATGTACATCCTGAAGGTCCTAAGCCTATTTGCATCAACTGTGATGAGCTTAGTATGGGTTTGAAAAATAGGTTGTTTCCAGAACTGAAGTGTTCTACTGAGTGTAAAAAGGGAAATCTTATATGGTAGGTAGATATTGGGACAGCCGATCTTGCTCTCAAACATCTCGAAAAGGCATTTTAATTTAAATATGTGTCACTGCTGGAAGCCTACGAATCTTCAACTAACCCTAAGTTCTCCTTCTGAGCACATGTAACCTGCCCTCGGTACATACCTTTCATGTGCACTGTCAGCCTTTATTCTCTAACCCTTTTAAGCTTTCGAACACCTCTGTCCCACACAGGGGCTGGGTTGACCTATCCCTTCATGCCCTCCATCACCTTTGATGTACCCAGACTTGATAGCTTTTCCACTCAAATGATGGACTTCTTGCAAAGGGGTCAAAAGGTGGGTGGAAAGCGGCACCCATTTCTTATGACACGCTTGCCCTATGTCATGCCTTCAACTATGCGATTCAAGATGGCTCGCACTGGAAAAACATAACGCTAAACTCTTCCTCGCAGTTGATTGTAAACCAAGTATACAGTGCCAGTATCAGTACATAGGGGCAGATTTACCAGGCCCTAGAGCCACTTTTGCGTCATTTGTAACATGGGAAAAGTGACGCAAAAGTGGCGCAAGGGGCTTGTAAATAAGCCCCATAGGGGCAGATTTACAAGCCCCTTGCGCCACTTTTGCGTCACTTTTCCTATGTTAAAAATGACGCAAAAGTGGTGCAAGAGGCTTGTAAATCTGCCCCATATTGTTTATATTAACCGCATAGCGTTACCTAATTTGCTTTACAGGCCTCTAGCAAACATTTTCAGAATTTGGAAAACAGAGTCTGTGGCATATTGCTAAAGGTGTTGACATTTTGAAAATCTCTTGCAGACATGTCTACACTTAGGGCCTCATTTATGAAAAGTGGCGCATAGCTGCGTGAAAACAGCGATGTGTCACTTTTCATTGCGCCCTCTTTGCGACATGCTGGATGCGTCATATTTACAGTATGGCGCATCATGTCGCAAGGAGTTACAAAAACGTCAGTATTTCTGACGTATCTGTAGGTGCAAAAATGACGCACTGCTGGAGTGTGTCACAAAAGTGACGCAACTTCAGCAATGGGTCATTTCACATGGGCAAGTCCCATTTCAAATGTGACTGCGTCAGTCTTACGCCTGCTGTGAGGCAGGCGTAAGATACTGATGCATTTGCGTCCTAGAAGTGGCGCAGTGAAATCTCATAGATTTCACTGCGTCACTTCTGCAAGGCTTACTTTGGTCGGAATGCCCACCCTGCGGGGCAGATTTACTAGCCCCTTGCGTCACTTTTGCGTCACATTTCCCATGTTAAAAATGACGCAAAAGTGGCGCAAGGGCCCTGTAAATAAGCCCCTGCATACATTATACCTGTCGCAGGTATAATGTGGTGCAAGGGTTTACAAAGTGACGCATCTACCTAGATGCGTCACTTTGTAAATATGACGCAACATTGTACATTTTTTACGCCACTGGTGCGTCACAGTGACGTACCGGCGGCGCAAAAGTGACGCAAGGGCTCATAAATAAGCCCCTCAGGGCCTTATTTATGAGGCCTTGCGTCACTTTTACAACGCCGGTGCGTCACTTTTTGTGACGCACCAGCAGAGTAAAAAATGTGCCATGTTGCGTCATATTTACAAAGTGACGCATCTAGGTAGATGCATCACTTTGTAAACCCCTGCGCCACATTATACCTGTGCCAGGTATAATGTATGCGGGGGGGGCGTTCCGACGCATGAAAGGGTCGTAGAAGTGACGCAGTGAAATCTATGAGATTTCAGTGCGCCACTTCTTGGACGCAAATGTGTCAATATGTTACTCCTGCCTCATGGCAGGCGTAAGACTGACGCAGGCACATTTAACATGGGACTTGCCCATGTGTAATGACCTATTCCTGGAGTTGCGTCACTTTTGTGATACACACCAGCAATGCGTCATTTTTGCGCCTACAGATACGTCAGAAATACTGACGTATCTGTAACTCCTTGCGCCATGATGCGTCATACTGTAAATATGACGCATCATTGGTGTCGCAAGGAGGGCGCAATGAAAAGTGACGCATCGCTGTTTTCTCGCAGCGATGCATCACTTTTCATAAATGAGGCCCTCAGTTTTTCTTTCTCGGCATGGCTGACATTTTCCCAGAACAACACATTTTCTGGGTAAAGATTGAAAGGCGTTAATTATCTAGCTGCACCCTCTGAATATGTATTTTCCATTAAGCCCCTATCCATTGAGCATGTTTGAGAGCTCCCTCCTTCGTTCATCCATATGTGCCGGTGATCTCGTTTTTCTATATTACCAAATTAATGTGTGTCAAAAAGCAATACGAAACATCTCTTACTGATCTGACACCGGTGTTTTGAAATAGACAGCAAATCTATGTGTCACGGAGCACATTCCCGTATAAATCAGAAACTGGAAAAGCAAATTGTTCAGCACCGCTGATTTTGTTATATAGCTGTCAAGCAATTCTGTTAAAAAAAAATGTTTCTAGACCAAAAATCTATTATTCCTTTTTTTGCAGATATGTGCCTGACGCTCATATTTTATCTTAACAGCTAGTGGCCAGTATCATGATGGGCTGCGCTGGATCTGCGCAGATTCGAGTGCTTTTTTAATGTGCCTGTAATGTGTAGAGTGTATTCGTTTAACCTGATTTTCTTCAAGTTAGGTCTTCATTAGGCAAGGCCCAGCTAATTGCGATATTTCAATTAACTCCAGTTACTGCACATATCACAATTATAAGTTTTGTCATAAATATGACAATATTTATCGTGGATAAATGCCCGGTATTTACCAAACGTGATTTTCGTAGAACATGCACCACAATCCACATTTCAGTCCCTCAAAACTCGGAATGAGGTGATTTTTATCATGAAAAATTCCGCTTTGGGCGAGCGGTATTTTATCACACCAATTTCCAGTCTGCACATTAGCATCTAAGTGAATTATTTAGATAGTATGGCTCAGAAAGAGGGACACTCGGCTCATTGTTTACATAATGGGTTTAATGAGTTTACTTCACACACTGCAGGCATAAAAAAACAAGTGCTCCGTCCTGCGCTGAGCCACAGCAGCTTTTCATGATAGGGGCCAAAGTCTGAGAACTTTTATTGTTCTAACTGAAACTAAAAAGCTGGGATAGTATATTAATGCAATGGGTTAGTATTATCTTTTGGAGTTTCAAAGACCCCTTCTGTAGACAGGATCAGACTGGGACACTAAGGGGCATATTCACAAGGAGCTATCGCAGAATTAACGGCACTTTATTCAAGCCAAAGTCGTGATAAATTTACCTCCCCATTCACAAGCCGGTGTTAACAGCCCACAGCACCAGTTTACCCAAGATAGCAGCCGCAAAAAACATCGCCACAGAGGCCCCCCGCAAATATCGCTAATGAGATGCAGAGTAGGCGTTCCCGTGACAAAAGCCGAGACAACAGCACACCTCACATTCACAACTACCAGCCACATCCGCGATAAAAACACAAAACAGGCGATAAGGCGCGTTAGCACCAGGAAATTTACACCTGCTCTGACCTGGTGTAAAGTCGGACGGCAGCCAGCACCACAAAAGGGAGCACAGCCCAGGGCCACATCCGAAGTGCAACAGATGCCATGGTGCCACTCATCATGCAGCCCGGACACCCAAGAGGGCCACAACACCCACCGACACCACACCCAGGCCCGCAGCACCCCCCCCCCGGGACCACCCCCAACCCCGAACTAAGAAATTGCACACCAACACCACGAATCCCAAAACAAACATTTTGCCTGATGTCGCACAAGCAGGAAAATAAACATACATGCGTGGCTAGAAAATGGAGAATCAGTCATACAGCAATGCAATCACCAACACAAAACACCATACAAAGAAAAGCAGAAACAACCCTTAGGATGAGTCCTAGCAGCTCCTCACTGGACAATCCGTAGCACACAGCCTGGAAGACCAAATCCAAGAGAAGAAAGTGTGCCATGCGCCCAACAAAGGAAAGAGAGGGAGAGAGCGAGGGAGAGAGACGGAGTGAGATAGCACAGGCAGAGCAAGGCCGCTCGGGCACCTGGCTCCATATGCCAACATGTGTGTGTACATCGCCATCCGTACACAATGAGAACAAGGCTGTGTCCCAATCTCAGCGCCAAACCCACATCACATTCCGAAAGCGAAAGTAGTAGTCAGACAAACATCAGTAATGAAAGCACCATTGTCCCAATGCAGAATGCGGGAGGACACCTGACCTCTGACCTTGGTCCAGAACGCGCCTGGAACACCCTGATAGAGATGCAATGGCAGATGGGGACGACTCCCACACCACGCATTCCGCAAATGAACCAACAGACTCATCCACAGCCCACACACAGAAGCCCCTGCCTGTGGTACCCCCGCATGGGATGCCCTTGACACTCACTGAAACAGCAACCCATAACCCACAACGTTGCACACACATTCGAATCATTGCTCAGAGCTGTGGCATATCCTCCACACAACTGCCGCAGTCCAGAAGAGTGCCTGTTCACGAGACGCACCAACGCAACGGCAGACCATACCGGGCACATGCACAACCCCCATCACGTGGAACAGTACCGTGCACGTATGCCGCATTGACTGGGCGCACTGCCACAGGCAGTGCTGCGGATCAGTTACAGGCTCAGCTTCCGCATTGCCCACGTCACCTGCGTCCAGCCCTGGTTCCACTGCCGAACACGCACATTCGAGTGTCCCATGGATGTTTGCCTATCCAACACAACTGTTGATGAATTGGACTATGACTTGTGTCTGCGCCCCCTGTTGGATCACGAACAGGAGTGTAACCGAGACAGCCGTGCATGGGATGCCTTGACATACTGCGTATGTATTGGTAGTTGTGCATGGGAGATTGCACAATTTCTTGTGTGCAGTGACCACATCGAGGTTCTCCCCTATGGGGCTGTGTTGCAGATCGGTGAGACGGCGTGGGCTGAGCACACCTGCCCGGACCACCTAATAGATTGGCTCACCTTGGTGTTCCTTGAACATGACAACGACGTACTATTGGAACACATTGCACATGAAGCTGCACGGGCATTCATGGACGAGTAACTACGTTCCTGCAGCCACATCCGATTGCCACCCACAGCACATGGCCCAACAACTTGTTGCATCATGGGGATTGCTCACATATCCCACCACAACAGAGGACACGTCTGCCAACGTTCGGGCTCTGGATGCATGTGCGTGGAATAACGTGTGTGTACACACACCTGTGCAAGGCGACGCAGGTCCATGGTCGGAGCAACACAGCGTCGTCTGGCAACGTTGCCAATTTGGACACACTGCTGGGTGAGAGCACACACATGGCAATGTAGCACGACATGTGAACCTCTCGGACCCTCACACATGATCACTGTCGGCAGAGCAGACAATGGGCGCACCCCGGAGGCAGAGCACCATGCAGACCCCACGTGCAGTGAGTCGTGCCCCCTCACACGGAGCAATGTGCAGACGCCAAAAAACACATGACTCATCCAGCAAGGCAAGGTGGGCTGTGAGCGTTGCCATCCGTGATGAATGTTGTCCATTTCAGCCCCACCATCATCTGAACCTCGACATGTACCCATGCTGCGTGTAAGTGTCTTAAGCATGTCCCTGCCTGTTGTGGCCATTGCCTCGCCCGTACTGACACGCACATGCCAATAAAGCCTATGCCACTCCACTGGTGTCTAACTGTGAGGTGTGTTGTTTAGATTGTCCACTCGTGTGCCACAATGAGCCTGGTCCCAACACAGGGAGGAACTGGCAGACTCATGTGCAATGGGGGTGTGTCCCTTTGGCAAGCTCCGCCTCTGTGAGCCAGACATTGTTTTTGGATAGGTGCTGGACGACATGTGCACTTACATGACTCCAGCTATGTGTGTATGGTGTCCAACCTCTGACCATGTGGAGCAATGTCATACATCACAACAGAATGTGTCCACACAGATGTGTGTAAGTCGGTATGCGACGTGAAGTTCTGCTGTCACAGGTGGTGTGGGATACCACTCCTGGCCTGCCACCATTTTGGTCACTCCTACACACGGCCCTATTCAACACATGGATGTGTGCCTACGTTGGGGTGTTGTGAGATTGCTGTTGATGTGCAATGGGGACACAGCTAGTACTCACCTTCACAGTCATCCAATTGGCCATGTGTCTCAGGGATAGACATGCGCATAGATGTCAGTTACCAGGGTGTACCTTCATGTGCAATCATCGTCCCCACATCCAGCCATGCTTCCATACGTGAGTGAACATAGTGATGACACATCTGTGTGATTTAGAATGTTTTATTCACATTCAGGTGATTGACGGAACTGGAGCTGTACCTGGCCATCCAAACCCACATCACATGGAAGCCCAGTGGTGGGCCAACCAGAGTCCTTTGGGGATTGCACAGTGATTGGGAAGAGGGAGAGTGCAGTCCGCAGCAGGATTGCTGTGTGATTGGCCAGCGGGGAAGAAATGTCAGTCCGTGTCGGGGTCCGGGTGAATGTCGCAGGGTGTTCCGGAGGTCTGTAGGAGGTATTTCCCAGGGCATGATGCATGGGTCATGACCAGGCAGGGACAGGCCATATGGCGGTGATGGATGCTACTGCCTCCTTCCTCACACAGTAGTTCCCATCCCCTTCTCACTCCCCTGATATGGGTTCTGTGTCCGGTGTGTCCGGTGTGTGTGGCGGGGTGATGGCTGCATCGCTGTGTGCCCCTGACACATCAGACTGCGTAGGTGATGGGGCAGCATCACAGTGTGCCACGGACACATCTGGGGTCGGAGCTGTATGTGTCGATGTTCCCGCTGCTGTCATCTGGGAACGGCTCAGTGGCAGCAATGGCAAGTTGGAGTACTGCAGGGCGTTGCTGTTCCCAGCCACTACTTGCTGGTGTCCAGCCGTGGCAGACATACTTCCAGCCTGCATCTGCTCCATGGTGTCCATTGCCCTCCGCATCTGTGCCAACTCTGTGCTGTCATGGCTGGTGCCTGTCTGACCAGACAGTTCTTGTATTAGACTCATGGCACCAGCGAGGTTAGCCAAGGTCTGTGGCGGAGCATGGTGCGTACAGGGGGTGTCCGATAGGGACTGTATGTGGTCCCTGATAGGACTCAGACACCCACGTATGGCATCGAGTTTGGCTGCCACGAGCTCGAAACCCACCCGCAGCTGATGAGCCAACTCCACCTGGCAACCCAACACACGCCGTTGGAATTCCATGTATTGGTCAGGGGGGTCCTGGGAGACAGCTGTGGTGGTGTGTGTTTCCTGCTGTGTGGTCTGTGCAGGTGGTGGGGTCATCTTGAGGCAGCTGGCCTGGCCTGCTCCTGGGGGTGGGGTGCAGAGGCTGTCCAGCATCCATTGGAGGGTGTCTTGACATATGTGCAGGTTGTCCTCTTCATCATCAATGGTGGGATGTGTGGTGTGCTCTGCAGGGGGTGTTGTTTGTCCCTCTGCAATGTAAAGGGGAGATGCAGGTTAACAGAGTTTCACATGTATGGTGATGATTTGCAGGTGTATACATTCAGACTGCATGCCAATGTACATTGTGACTGTTTGGGGGGTGCTGGCTATTTGATGGCAGTCAGTGTGTTTTTCGACTACATGACTGATGTGTGGTAGTACCCGTACATTATCATCACACAGTGTCAGGCAATGCCATATGTGGGTGGACAGTTACTACGCACGAGCGGAACCTGTTGTGAGCTCTGTCCTATGGTGCTGGTGTTGCACTTTGTACCACATTGCCTTCATTGCTGATGTTCTGTGATTGCTATGTGTGTGTGCTGCATTGTGGGGGAGTTGCCCCTGCAGCTCTGATTTCGTGTAGCCTTCTCCCTTTGAGGCAGGGTGCCTTTGAATTGTGCGCTTTTCGGGGCCTGATTTGATTTTGACTTGGCTCATGTGTGCTCGCGGACTGTTTTTGTGGCCTGGTGCATTGTTCGTCTGCTGCGTGTATTGTAAGGCATGGGTTGTGGGTGCACGTGGACACGTTGGAGTGTGACCTGCTCCTTTACGGATGTGATCCGCACTTGGCTACCTCCATGTCGCTTCGTGGGCCATGTCATTTTTTTGGGGCAGCTGCCATGCTATCGGACATGCAGTGTTACTTGCATAGTCAGTGTGGGTCACAGAGCAGCTGCTTTGCTGGATTCAGCACATGTGCATGGGTCGGTTGTGATATTGGTGATAGGGGGGGCCCCTCTGTGCACATTGTGGATGGGGGCCTACTTGGTGTTTCTATGTGTGCTGCAGTGTGCCAAGGCATTCAGGGACATGTTCCACGGTCAAGGTGGGTGTGCTGTGTGCTGCGCGTAATTGTGCATGTGTGCCATTGTGCCCATCTCCCCCGTCCCCCCGTCCCTAGTCGTTACTCACCCTGTTGCTGTTGGGTCCAGTCGTATCGTGCTGTGTCCAGGCCCCCAATCCTGCCACCGTCTCCTCACTGCTGACTGTGGCCACCATTTGCTCCAGCTCATCCAGCTCCTCCTGTGTCGCGGGACTCCCACCTCCAGTCGCGGTTGCTGCCTCCCTGTTGGCAGCGAGCTTATGTTTGGTCTGCCTTTTCAGATCATGCCAGCGCCTCTTGACCTCCTCCAGTGTCCTCCTCGACACTCCGACTGCATTGACGTTGGTGACGATGGCCTGCCATATATCGGTTTGGGTTGCCAGTGCCGCAGTGGAGGTGCCGATCAGTTGTTGATGGTGTTCGGTCACCCCGTGACGATGATCTGGTCTTCCTGCGGACTGTACCCGGTCTTCCTCTTCCTCTTGTCCTTGCCCTTCCCCGGAAGCGGGGTTCCTGGATGGTCCTCCGTAGGGCTTGTGGTGTTCGGCTTGTCCTCTGCACTCGGTCCGGGTGCATCCATGTTGCTACGCAGTTTGAATTGTTTTTGGGCTTTTTTTTTTCTTTCTTTTATGGTGCTTTTTCCCGCCGGCCGCGTGGGATTTACAGGCCTGTGGCTGGTGTTCGCTGATTTCTGTACCGCGATTGGCCTCTCATGTTCGCGTTTCGCATTTTTTTGGCGTGGCGTTGATTTTCACACTGACATTTGACGCGTTATCTGGTGGCTATCGCATTGTACCGTCTTGTTGTGAATTCCACGTTGACACGTGGATATTTTCCCGCGATGGGCTGTGATATTGAAAGTTGCGTTACGCTACTCTTGCGGTAGTTATCACACATTCTTGTGAATATACCCCTAAATAGGCCCAGGCACCAAAATAAAAGAAGCCTCCATTAGCGAAGCAGATAGCTAACAAGTGGTTATATCAGATAAATCAACATTAAAAACTGGCCCACCTGGCCATAAAACCGACCCACAACTGTAAAAAACAGTCCCACACACTGATCTGTCAGACCAGCCCATCCGACATTTACCGAGTGCCATTAGGCCAGTCAGACCCTCTCTGTAGATGGCTGATAAAGTTGCACATTGTCCTAGTTAATGCAATAAACCTTAAACTTAGAGTGGAATAAAAGAGTGCTTAACACTTGTTTTCCCTTAATTTAGTATGCGTTTGTTTTTCAAATGCCATTGACACAAGTCTGATTTGAGAAAATGAGGTCACATGATTGATGAGCACATTTATTAAAAACAGAATTATGCTTCAAAAAAGTTTGATCGACCAACATTAGCAAATCAAATGGAGTTCTCAATTTAAGATTTTGTCAAATTTGAAAACTTGGTTAAATATAGTCTTCCCCATCCTCGTATCATCAGTGGTTGGCACAGCTTCTAGCCACATACTATACAGAAACCGCAGTGCGGAAAGGGAAAACAGCACGGAAAAAAGGGCTACAGGTATGGGCACCCTTGAGGATTGAATTCTTTTAAGGCTGGATGGAGAGTGAGCTGGCTATTGAATCTCGTTTATGATATTATGTTTTAGAGTTTGTACTTATTTATGAAATGCATGAGTCACTTTTCGGTTTGATAGACTATAATTATTGATGTGATGCACGTGCCACTTTATGTCCTAAATGCATTGCAAAATATTTGTCATATATGAATTAATTATCTATTTATTGCTGCTTTATGATATGATATAATTGCTGGAATTGTTGCTTGGCTTGGGGGGGTTAAATTATTTTAAAGTACAATAAAAATTGGGAAAAAAAAGAAAATAGTAAGGCTTTCTTTAACTTTGGGTGTACCTCTTGAAAATATATCCATCCATATAATGCACCATTGTACTGGATGTGGACTAAATATGCTCATGATATCCGTGACTGAAAATCAAAAATACAAAAAGCAGTTCATGTTGAGTGAGGGATAAGTATTAATGTATTTATTTAAAACAAGGGACTTGCCTGCAAATTTACACAATATCAGTGGCGGCTGGTGACATTTGAAAGTGGTGCGGCGTAAAAGTTCTGGATGAGTGGCTGGTGGCGAGTAAGCATACCGAGCGAGCCTCAGTGTCATAAGGAGGGTTCAGGGGAGTTCTCCCCCTGGGAATTTTTTAAAAAAGAGAGTGGGCAAATGGTGCATTTTCAAGCAAATTTGAGATAGCAAGAAGGTTATTAAAGCAATTGTGAAAGTGTAGTTATGCAGTGCTGTCAGGTTGTGAATGTGACATGAAGTGCCACATAATCAATCTTATGCTGCATAATCGTCAGATTTGAACAAAAAACTAATTTGTTTCTAGCTCAAACAGATCAAAAGTTACTAAAAACATGGCAGCATGTGTTCATTCTTTTGCAGCGGAAAGCCCATCTCAAAGGTTGACTAGTCATCTTTCAGCTGCTTATTACTGTATTTGGGTGGTAAACTGGTACTAATAAAGTGAAAGCTTTCCCCAGGCAGTTACCATATGTAAAGACCCCGAGTTCACACACACTGCACTTCAAAAATAAAATAAAAACACAGCCTGCTTTCCTGCACTGAGGAGATAAAACCAGTGACACTAGCCCCTCTCACAGGGCCATGATCCTGCTATCCACCTGCACCCCTTCGCCCGCACTCTTGTGATGTGTATAAACCATATGTACACTACTCCATGATATGGCTACTGGCTCTTTTTTCATCTCTTCCTACTCATACGCCTTGGAGTGCTCACTGACTGCATCAAACCTCTGGAAAGACTCATCAAACTTGTCCTTAAAAGCGCTGATAGAGGCTGAAACTGTTTTTTTTTGTTCAAATATCTTGATTGTTATTTAAAAGAGAAAATACATTTATAATATATTGCAATACGACATAGCATTATGAAATATATATTAGGTTAAAGTTGAAGAATTACAGAATCAAAAAATAGATTTCATATGAAGAGTTAATGAGCTGGGATAAAAAGAAGTATGAACATATCATTAATCAGACAAGAAAAAACAAAATATATAAATGACACATATTATATGATATAAATCGAATCAAATAAAAGTACAAAGCCCAGATAAATGGATTAAACAAACTCAACAATTTATATATCATGCTGAGGTCATAAAACAATCGTATTGCTTTAATAAATAGGATTGCATAACAGAAGAAAGCAAAGAAGAAGAGGAAAAGACAGAAAAAAGTAAAGAAAAGAAAAAAGAAGAAAGGAAGAGGTGGGGACATCTGCTTCAATGAAGGAAATAACTTAAAAAGTAGAGTCAAAGGGATACTGAGCTACCAACCCCTGAGAGGACAGATTCATATAATTGTCCAGTGACCGCCAAACATTGCTAGAGATGGAAGGTGAGTAATGCTTCTCCTCAACAAAAGTGTGAGCTCCACGAAGGTATGATACCCATGCCCACCAGGTATGATAAGACAGAAGATGAAAAGATTTCCATTCTGTTAGTATAACTCTAACAGCAATGGATATAAGTAAATCCAATAACTCCATATCTGTATTGTCAAGGGATAAAGGAATAGCTGTAGCCCATGGGCCCAATAGAATTATAGGTAAAGAAAGCTCCAATGAAATATTAAAGATTACTGATAAGTGTTTCCTTATCAAACCCCAAAAAGATTGCAATAACGTACAATCAAAAAACATATGTTGATGAGAACCTGGTTCTAAATTACAATTCCAACAAAGATCACTATCCCGTAGTTTCAATTTGTGTAAGCGTGCCGGCGTCCAATGAAGGAGATTTAATGTAAAGAATTTAGATTGAATAAGAGAAGGAGCAATCATATTGCGTAGGGATAACTTCCCAATCAATTGCCAGATCTCTTGTGGAATATGTTTAAAAATATCATTTTCAAAATGATGAGACCATTTATCAAATGTGATTGTAGACTGTGAAGGAAGTGGAGCAGATAAAAATGTATACATTTTCGATGCAGTATGGCCTAAGCGGGACCACATAGAAAGAAGTGAAACAGTAGCTGAATCTGTAGAAAGGGATACTTTAGAAAGTACAACCTTTATTATCAAAAAAGAGTAAAAATCCATGTTATTAAGATTATATTCCATAGCTAAAAAGAGAAGGGAAGAGGGTCGTGATTGGAATCATAAAGATATTTTACCAGTCTAATACCACTCATAGCCCACGAAGAAGCCGTACCAGGATCAATATCAGTAACAAGTTTAGGATTGTACCATAGCGAGGAAAACCTTGATTTATGAATAGGTTTAGATACTGTTTGTCAATATATTTCAAAGTATTAATCGTGTCTAATATAATACGATGGGAATGACCAGGAACGAGCTTAGAAGCAGTGAGAAAGTAGGAAGTAGAAAGAGGAGTACACAACTCTCGCTCAATATAAACCCAACGGGGTGTATATTGGGAATCTGGTAAGAACCGGAGAGCACCTTGAGAGGCTAGAAAGGCGATTTGATACAAGTTCCAACCCGGAAGATTACAACCACCCAGGACAGAGGGCTTTCTAAGATATTTATAAGCAATTCTAGCTCTCTTATCATTCCACAAAAATTTTGAAGTGAGTGAATCAATCTCATTGAAGAAGGAAGGAGAAAGCTTTATAGGTAAAATGGAAGATAAGAAATTAACAATCAGGGTAATCATCATCTTAAGAGTCTGTAGTCTTCCCCACCAGGAGATATATTTGGGAGACCAGGAGGACAAACGATCCTTCACTTTAGCTATGATGTGGGATTCATTATAAGAAATAGTATCTGAAAGGTGCTTACAAAACCAAATTCCTAAGTACTTAATATGAGTCAATTGCCATTTAAAACCTGAGTCACCCATAAGAGAAGGGAAACACATCGAATTGAGGGGGAACACTTCAGTTTTTCTTTGTTCAGAGTATATCCAAAAACAAGCAAAATTTGTCTGGTGATGTTTGAAATAACAGGAATCGCAGCAGCAATATCCTCTGAAAAAATAAGGACGTCATCCGCGTAGGCAGCTGTTTTAAGTGTATGCGAACCAAATTGAAAACCTTTAATACCCTGGTTCAAGTTGAATAGACGAAGGAGTGGGTCTATAGATAATAGAAAAAGAAGGGGAGATAAAGGACACCCTTGTTTAGTGCCCTGACGAAGATTAAAAAAGGAAGACGTAGCCCCATTAACTCTGATGTTAGCCTTTGGCTGCGCATAGAGAGACATTACCATATTAATAAAGGAGCCACCAAGATTATGGGATTCTAACACTGCTTGTAAAAAAGGCCAAGAGACTTTGTCGAAAGCCTTTTCGGCGTCAAGGGCAATGGCCACCGATGGCAAAGGAGACAATTTAGCTTTTTCCAAAATATGACAGAAGGTTCGGATATTGTCTCTAGCAAGTCTCCCTTTAACAAAACCAGTTTGGGAATCATGGATAAGACTAGGAATATGAACCTCTAAGTGCTTAGCCAAGATCTTGGCAAAATGTTTAGCTTCCATATTTAATAATGAAATTGGATGGAAATTTTTAGAATCAGAATGATCTTTGCCATCTTTCGGAATCATGACAATAGTAGCCTCAGCAGCTGAGCCAGAGACCTTGCCAGAGAGGACAAAATTATCAAAAACTCCTTAAAGATATTTGATTATTGAGGAAGAGAATGTTTTATAAAAGGCAATAGGGAACCCATCTGGCCCCGGAGGCTTCCCCGACCGAGTAGCCTTAATAGCCTGAATTATCTCATCAGACTCAATCGATTTCCCCAATTCAATCATATCGGAATGCAAAATAGTATTAGTAGGAATCGAATTCAGAAACTGCTGACAAGCAGATATGTTGCATTGGTCTTTAAAAGTGTAAACTTTTTCATAAAAATCACGGAAGACTTCAAGTATTTCTTGAGTATGGAATCTCTTCGAACCATTTTTATCATTAATATAAGAAATCTGGGCGGCTTTAATATTCGTATTTTGATATTTTAAGGTGGCAGCCAATAACTTACCAGCTCTATTTCGTAATAACAAATGCCAAGCTTTTTGAGCGTGTACACCAATATAAGCTCTGTTAGTAACTATAGAGTTGATAGAATATTTTAACTGTTTGATATCCTGTAGGAGAGACTTATCATTAGAGCGTCTATATAGCACCTCTTTACATTTGATCTTGTGTCCGAAAGACTGCAGCGACTTTCTAATGTCACTGTTTTTTTTGGAATTTTTTTTGATAATATGACCCCGAATAGTACATTTAAATGCATCCCATAGAACTTTTGGGGAATTCACCGAAGACTCATTATCATTGAAAAAATGATCAATCTCCTCATTAAGTTCTTTAACTTCATCTTTATCGTCCAAAATTTCTGTATTAAGACGCCAATTACGGGGGCCTCTCGTATCTGTAAGATTAAGGATAGTCAAGGAAACCGCAGCATGATCAGAAACGACCATTGGATGAATCATAACATTTATAGTATGCTTTAAAAGAGCAGCATCAACTAAAAGATAATCGATACAAGAAAAACTAGAATGTGGAGAGGAGAAAAACGTGAAATCACTACCCGTAGGATTATGCAGCTCCAAGCGTCAACAAGCTGGTGAGATGAACACATATTGAGCATGTGTTTATGTGACCTAGGGGGACGAAATTTAAAAGCAGAATGTCTATCTAAAATAGGATCCAAGGGCAGATTAAAATCACCGCCAACGATTGTTCTAGCATTCTGAGGAATATCAGAAAGTTTTTTATTTATGGAACGCCAAAAAAGAGGATCATCGATGTTAGGGGCATATAAATTCATGATATATAGATCATCTGAACCATTGGACAAACGAGTAAGTAACCATCTGCCATTGGTATCATGTTCAGCAGTAACAATAGATAAACCAGAATTTTGGGAAATCAGAGTAACAACCCCATTCTTTTTACCAGAAGCTTCAGAACAAGTGACATCAAGAACCCATTCCTTCCGCATAAGAAGAGCTTCTTTAAAAGCAATCTTAGTCTCCTGAAGTAGAACAACAACGCCAGATAAACTTTTGCAGTAATCCAAGATCTTGGCCCTTTTAACAGGGTGATTCAACCCACGAACATTAAGTGAGACTACATTTAAACCAGTCATAGATAAACATAAAACAACACAAGTAAAAACAGCTGATAGAGAAGACAAAGGGGAAACCAGAAGAACATCAGGTATAGGGATAAAAGGAAAGCTACGAAATAGTTAAAATACACCGAAGCAGATGTCCCAAGAGTAGGAAAAATAGGAAGGAAGGAAGAAAAGATTAGAAAGAAGAAATGAAAGAACAAAAGTACTCCAAAGAAAAAAGGAGCATTAAAAAAGAGAGGCCCCAACAAGGGATGTCTGTAATAGACAAATTGCATGGGGGAAAAAAAATGTGGAGGAGCAACAACAGAGGCCAACAACCACGATGCAGGCAGCTCAACAATAAATACTTTGTTAAGTGACGAAACAAATGCATAAATATTAATGTATACTATACTATCAATAATCCATCAATAAGAATAAATAACACAAATTCCCAAAAATATATAACATATTTGATCAGAGATAAACATATTATCATATCCTAAATAGAAAAGTGAGATTATAAAATCAGATAAGTATCCAATTAAGGTATTTTGAATAACAATATAAGGCAGTATAAATAACAATCTAAGGCATAATAAATAGTAGTATGTGGTGTAATAAATAGCAATCTGAGGCAATATAAATATCAATATAAAACATATAAATCTCAGTCTAAAATATTATAACCTAGTCTATCAGGTTAATATAAATATATATCACCCAAAAATTCCAGAATACGTAATGTAAAGAAAAGTTACTAGACACTACAGAATTGATAACATTCAGGAATAAATTGACATATTTAAAGTATATTGGAAATTAAGAAGTAGATAGTATACTCTACAGTAGATGTAATTCATAACTTGGGATACATATATAATGAAAGAAAAAAGAGTCAGATTAACAAATAAGTACATAAATAAAAATTAAACATACAGAACAAAAATGTATATCATAACTTACCAATACAAAAGTGGACAAAAATATATATGAATAGTAAATATATATAAATATTTTATCATCAACGAAAAAAGTATTAGAAAAGAAAAGTAAAAAGTTAAACAAAAAATACAGTAATCGAAACAAGTAGAAAGGACTTGTGTAAGAAGTGATCAAGCAAAGAAAAGAAAAAGAATATGGGAAGTAAAAGAAGAGATATTTACTTTATCATAGGAGTAGTGAGAAAGAAAAGCCATGAAAAACCAACTATCTAGAATGTTATTACATCAAAAAGACTTTAGCAATATGGGCTAAGATAAATGCCCACAGAAAGAAGTAGAAACTGAGTAGGAAGTAGGTACGAAATTGGAATAAGTCAGAGAAATAAAACAAGACGACAAAAAAGATAAAGAGAAGGAGAAAAATAGGGACACAATGAAAGTCTATACTTAACAAAATAGCGCTGGAATAGTACCAATATATGCATAAACAAACCCTGTAAAAAGAAAATCAGTTAATAAAGAATAACATTTATAATACTAACAAGCTTACAGTGCGTAGTTACCATTCCAAAGAAGAACCCAGAAGAGCAATATCAACTACACACAATGTGGCCAGGCACAGAAAGCAGGGAACCATCCTGTCAGAAGATGAAGGTCGTTAAAGATGAGAAGTGCCAGGAAGAGAGTCTGAGTCCATCTGTGATTCAGATTGATTGTCCAAGAATGTCGAAAGCTCTGAAGGTTCATAAAAGATCTGTGTACGGCCCTTGAAAGTTATTCTGAATCTTGAAGGACCTGCAAAGGAAAATGGAATATTCATATCTATGAGTCTTCTGCGTAGATTCAAGAAACCTTTACGATGAATAACGGGTATCCCTAGCGAAGTCTTGTGATATTGATATTCTGTGACCTTCCCATTGTATTGTTTTAATCTTCCTCATCTGAGCCAAAATTTGCTCAGTATGTTGATGGCGCAGAGGTTTACAGATCAATGGTCTTGGAGAAGACAACATTTTAGGCTTAAAAGTCGGAACTCTATGAGCACGTTCTATTTCAAAATCTTTGTGGAATGAAATATTCAGAACTTTTGGGATCCAAGTAAGCAAAAAGTCCAACACTGAAGGAGCAGATTTCTCACAGTCTTACGGTAATTCAAAAATACGAAGGTTACTTCTGCGATTTATTTCCTCATGTTCAGTTAGGTCTCTTCTTAATGAAGCCATGGAGCGCTCCAAGCTTTGGACGTGTTTAGCTTGTTTATTTGTAAAGTCCTCTACATTACTTATTCGTGTTTCAGCACTGGAGACACGTAATGAAAGATTCTTGAGGTCATTCCGAATTGCCGCCACCTCAACTTGAAGCAAGTCTATGTTCGTTTTGGTACTCTGTGCTATATCATGCACTGAATTAAGTTTGAGTAATATAGTATCGAAGGTCGAGGCAGAATCGATATTACCCTTAGCTGGTAAATCTGGGGTGGGTGAATTTTGTTTAGACCTCTTCAGATTCCCCAGAGAATCTCTGTCCTTGGAAATGACACCCATGCCTTCTGCCATTGGAAACAAACACAGTAGTCACACAAACTGACTGAAAGTGAGTAGATGTTGCGTAAAGCAAAAGAGCACAGAGTAATGTGAAAAATACTTAGGAGAAAACGAAGTATTAATGCCTGAGAGACCTAAGGCCAAAACGTCTATAATATGCGTGAAAATTCAACAAGGACTAAGGAAGGTTCTTTTTGTATGTAGGTCTGAAACAGCATGAGAGACCCAACAGCGAATAATAATTTGTAGTCCCAATAATGTGAGAGCCTACACAGCCCACATTCAAAAGACAATAATCCAAGAAATGATGACTCTTGCCGACAATCCATTAACAGGCAGCTGACACACCAGAGAGGACCGGCCAACGTTTAATTATAGAGAACAGAATTGAGTAGACTCTGCATGACCAGCAACACCCAGGACAGGCTCCAAAAGCTTAAAATGGAACATAAGACATGTTGCTCGTATGGTATTACACACCCATTGAAGCACAGTCAGCTGAGTAGTAGGCCACTAATTAGGCACAATGACTCACAGGAGAATCTTGTCAGCGGCCGCCATTTTGTGAGTGTGCTGACAAAATATAATAGTGACCCCCCAAAAGTCTCAAGTCCAGATATAAAGAGGTATAAAATTGGACATGACTATACCTCATGCAGTGCAGGGGAAATGAGCCTGAAATCCAAGCAGGCAGACAAATTGGATTTATGCCCTCGGGCCCTGTATCAACGAGACCTCTGTGACGACCCCCATTTTAAGGTCCCGACGTGAAGAGAAAATCGCAGGACACCGCTTCACACCGGAGAGCCGTCCGAATCACGTGCGAGCTGTCCCAAATGCTCCAAAGCTGTTCCGCCGCCTAATGCTGTAAATTGGTGAACAAAAATCACCCGAACAACATCTTAATTAGAGCGTCCGCACCGGAGGTCCGACGGAGCTCAAAAAGGCACGGCCATCTTAGTTGCGCGCTAAGCAACGCCCCCCCTCGAGGCTGAAACTGTTAATGACATTTGATTCCCTGCAAAAAGTAGCATGAAAGAAAGCATTTATGACACACCAGACAGGCTACGAAAGAGAGGGGCTCAATAGATATGTTTATCTATCTCATGCATAAGTTTTCTGTCTGTATTTTCAACAAGTTATGTATTTGATTCCTGATGCTATATGCAGCACTCCACTCTCCCGAGCCTATAGGCAATTTTCAGAGGCACTTCTGAAAGCTGGGTTAGTTACAATATTCTTGAACCGAACCCCTTGCAGGGGTGTTATAGAGTTGCCAAGTTTCCCAGTTCCAAGTGTAACTCGGTAGTCCAGTCCTGGTGTTTCCTTAGAATTCTCGGGAAGGCAGCCCTAGATTTGTACTGGGTTAGGATTAAATAATACTACAAGGATCTGAATTCTAAGATTAAACTGAGAGTGACCTTACTAACCAGACACGACTGCTATGAAATGGGTTATTTTTACAGTCTTTTGCACTAGAAAATAAGCAGAACCCTCCTAAAAGCAAGTTTACCAGATGACTCCATCACCAAGGGCTCAATGCTTTTGGTCTTTCTTTTACACAGCATTGTATTGAGATACTATTTGAGGTGAAGTGAGTCAGAACTTCAATACCCAGAATGCATTCGATTGTCAACATCTGGCACTGAAGACCCGTCACAGTATTCTGCAATCCTTGCTTACATGCAGAGCATGTGCACGTGTGAATCACGCACCGCATTTCTCGCTACACTCCCTTCCAAGGCAACGCTCGGGGTGCAGTAGCTTTGCTCGCCAAGGATGCTATACACAGCACAGCAGCATATACAGTACTGCATATTGTGCACACAGAAGAGTGCAGTGTTCCTGACACATACAAACGGGTCAGAACATGGGAGCCCAACCTGTAATGGAAGAAAACAATCCTTGCACCACACCTGTTGTACACCTTTAACAATACCTAGAAGTTCAGAAATAAACGGTTTATTTCTGACCTTCTAGGTATTGTTAAAGGTGATAGTAGTATAGGTATATTATGAACCCTAACTACCATCTTCGCCAGACAGCTCCCGATTGTTTTCTTTGCAATATAGTAGTACCAGCCATGAGCACAACAGGACCCGAGTACAAGAATGCAACGCAAAAACACAGAGCTGGTAACTTCTCCCACTGGGTAAAGGATCTTTGATACAACGCTTAAAAATAATATGGGATTTGCTGACCCACGTTTTTAGTAATGCTGCTCTGCCCACTGGAAGGAAGCTGAATTTTAAACTGCAGTGAACTTTCAATGCCCCGTTGCTTTGTGAATCTATGCACTTGTCTTGACATTCAAGTGGCCAATAAAAGCTATGCTTTAGAACACACTGCTCTGTTTCTTCATCGTGGCCCCCTTCACTCTGCTTACACCTCAAATCAGCAGTGGAATCACTAACTTTAAGAAATATTGGTGCTTAATTTGTGCAGGAACTTGCAAGTGGTGGAACCAGCAGTGGCGGCTCGCCGAGGGAGTAGTGCGGGGCGGTGGGGTGGGGCGGGGGAGGGGCAGGGTGGAGGCGTAGTGAACCTGGACATATGACGGACAGAACTCAGAGGGAGTTCTGTCCGTCGTAAGTCAGAGTCCACTACCCCCTCACCCTGCCCCACCCCTGCCTCACTGCCCCGCACCACTCCCTCAGAGAGCCGCCACTGGGAACAGGCCATGATTTATTTTTCATCATAGTTTGGCCCAGAGCAAGAGAGAGAAAGGAGAGAAAAAGTGACTAAAAAATATGAAAACAATGACCAATGTTCGAAGCAGAAATAGAGAGGAACTTGCAAGAGTGAGATAAGTAGAGGAGAAGACGTAGGGAAGTGGAAGAAAAGAGGCGTGGGGTGAAATAAAAATCTACACCGCCAATCACTCGGCAACACCAACTTTGCTCTCCAAAGCAACCTGCACGTGTGCTTTTCCCCCCTACAAATTAAGCACTGAATGCCCCCAGGATTAGGAGTCATTCACCTTGTCCTAGAAGGGCAGTCAGCAGCGCGGCAAGCAGCCCAGTCCTCTGGAGACGTGGCAATTAATCACTTTTTTACAAACAGGCAGCAGGACTGAAAGGGTTCTGAAAGGAGCCAGCATAAATCAAAAATATACGTACCTACGCTTCCTCGTCCTCCGCTCCTGTTTCTTCTAGAATGGAATCCGCGCGAGTCCTCCTGGAGTCTCAGCAAACTCCCCTCCACGATTCCAGAGTCGGACTCTGGGGAAAGGAGGTGGAATGTTCTAGAGAGGCACGCTCCACTGCATCAGAATGATTGCTGCTCTGTGCTGACATTAGTAGGGAAATCTCACAGGCAGTACTCTACAACATCTACAGCGTGCATGTTTCTATAAAACTGAAGCATGCGCACTGTATCTGTTTACAGCATTTGACCCGGCGTCCGTAATGACGCCTATCACATACACTGCCTCCAAACCAAACCCTCGCTGATTGACACACTGTTTTGGGAAGCCCAGGCTGCAGCCTGAAGCACCCAAGTGCAATCAGAGAGGGTGGGGTTCATTAAGGAGGAGGAGTGACCCTACGCACCGGCAGGCCACAGAATCAAGGGTTTAAATCAGACAAGCCCTGCAAATCCTGCGACATGCTCATGCGCAGTAAGTGCATGAGCCTGTCCATGCTTTGACTGCCTGAACCTCGCACAGCGCATGGGTCAGAAGCTATGCTGATTGCTGAGCAATCAACACTTACTGCAGGTAGGATTTATGTAATTTTAAAAAATGAAAGAGTCAAGAATTATGGGGGGCATAGCCCCTACGCCCTTTAAAAGAAACCGTCCCTGCACAATATAATAATATAGCTAACTGTAGAGGGTCATGGTTGTTATTAAAAGTCATAGTGAAAGTTTTAGACCCCTACGGCAAGGCAGTTCATATAACGAGGGAGAGGCCCTCTAATAGCTGGTTTAGTCGGACATAGAATATTCCACCAAGAATATTCTAAATAAATCAAGAAAAAAGGCAAAGACAAACATTGGAATGCTAATGCAGCATGCCTAGAGCAGAATATTTGGCAATATTTCACACATTTATTTTTCTTGAGGAACCTTGTACTCCCCCGTTATCCCTATTCCCTTTACTGGTGAATTTAGACTATGCCTGTTTACCTTTGAATCATGATGCTATATCTCTGTTTTAGGGCTGATTTCCTGCTGGCTAGACTAGCATTTGTTGGTTTCACTCCCTCGAGCATTTAATTGCATTTTCCCTTCTTGCACTTTTGTAAGAGCTCCATGTTGTACTTTTTGCCCTATTTACATCGTCATACACAAATTGTTAAAATTGCAGGATGAAGAAATCTCTTCATGCTTTAGTGGAAAGACCCTACAGCCTATGTAAGTTGTATTTAAATATTGCTCACAGAATTAAGTCAGGCCACTCTGCCTACATCACCATTCATGCATTTAACTATTTTCTTCAGCAATCTGCATTCAACACAATAAAACATAATAACCTAATCGACCTTTTTGAAAATAGGTTGGGACTATCTAGTCCTGTTTTAAACTGTTATGTCTTGTGTAATAAAGTCATCCTTTCTACCCTGATCAGCCGCTTTTTTTTTACTTGGTACTGATGGTAACTGACTCTGACTGTGCTCTGGGCTCTGCTTGCAAGGCCCAGTGCTCTGATTCTAAGGATATTCAAATTAGGTGTAATAATAATTGTCACTGACAGCCTACCTGTAAGTACCTAGTATATAATAGGGCAGGTAGGTTTAGAGGCTCAGTAGACTTAATGCACTGAAGTGTACTCAACTGTGGTGCCTGCTGTCATTTTAAAGGCAACACTGCATTTCAAGCTGTCTTTACCTTAAATGTTTATGCAAATTCGACTTTGAATTTAATGGTATTTCAAAATTCTCAAACTACCTTATTTTTAAATATATGTCAACCCTAAGGTCTCCCCCTAGACGCCTTTGGGTAGGGTGCCTTGTACCTATAAGCAGGGACATTTTAAAAGATGTTTTTATAAGCCCTGGTGAGGGAAAAACTGCCAATTCTGTTTTCCCCAGTGTAGTGAATAGCTCCACAGGCTTACATTAAGATATTTTATTTAAGTATAAATATTGATAGGAGCGTGAAAATACACTTCAAGGTATCAAATTAATAGTTAAGATAAATCTAACGCATTGCCACTGTGTAGATTTATAATAACTATGAAAGAAAAAACGTTATTAAACTTTCTTTTCTGTGAGCCAAAATCCAGCCTCTCAGCTGCTCTCTCCTGATTGGCTAGCCTCTGCCCAGGTTGGGCAGGCTGCTCTAATGAGGTGTGAAAATACCTGCTAGAGAGACAGTGATATTCCGGTGGACAAAGAACTACAAGCAGATGGCAGGAAGAGGGTGAGGGGTAGCCAAACTGGTCTTTAAAGGGAGAATGACACTTTAGGACAGCACAGGCTGACCCTGACATCCTGCCACCCCAGCCAAACAGGAGTCCCTGTAATTAGATTAGGGAGTGGGTTGGAAGGGGAGTGTTTAACAAAATTAGCCATACCAGTCCAGTTCTTTTGGAGAGACTTTCTCCATTTTGGATTTTGAGAGAATAGTGCTTTCTGGGACAAAACTATGCCACACTTGGGAGGAAGTGGTCATACACCTGGGTGGTACCCTGCATCCCATTGGTCAAGGGTGCCCCCCTCATTGATGCCCAGGAACTCTAGATAAATATGGAAGAGCTGCAAAGCTCCTTAGATATGCTGCCTGAAACTACCAGGAGAAGAAGGACTGCCCTGTTGGAATCTGGATCTCCAACCAAAGGATTACACTCTGAAGCCCTGCCCTGCTGCACAATCTGATACTACAACCCTAAGGGCTTTGCCTTGCTTCAAGAAGGATTAAATAGTGGACTCCCTGCAAGCTACAGGTTAACAAAGCTCACCTACATCATCTCCACCAACAGTCCCCATCCTGGAGTGCGTCCAGTGGACTTTTAATGCTTTGGCCAGGTGTACTGTGGGAATTGTAGTCTAGACAGCCCAAGGACCATCTAGAAGATTCCAGACCCTTGCATTTGTGTTTTAGACACTTTGAACCCTCAAGAGGATCGTCAGGAAGACGTTCCAGACGTTTGGAAAACGTTTGTAGCAACGTTTGGAAAAAGCTCCATAAGGTGACCGACCCGACGCAGAGAGTCAAGGTTCATTCTGCTGAAAGCTCCAGAAGCTCCATACTTTCAAGATTTGACCAAGGCCTTGCAAAAAACCAGTCCAAATATGTTGCATTGAAATCAGACTGCTGGAGGGTACTGCTTGATGTCGAGAGAAAATCCTCCAGGAAAGTTTTTAAGTCTGAAGGTAAAATTTTGACCGAGCCTTACTGCTTAGTGTATCTAACCAGGAATCAATCGCGGTCGGTCTCAAACTTTGAGTTTGTCCCAGTCACGCACGACTAGATGTCCTAAATTGGCACTATATGTTTTTAAACACTAGAAAGCATGTATTCGTTAAAAATTCATATCTCCTGTTTCCTACATTGGATTTTTGTCATTTTGATGTCTTTTTATTCATAAAAATATAATCTCTTTTTATAAATTGGAGTTGGATTTTTATTGTGTGCTGTGTTATACTTACTTAATGCATTGGTGTTTTTAAATGCTTTACACACCTGTCTCCTAAGTTACGCCTCCCTGCTCTTTGTCAGCTACTATGGGTTAAGCAAGGGAATAATGTATCAAGAACTTGATGGGCCCTTTTATTGTGTTTGTGGCCTTATTACTAGTGGTAGGTCACTATTTATCACTATTAATAATCCACTTTCCAACATTGGTGTTCAACGGTGAGGATACGTACATGTGTTTAAATTACAGCATACAGTAAATAAAGTTAAGATCTTTAAAAATCCTCTAAATTGAATTAGATCAAAACTTTTGATTTTTGAATTTTTGAAATTTGGACTTATCTGATTTTAAAGCCATAGTTTTGATTTTTCTTAACTTGTTCTATTTCTGATTTGCTAAGTTTTTTGTTGTGACCCAAAATGAGGGATACCATGGAGCTAGATCTGACTAACCTGACTAATCTCACAGTGGCTGAGCTTAGGGTTCAGTGTAGGTATAGGGGGATACCTACTACTAACAAGATTTGGAAGGCAGAAATCATTAGATCCATTAAGGCCCAGACAAAATTAGCTACAGAGAATGAAGGGGAGGGGTGTGTTGACCCTTCCAACATCATCCAGGAGGAGGATGATCATGATAGTTATTCCATTGCTTCCAGCACTAGCTATGTCATTCCAATTGGTGGGAGGAGGGGAGGTCCCTCCACACTGGAACTACAGCTGTCCCTTGCAGAGAGACAGCTAGCTCTAGATGAGAGAAAGTAGGACCTAGCTAAACAACAATGGGAGGACAAGAAAGCAAGAAGAAATGGTGGCAGGGATAATGAATAAGGTGGGTTTCATCTCAGGCTTCCCAAGGTAATAGTTCTTATGTACGTAGAGGGGGATGACATTGAAAAATGGCTGACTGCCTTTGAAAGGGCCCTGAAGATGAGAAGGGTACACTCTAAGTATTGGGGTTCCCTCCTGGGGGACTTGATTCCAATAGCTGGGAGGGATAGGATCCTGACCCTAAAGGGGGGTGAGACAGAGTCCTGTCCACATATGAAAAGAGGGCTAGTAGAGAAGTTTGGTCTTACCCCAGAACAGTACAGGGTAAAGTTCAGGAACACCCAGAAGGTCAACTACCAGTCCTGGTTGGACTTGGTGGACGTCTCATAGAAGGCTCTAGAGGGCTAAATGGAGGGTAACCAAGTAAGCACTTATTCCTTAAAGAGCACATCCTGAATCACATCCTGAATCATTGTGTAGAAGAGAAGTTATCCCAGAACTTAGTAGACTTGAAGCTGTCTAGTCCCAAGGAACTATGCAAGACAGCTGATTAGGGGGTGAGAACCTGGGTTTCCAATCAACAGCAGGGGGTGATAAAAGAAGGGAGTACAGGTCCCCCCAGAGGAAAGACCATGTGAAAGAAGGTCAAAAACAGAAAGAGTTCTCACAAGACCTACAAAAACCTGTGCAAGGGGGGGAGGCTGAGCCAATCCGACTTCAAGGAAGGGGGTTTCAGGGAAAACCTAGTAGGTTCTTTGATCCCTCAAAGATGGGGAAGTGCTTTTACTGTAATAAGCCAGAGCACAAGAGAGGAGATACTGTCTACACAAAGAAGCCCACCTTTGGTGGTTAGTCCAAGGGGATTGCTAGTGTAGGTGTGTGTGTGGAGATTGTTCCAGAAATGTGGAAGAGTTTGACAAAGGCAATGTTAGTGTCCTTGGGTGGGGTGGATATTGCAAGCCTGGCCACCTTGCCTCCCACCATGAAGGTACAGACAGAGGCATAATGTCAATGGAACCGAGGTTGAGGCTCTGAGAAATGCAGGAGCCAATGTGACAATGGTCAAAGATAAGCTTGTTTCTCCAAGGCAGATCATACCTGGTATGTATTACCAGGTAACCTATGCAGACATCAGAGCCAAACTCAATCCCATAGCTATGGTGGGGTTGGGAATGGGGAGGCATGACAGGCACAAAGAAGGTAGTTGTGTCTCCTGAACTGAAATGACTTGGAAGCATCTGACTGGTCAGGAGTGGAGAGAATGGTCCATGCAAGGATGCTGGGCCTCCATGAGTGGGTGTGTAATGTGACCTGGGCATAGACTATCCAGCAGGGAAATGCTGGACACTTGCACCCTGGAGCAGTGGGTCAAGAATCCAATGAAAAAGGAATGGGGAATGGTCTGGTGAGCCAGTCCAAATAACTCCAGAGGTGCAGCAGGAACCTGACCATAAGGAAGAGGATTTGATCTCTCAGGAAGGGATTCCATCCCTACAAAGTCTGTCAGATTTGGCAGAATTTACAGGGTCTGGTAGACCCCCCAGAGAGGAGTTTTGAAAGGGAAAGAGAGAGAGAGTGTCCCACAGTTGAGATTTTGAGCCAGACCACCTCAAAGCAAGATGAGGGGATTTCACAGAGTCTACTGGGAGAATGGAGTTCTCTACACTGAGACCAGAAATCTCAAAGAAGAGGAATAAGACTTGGAACTAGTTGGTGAACCATTTTTACTGGCCCCATATGTCTGAAAAGGTAAAGGAGTTCTGTAGCTCCTGTCCCACCTGTCAGACCAGTGGCAAGACAGGGGCTCCCTTGCAACCACTGCCAATGGTTGGATCTCCCATTGAGAGGGTGGGGGTGGACATTGTTGGTCCCTAGAACCACTGACTGCATCAGGGAACAAGTATATCTTGGTGGTAGTTGACCATGCCAGCAGATACCCTTAAGCACTACCCCTAAGGATAGTCACTGCTCCTTCAGTGACTAGGGCCCTACATGGTGTATTCACTAGAGTGGTTCCCAAAGGGGGTAGTTTCAGATAGAGGCACACACTTTATTTCCAGCTATCTGAAGATGATGTGGGATGAATGTGGTGCTACTTAAAAGTTCACCACCCCATATTATCTCCAGAATAATGGTCTGGTGAAGAGGTTAAATAAAACCCTGAAGGGCATGATGGTTTGTCTGACAAACTCAGGCCCCTTTGAGGTGTTGCTTGGGAACCCTGTCAGAGGGCCATTTTGTTTGGTGGGAGAGTAAATGTCCAGTATTTGTAAAGCGCGAACAATTACCCGAAGGTGTCAAGGCCCTGGGGGCCGTTGGGAAGATTAAGCAAGCTATTGCCCAGAGTCACATGGTGCTGGGCTGATCTACCGCCGGCACCGGGGATCGAACCATGAGCCCCCGGGTTCCGGAGTCGATCACCCTGGCCGCTGCGCCACACCTCTTCCCTTCCCAGTCTTAGGAAAAGCCTCTCAAGGAAACCAAGGACAATGTGCTGAATTAATTACTAGGCCTACGATCATGCATGGCAGAGTACATGTACCAGGCAAGCAGGAAACTGAAGGCCAGTCAGGTGCTCATGAATCACTAGTATGATCAAAAGTCTATGATGTCTGAACATACTACTGGGCAATTGGTGTGGGTGTTGGAGCCTGTATCTCCTAGGGCCCTCCAGGACAAATGGACTGAGCCCTATCCAGCCCTAGAGAAGAAGGATGAGGTTGCCGACCAGGCTGCCCTGAACACTCCCAGGAACCCTAATCGGGTCCTGCATGTCAATAGATTAAAACCCCACCATGACATGGCAGACATGATCATGCTGATGGTCGCAGATGAGGGAGGAGAAGAATAGACTGAAACAGTGCCCGACCTCCTCTTCAACAATGTGCAAGATGGGTCAGTGGAAGGAGTTGTACTCTCTCCCAAATTGACAGACCAGCACCACAGAGACTGCAAGGAGGTGCTGGGGCAGTTTGCTGGTCTCTTCCCTTTGTCTCCAGGTATCACTGAGTTGTGTGTATACCACATTGACACTGGTGACAGCCTACCTGTCAAAAATAAATACATTGTACAGGTAGACTGACCAGGTCAGAGCCAGCATCAAGGCTGAGGTAGCTAAGATGCTGGAGTTGAGGGTAACTGAGCCCTCTGACAGTCCATGGGCCAGCCCAGTGATGTTGGTGCTCAAACAAAATCCCCAGGGGGGAAAGAAGGAGTTAAAGTTCTCTGTGGACTACAGAGGAGTGAATGCAGTCACTAAGACTAATGCTCACCATATACCTAGAGCTGATGAGCTCATTGATGGGTTAGGGGCTGCTAAGTACCCAAGTACATTCGATTGGATCTTAGGCTACTGGCAGATTTTCCTCACTGAATGAGTCAAGGAGAGGTCAGCATTCTCCACACCAGAGGGATATTACCAGTTCAAAGTAATGCCCTTTGGCTCAAAGAATGCCCCTCCCACCTTCCAAAGGTTGGTGAACATGGTCCTGTCTGGGTTGGAGCTGTTCAGTGTGGCTTATCTGGATGATATAGCTGTGTACAGTTCTACCTCATAAGATCATTTGTATCACTTGAAGGAAGTTCTTCAGGCCTTGCAGCACAGAGGCCTGGCTATTAAGGCCAGTAAGTGCTAAATAGGGAAGAGTTCTGTTGCATACCTGGGCCACCTTGTAGGTGGAGGCCATGTACAACTTCTCTGGGCCAAAACCCAAATCATTTTGGATTGGGCAGTCCCTACTACCCAGCCACAGGTAAGAACATTCCTTGGTCTGACTGGGTACCATAGAAGCTTTGTTCAGAATTATGGGAACATTGTGGCTTCCCTGACAGAACTCACTTCTAAAAAACAGCCCAAGAAAGTAATTTGGACTCCAGAGTGTCAGAAGGCCTTTGACACTTTAAAAGGTGCTATGTGTTCAGCACCAGTGATACTGGCCCCTGACTACACAAATGGATTTGTGGTTCAGACAGATGCTTCAGAACAAGGGATTGGGGCAGTGTTGGCACAATTAAATGAGGGCCTTCATCACACAATTGCCTTCATCAGTAGGAAACTTCTCCCCAGAGAGCAAAGATGAAGTGCCATTGAGAGGGAAGCCATTGCTGTGGTTTGGTACCTGAAGAAGGTGAGGCCATACCTGTTTGGCACTCACTTCCGTGTTCAAACTGACCACAGATCTCTCAGTTGTCTCATGCAGATTAGGTGGGAAAGTCCTAAACTGCTGATATCGTCCATTTTCCTACAAGGGATGAACTTTACAGTGCAACATAGACCTGGGATTGCTCATGCCAATGCAGGTGGACTTTCCAGGTTCTTTCATTTAGCTGATGAGGACTACCAGGGTGTAGGTTAGTTGTCCATCACCTCTCATTTGGGGAGCTTCAACCACGACCCAGCCTGGATTTCAGATTCGTCCTTGTTGCAAAGTCATCCTGTGTCCTGGGATCCCCCATTTTATTGCAGACTGGTTGTGGTGGTAACTGATTCTGACTGTCCCTGGGTTCTGCCTAGCCAGTCCAAGGGCCAGTGCTATGCTGAAAACACACTTAGAATTCAGTGAAAAGACCTACATACCCTAGGGTACACTATGGGTTAGGGTATCCCTATGATTGGCATTACCTCCACTATAGGGCCCTAGTACATAATAGGGATGCGGGATCAAAACTACCTTTAAGTCCCTAGTATATAATAGGGCATGACCCTCCAGTGGACAGCAGCCCTTTCTGTCACTTGCATGTGTGCACTGCTGAGGTCTGAGTTCAGTTTAAAAGCAGCCCTGTGTTGCAGGACTGCTTTTAACATGCAAATTGTGCCCAAACTCGACTTTGGGGTACTTAGAAAAAATAAACTACAATATTTTGCCATATTAGTTACCCCAGGGTCTCTGTTTGGTGTATCAGTAGTGGGGGGTCAGGTATTTATAAGGAGGACCCTTATAAAATAGGTTTATTATGCCTTGGGTTTAGTGAAATTGCTCATTTCACTTCCCACATTGTAGTAAAGTGCTCCCCAAATTCGACTTTTGTGCAAGGAGCACAGTGGAGTGAGGATCTGCAATATATTTACATATTCAGAACCCCTACAGTCTCCACTAGGTGTTAAAGGGGTGGGGGTCCTGTAAATATAGGCAGTGCCCTTATAAAATATGTTGAATAAGCCCTGGTGTTGGCGAAATTGTCCAGCTCATTTTTCCCATTGCAGTTCCCCAGCCACATATGTTAACATGGCTAAAATGTATTAATTGATAACTCCCACTAGGGAAAACTGAAAAATATCATTCAAGGACTACCTAGAATGGTATTGATAATTCTAAAAATATGCGATCGTTGAATTTATCCTAAAATGTACAGACAAGAAATGATAAGACGTTCTTGTCTGTAAGCCAAAATTCAGCCTTCCAGTGATATGCCCTGATTAGTCAGAGTTAAGTTGATTAGCCAGGCTGCTTTGATAAGTAGCCTCTGGGGTGAAAGCGCCATTCTGGGAGGAGAGGGTTCTGCTGCATAGGAATGCCAGAGCAAGGGGGAGGGATTGTAAATAACCATCTTCAAAAGAAGGAGGAGACAGGCAGGAGGATCCAGTTTCATTTACACCTCTACTCTTTGAACCCATCCAGATGGCAGGCTTAAGGGATAAAAGTGCAGATGCCAGGTGGAGGGAGTCTATGGAGATTAGCCATCCTGGAGGTTAGGTTAGCCAGCTCTTGCCTCTTTGCTGAGACTTCAGCCATATTGTATTTTGGAAAAATTGTGCTTTCTGGAAGACCATTGTGCCACACTTCGGAGGAAATGGTCATGCTCGGGGGTGTTGTCCTGCACCTCATTGGACAGTGCCCTAATGTGTGACCCCAGAGACCACTGATTAAGTTTCTTAGAAGGGCAGTGCCTCTCATAGCTGCTGCTTGAAACAAGAGGAAGAAGAAGGGTCCATGCTGAGAAGTTTAAGGCCCTGCACTCCGATTGACTATGCCTGCTGCACAATATGGAACTATAGCCCTGTGGACCTAACTTACTTCGAAAGGACTAAAGAGTGGAATAGTAGACTCCCTGCAAGCTACAGGTTAACAGAGCTCACCTGGACCATCACCACCAAGAATCCCCAGCCTGGAGTTCTACCAGTGGCTTTGTAAGGGTTTTGCCAAGTGGATTTTGGGAATTGAAGTCCCAAACTTTCAAGGACCATCTTGAAGCTTCCAGAGCGTTGGAGGAAGTTGTGGACACTGTGGGGCCCTCAAAGGAACTTCAGGTAGAAGTTCCAGAAGTTTGAAGAAGCTTGGAGCAACTTTGTAAAAAATCTCCATAAGTGGACAGACTCGACCTGGCCAGCCAAGCCGGCGACTCTCAACCGTAAGCCGGCCTGCTTTCCAGGTTTGTCCAGTTGAAAAGCTCAGGAGGTCCCACTTCTAGAGTTTGATGGGAAGTTGGTCGAAACCCAAGCTGGTGAACCCTCACCGAATCCAACCTGGTAAAGAGCATTGAGGGACCCTGGGAGAAAAAGCTCTGTAAAAGTTTCTAAGTGCAAATGTAGAAAAGGTGATTGGGACCAACTGCGAGAGTCAAGCCACAACCTTCAACCACGAGCAGGCCTGGATCTCTGGTTCTTCCCGCTGGAAAGCTCTGGAAGTCTGACTTCCATAGGTTTAACTAGGAGCTCATCACAAGGCAAGCCGGTGAACCCTCACTGGATTCGGACTGGCTGAGCGCTTCGAGGGACCCTGGGAAGAAAAGCTCTAGAAAGATTTCTAAGTCAGAAGGTAAAAACTTTGGGCATGCATAAAGAAATACAGTATCTTAAACAGCAGGTTGAAAATTTGGAAAACCGCAACAGGCGCAACAACCTACGTATTTACGGCCTTGCGGAAGGTCTCGAAGGCCCTGATCCTATATCCTTCTTTCAAACCTTTCTGCCAACACTTCTTGGTCTTCCAAGTTCTCCTTCATTAAATATTCAGCGAGCTCATCGTTTAGGTCAACTCTCTCGCTCTTCCACCTTCTCACCAACGTCAACGAAACCTAGAGGTGTTATCCTCTATTTCCTAGAGTACACAGATCTGGTCAAAGTTATCCAAGTTGCCAAACAGAAGGGGAAACTTATCTGGAATGGTTCCAATCTCTTTTTGGCGCAAGACTACGCCAAAGCTACCGCAGATCGCCGTAAACAGTTTTTGGACATGAGACCTGCTCTTCGTTCCCTGAACGCACGATATGGATTGTTTCATCCTTGTCTCTTTAAAGTAACTTATAATAACAAAACTACGAATTCTGAAGATCCTGCGCTTCTTCAACAATTTCTGAACACCTGCAGAGTTGACTCCATGGACATTCCCCGTTTATAACTGTCTTGAATGTCCCATTAATATGTGCTGTTAATTGTATTTATCCACCTTTCCTATTGTATTTGGTCTTGTTCTGAGGTACCTTCCTAATGTCTTCCTTTTCTCTTTATCAGGTGCGGTCTTGTGATCCTTTGTTTTATGACTTCTCCGTCGTATGCCTGGAGGTTGCTCCCCCCCCTTGCTGCATCCTCTTGGAGTCCTCCGTCCGGTGTGCTACCTCCCTAATGTGGCTCCTCCATCCCCATTTTCATTGTCTCTGTCTGGTATGTCTTTTTGAAATTTTTATGCATCATCAATTGTTGTTTGATTTGTCTTGTACCCCTGTTCAGTGTTTTCTTCTTTCATATCCTTTTTTCTTTTCTTCTCTTTCTCTTTTTCTTTCCTTCCTTTCCTTTCTTTCCTTCATTACCTTTCCCCTTTTTTTTTTCCTTTTTGGAGATATTTCTTTTATTTCTCCTTCTCTTCTCTCTTCAATCTGGAATTTTTTCTATCTCATTCCCTATAGTCTCATTTTCTATCTTCCTTCCAGTAATGAATTTAGATTTCTTATTTTCTGCATAATAATTGTTCGTGTTCAATTTATCTGGTTACAGTTTTGTTCCCCTTTTTATCATTTTTTTTAGATATAAACTTATTATATTTATTGTATGCATAATAATTGTTCATATTAACTTTGATTGGTTACTTTTAGAGTAGTTACATGGAATGTTAAGGGATTGAATAACCCCATAAAAAGACAACGGGTACTATCCCATTTAGCTAAAATACATACCGACATAGCACTAATTCAAGAGACTCATCTATCTGATACTGAAGCCTCTAAATTGAAACGATGTTGGATTGGTAATGTTTTCTTTTCTCAAGCCTTAGGCAAGAAAAATGGAGTTGCTATTCTATGTCATAAAAAGTACCAGGTATCAATCACCCATCAAGAATGCGATTTGGAAGGTCGTTGGATTATAGTTAAGCTTCTCTTAAATCAAATACCTTTGGTCCTTTTTAACATTTATGCCCCAGTTACTGTTGATAATGTTTTCTGGACTCAAATGTCTGAGAAGCTCCTTTTGTTTGACGATGAATATATTATTTTTGGTGGCGATTGTAATCAGGTTTTTGACCCCATATTGGATAGGCATTCTTCAGTTAGATTTTCTAATACCAAGATGCACTCCCAATTTACATCTGCCATAAGACGTAAATCCTTAGTTGACATTTGGAGACTTTGTAATCCTGATACCCGAGAATATAGTTTTTACTCCCCTTCCCATCACTCACAATCTCGAATAGATTATCTCTTCTTTAGTAAATCTCTGTCTCAACAGGTTTCCCATTCCGAAATTGGTTCTATCCTAATTTCTGACCACGCTCCAGTTTCTGTTGATTTTGATTTGTTACCTTTTACCCCTCACTCACGTAGATGGTGTTTCAATAATTCCTTATTATCCGATCCTAATTTCTCAAGCCAATTCGCCTCCTTTATCTCCGAATTCTTTTCCATCAATTCTACTCCGGATTCTTCTCCTGTTATGATCTGGGACTCCTTTAAAGCTGCAGCCAGGGGCTTTATCATAAATTGTGTTTCCCAGAAGAATTAACTCTTTGATGTTAAAAATACTCAATTACTTGCCGAGATCAAACAACTGGAGTATGCTTATTATCACTCTAATTCTGAATCTTCATTAAAAAAACTAATTGACGCAAAATTCAAGTTTAATAAATCTTCCACTGAAGCCGCTTCTTCATATCTCTTAAAAAGTAGTGCTCGTTATTATGGAGGTCAAAATAAAATGGGGAAATTATTAGCAAATTACTTGAGAATACGATGAGATAGGACTAAGATTGAGTCTATACGGAATTCCGCTGGTTTTTCCTTATTCAAAGATAATGACATTTTAAATGAGTTTGTTTCTTTTTATAAATCTCTATACACTCCCGAACTTCAATCGACTTCAACCAATCTCTCTACTTATTTTCAAGCTATTGATCAACCCCCACGTCATGATACTGATTTTGCATCTTTAGAAAGGGATATCACGCTTTCTGAAATTACTCATGCAGTATCTCTTTTAAAAAGGGGGAAGGCTCCTGGTCCAGATGGATTTACTATTGAATTTTATGCGCATTTTGCTAGCCTTCTTCTCCCACGTCTTCTTTTACTTTTTAACTCGTTTACTACAGCAGGCGCCTCTTCAGGTACCTTTCAGGAAGCAATGATCTGCTTAATACCTAAAGATAACAAAGATCCTTCACTCTGCAAAAACTACCGCCCAATCTCTTTAGTTAACCTTGACTATAAGTTATTTGCAAAAATTCTTGCTCTTCGTATTGATCCCATTTTACCTAATCTTATCGGCTCCGAACAATCGGGTTTTATAAAAGGTTGTCTATCATCTGATAATTCCAGAGTCTTCTTCAATATCCTTAGTAAAGCCCCTTCTCTTGATTATCCTATTGCAGCTATAACGTTGGACGCTGAGAAAGCATTCGATAGAATTGGATGGGATTTCATGTTTCAGGCGCTAAAATGGATAGGGTTTCCTCCTAAATTAATATCTCTTATATCATTATTGTATTCCGGTCCTAAAGCTTCTATTTTTGTTAATGGGAAGACCTCGGATTATTTTCCGCTTCTTGGGGGAGTTCGTCAAGGATGTCCCCTCTCTCCTCTTTTATTTATAATAGCATTAGAACCTTTTTTAACTCATATTAGACAGGATGCTCAAATTTCTGGTTTCCGTCTTGATACCTCTCATGTTAAGATGTCTGTTTATGCAGACGATATTCTTTTTTATTGTTCCAATCCTTCTACGTCCATTCCTGCCTTTATGAAACAGGTTGATATATTTTCTCAATTATCCGGTTATCGTCTCAACTTAGACAAGTGTGAAGTTCTTCCCCTCAACGTACTTTGCCTTAAGCAAGACTTCATTTCTTCTGGTATTTCTTTGAAAACTTCCAAGATAAAATATCTAGGCCTGTGGTTTTCTTCTAATATTCCCGAAACACTAAAATTAAATTTTGCCCATATATCCAAAATTTTATCCGACTCTATTGATCGCTGGCACCCGCTTTTTCTATCTTGGTGGGGACGGCTAGATTCTATTAAGATGATGCTTTCTCCTCTAGTTCTATATATTATTTCCATGATTCCTGTTCATATTCCTGACTTTTACTTTAAGAAAATAGATTCTCTTTTAACAAAGTTTCTTTGGAAAAACAAACCTCCCCAAATAGCTCTATCCTCTCTGAAGGCGGACAAGACTTCTGGTGGACTTAAATTCCCTGATTTCAAAAAATATCACTATTCTTTCTCTTTAAAACAATCTTCCCGTTGGCTTTCTCTCGATCAGTATATATACCCTCCAATCTGGTTAACTATAGAAAACTATTTTATATCTCCCTTCAGTTTTAAGGAATCTTTAGCTTTTACTAACAATATTTCTTCCTTTCGAACTCCAATCATCTCTCACACTCGTAAAATCCTTGCACCATTATTACCCTCCTCCTTTCCTTCATATTCTTCACTAGATCAACAACCCATTTGGCACAATAAGCTTTTACGCATCAAGAACCGCTCTATTTATTGGAAATCCTGGAGAGTTAAGGGAATATTTTGGATTTCACAATTATTATTTAATAATGTTCCTTTATCCTTTTCGGATCTTCAAACACAATTTTCTCTTCCTTCTACATGTAAGACTCAATATGATCTTTTATATCCTTCTCTCTCCCTTTACCTTGATACTTTACCACCGACGTCTTCTCCTTCCTCCAGATGCTCCTTGTTATTTCCCTTAATATCTACTTCCTCCTCAGCTTCATCACTTTAAAAATGCTTATCTATTTCTTCTGATAGAAACAAAACGAAAGGCGAGTTGGCTTGGGAGAAGGACCTTACGGAATATTGGACAACCCCCTTTTGGGATAAGCTGTGGCTCAAAATCCACAAGACTTCCAGAGCTGCTAATACTTCTCAAACCCTTTATTTTGTATACCAACGACTTTTATTTACTCCTGCAATATTAGCCTCCTTTTCAGCTAACTCTACTTCTACCTGTTGGTCCTGTTCTTGCAATAATGCTGATCTCAAACACATGCTGTTTGATTGTGTCCCAATACAACATTTTTGGCAATTAGTGTGGTCCCAGATTAACAGAATTTTTAGTACAAAAATTCCTTTCTCCCCTACCAATGTTTTTCTAGGCTCTTTATCACCTAACTGGCCCCAATCTCCTGCTAATTTTAAAATAGTAGATTTGTTATTGGCAATTGCTTTTCACTTAATAACTTCTAATTGGAAACAAGCAGATAAAGTCACGTTTAGAGCTTGGTGGAATGCAGTTTGTTTTCATCATAGACTTGATACCAGTTACATTTCCCCCATTTCCCTGTCCATTAAAAGGGATATTTTGTGGCTCCCTATATCCACATACCTAACATATATCGCCTCACAGAATAACCCATCAGTACTTACTTCAGATGAGGTTCGAAAACCTCCTTGATATGCTGGTTGTCTTCTCTTCCTTTATTTTAATATGTTCATATTAATAATCCCTTAGATGCTTTTTTTCTTAACACAATAGTTGTTTTATATCTCTCTAATTGTGTTTTATGCATACAGATATTTATTCCATGTGCTATTTTTCCTTCCAGATTATAATAGTGTAATGTTTATAATAGTATATTTATTTTCCCTTTCCCTTCCCTCCCCCGTCTTTTCTTCTCCCTTCCCCCTCTTCTTCCCTTCCCACTTCCTCATAGAATGATTTTTAATAATTTTTATTTCATATGTATTGTACTTTAAGGTACATGTTGTACTTTCTTATATTTTATTGATCTTTGATGAATAAATTTAAACTTAAAAAAAAAAAAAAGAAGGTAAAAACTTTGACTAAGACGTACCGCGAGGGGTAGTTGTGCAGGACTCCATCGCAGTCGGCCTGAAACTTTGACTGTGTCCCGGTCTAGCGCGACCAGATGACCCAATAGGCGCTATAGGTTTCTATGTGCTATATAGTGCTAAATCTTTAAAAATTCATATCTCCAGTTCCCTACATTGGATTTTTTTCGTTTTTGGTGTCATTTTTAAAGATAAAAATATTTCCTATTTTTTTGAAATGGTGTTGGATTTTTATTGTGTGTTGTGTCCTAAGTATTTACTAAACTGGTGTTTTTAAATGCTCTACATACCTGTCTTTGAAGTTAAGCCTGCCTGCTCACAGCCAAGCAACCAAGGGTTGAGCATGAGAATACTTTTCTGAGACCTATTCTGAGCCCTATATTGTGTTAGGGACATTATTGCCAGTGGTAGATGAAAATTTACCATTACTATGAATCCACTTTCCAACAGTCTTGCTGAAAGCTCTGGAGCTCCAGACTTCCAGGATTTGACCGAGGCCTTGCGGAGAAGCAATCCAACTATGTTGCATTGAAATAGACTTGCTGGAGGGGACTGCTTGAGGTAGATAGAAAATCCTTCAGAAACATTTCCAAGTCCGAAGGTAAAATTTTGACCGAGTCTTCCCGCTTAGTGTATCCAACCAGAGCTCCATCTTGGTCGGCCTCAAACTTTGACTTTGTCCTGGTCAAGCTCAACCAGATGTCCCACAGTGGTGCTATATGTTTTGATAGGAGGGCCTCAAGTTTCCACACTCTCTCCCACATTATTCAACTTATATATTGAATCCCTGACTGAGATTCTGAAACAATCTAACATCCTTTACCACATGTACGCAGATGACACACAATTGTACCTGAAAATCTCCTCACCTGAAGGTATCAATACTCTCAACTGCACTCTACTAAAAACCCAACAATGGTTAACCCACAATCATCTCATTCTCATGACTCTCAAAACTGAATTCTTTTTGATCGCCCCCCATAACCAATCTTCCTCCATAGAAGAATGGCTTATACTGCACCCCACACAGTGAAACCACCAAGGGAGTCAACTATCAATTGAACACTTCAAAGATAATTAAACCATTCTTGCCGCCAGCTGTCTTTCAGTGTGCAGTCCAAGCCTTAGGAATTTCCCGGTTAGATTACAGGAGTGCTACTCTTGCAGGCCTACCTAAAGCAAGGCTGGCACCACTAACGGCTATGCTGAACTCAGCATCTTGGCTTATCAAGGGATCTAGAATTTCTACCACATCACACCAAACTTAAAAAAGCAAAAATGGCACCAGTATGAAGCAAGGATCCAGCTGAACATGACTCAAAAGGCCTTCCACCACAACACGCCTGGCTACCTGGCCAAATAACTCAAACTATCTTGTGGTAGCTGCTCCTCAAGAAGCACCAATTCTCTAGTTCTGAAACCTCAGAAGTTCAACAAAAAAAAAAAGTCACAACCAATCTTTCTCTGGTCTAGCTCCAAGAATATGGAACGATCTTCCACTGGAAATCAGGACAAACCCTTTCAGCGAGCTCCTTTAAAAAAGAAGTAAAAATGGTTCTTTTGATTAGATTCCTCCAATAGCATATCTGAAGGCACTTCAGCTTCTTGACTCTACCAGATCATTTGTTTATAATTTACCTGTATTGTTCTTTGCTTATTACTTTGTGCATAGCTCTTCAATTGACACAATTTGTTAGAATCAGTGTTAGCATGTATTAAACATAAGGCTATGTCTATGAAAATTTACAGTTATGAAGAGGCATGCTAAGTATCTCTTTCTGTTCAGTCATTTCCAATAATATACATTTTAACATCTCTTTTGCATTGCTAATTAAGTAATTGTGTTGTACATGGTGAAGAATATTTTTACCTTTTTTACTAGTGGCAATAATCTTTATTAATTGCTATGCATTTGTTTACTGTAGTGGTTTAAAAGAACTAATCATTCTTTTTCTGGTTCCGATTCATCATATACCTCTCCAACTTAAACTAGTTTGTTCACGTAGGCTATACCAAATCCTAAAAGTTCAACATCATCTTTGAAGTACCCAAAAGACTCATCTTGACCCTCGTCATCTTCAACATTTACATGGAACCCAGTGAAAGTCTACACAACCTTAAAAGTATCACATTACATCAATCTGTAGACACATAACTCTGTATGGAAGTTTTCTTCACCCTAGACATCAAGCACCTCAAGCACTGCCTACACCCTATCTAGACCTGGATGTCCAGAATCTAAGTGAACCTGAACCCCATCAAAACAGAACATTTTTCAGTCAAGAACAACAACAAGCAACAATTAGACCAAACTGTGTTGATGGCATGAACCTCAATGGACTCCAAGCCCATCTTTCAATCAAAGTCAAGTTATTCAGGTTCACCCTTGATATGTGCCTCACCATCAAAGAATGCACTGTCAAGAAATTCAAGATGTCTTGGTAGCAACTCTCTCTCGCCACCGAAGAAAGTAAAACAATTCCCCTAGAAAGGGACATCAGCACACCTGTAATAGTCCTCCTATTATTGGAGCTGGATGGTGGCAAGGCCTCCCTCGATTGCATCCCAATATCTGCGCTGGCTCCTCCTCTGGATATTTTACACATAGCAACTGTTGGACTTGTTCCTTTCTCCAAGGTCATCACCAACCCTTTTGCCTTCCCTCCTCCTATTTTTGCTTAAATTGGTTTTGTTGGTCTTAGGACTCTGCACACTTTGCCACTGCTGATCTTTGCTAAAGTGCTTTTGCTCTCTGCCTAACACATGCCAACATTTGCTTATACCCAATTGGCATATTTAATTTACATGTAAGTCCCTAATAAAGTAGAACTGACTGTGTCTAGGGCCTGTAAATTAAATGCTACTAGTGGGCCTACAAGTAAAAAAAAGGGCAACCCAATAATCCCTTGCGAACGTGGATATCAACTAAGGAAATGGTCAGTGGCCAACCAGGGAATCATTTATAGGAAAATATTTGGAAATTATCTACTTGAATTATCTGTCCAAACAGTGACAGTAGGAACTAAATCAAAATAGAACTGTGAATATATTTAATAGAGGAATTAATCCTACAAAATGGGAAACAGGGGTACAAATTACATATTTCGATACAAACATTAACCTTGTAAATCAGATCAAATTCTATGGCTAAATGGTAAGATCAAAGATTAATGTACGTAGCGTCCACTAGATCCAGTAGATTCATATAGAAAGACTTGTACCTGGCGTCAACATTTTGGTCTCTATTTTTCTTTGTTCGCAAGACCATCCCCAGGACAACGACAAGAAATTGAAAATACAAAAATGGCCCTTTATGAACTACAGCATGTTAAGAATATAAAAAGATAATAAATATATCTGTACTTCTAAATGATATCACATAATGACCGTGATCTCATCAATGTGCCATACATACTTATGACATGGAAAACAAAGATAGTGCTTATGTGCTCTAGTGAAATCAATATTTCTAGTACAAGAAATGAACCAGAATACTTGTCAAGTAATAGATACCAAAATAAATCAGGAAGACGATTACTTACTTTATAAAGTAGTAATGATAGCCCTCACAGTAAACGATATGGTCTCCACCATCTGTGGATCACAAAATCAATATCAATATGAATAAATGTGTTATCAATAAGATGTATCAACTACAATTCCTGCTAAAGGAACCCACCTATATCCCAAATTAATCCATCAAAAAGTTGTAGAACCACAACAAAATAATTAGGGGGACAAATTCTGAGTTTGACTATATTTTAAACAACCTATTTGGCAGACAAAACAGGGGAAACTCATCTTCAAATAATAAACCAACAACACGCAGATAGTCTCATGGGTATAGTCACTATCAATAATTTGAGGCGTTCACTTCTGTATTTATGCATACCCAGTGCCAAAACCAATCAAAAACACTAGAATTTCCACAATACCGGCCATATTAGGTGGAGGTCATAACCATTTACGGACTGTAAATGTACAAGGTTTTGCTAGATTTGTTAGGATTAAGACCAATAAGAGTCAGATGTTTATACAGTATAATAAACTACTGTTAGTGCCAACCCCAGTATCATCATCACTCAATCTTGACGTGAGTACGGTAAAATGGTGGCCATCTTAGAGAAGAAAAGAATGATTAGAGAAGAAATACCAGAGAAAATTTCTGATTGCTCAGGATGACCATATTTGCAATGACCATGTTGCACAATAACTGATGCGATATTAAATAATACACACTTATAGGGTCGTTAACAAATGATTTTTGACTTTCAAAGAATTATAGCGGTTATAGGGAGTGGCCGGGGCAAGGAATTTTCCAAAATTGGTGGCATCTTAATGTATATGTAACCTGCACAGTATTATCATTGATGTAACATGCGGCAACTTTGAACTGGTGAATTTCAGAAACAAACAATAAAAGGTGACATTAAAGTTAACAGAAAGGTATTTATCACAATATGTTCAATATCATTAATGATTTAACATGTTGTCAAGTATATCACAGCAAGTCTCATTATTGTCATAGTCGGCATGCAATAAATTAAAGTATATCAAACAATCTTAAAGATTAATAATCAGAATGGAACCAGTGAATGACTACATTTAACATCTCATAAGAAAATACATTAAATTAAGTATCAATAAACATTACAAATAGGGTGTTGAAAATGTGACATGTGAAATGCTTTAAGAAGAAATATGGAAAATATGCACATTAACATATTACGTAATCTAACATCTTACATGAAAGTGAACTATAGACAAGATTTCGAGTGACCAGTCAGTTTGTAGTGAAATCAATGAGATAAACAAAAGAATGTAGACTTCATATCATAATGATAGTAACAAGCGTTGATAACTCAAGGCATTGTTACAAGTTAGATTAGACAATGACATTTTAAACAAGTTAAAAACACACTAAATTAGATTTAAGAATGGGACAATGTTTCAGAAAAACAGTCATAACCTTTTTCAAAGTGTAGACAAAGTTGCCCATTCAACAGCAATAGTCAAACCCCTTATTATACTGTCAGCATTCAAGATCCATTTGTTCTCATGCATTGTTAATAGGCTGTTAGTGTTGCTGGTTCTAACATTCAGTTTGATCACATCACTTACCCCACATATCAAATCTTTGGTGGAATGATTGAGTTTAACAAAATGTTCAGCTAGCAGTGCATGCTCCATTCTGCATCTAATAAATGATTGGTGTTGCACAATTTCTGTGAGTATTTGTTGTGTAGTTTTCGAATATAGGGTAAGCCACATGGGCAGTGAATACAATAAAGAACATTTGCGGTGTTACAATAGGAAAAGATCTTGGTAGTAAAATTGAGTACATTAAGAGTAAAGGTTTTCACTACTTCACAGGTTTCACAAGCTGTGCAGTTTCCACAGAGGAAAGAACCAGCATTTGGAGGTAGAATTAAGCACTGTGGTATGGTGCATTTCATAGGTTTAATGTATGTCTTTACTAGTCTGTCTTTCAAATCAGTACTTCTTTTAAATGCAAAACAAGGGTTTGTCATGAAAAAGTAGATCATCATTTAATAAGTTCAGTGTTTTTGAACAATTTATTTTAATCCTATTTGACAATGTTTGAAAGGTAGACTCACATACCATTCTGGAATCTTTTGGTCTTTCTTTGATTTGTAAAAGCGATTCTCTATGATTGTACCAGGCACATTTTAATGATATTTTCAACAGTATGTATGGATAACCCCTTGCTTTCAATTTTCCTGAGAGTTTCTTGACTTTATGGAAGTAGTCTTCTCTCCTGGTGCAATTACGGCATAACCGATAAAAATTCTCAAAAGGGAGAGTATCTTTTAATGCTTGGGGATGATGACTGTCCTATTTCAACAAGGTGTTTTTGGCTGTAATGTTAGAGTACAGAGTATTATACAGTTTATTATTCTTAACTTTTATGGTTATCTCCACAAAGTTGAGATTGGCGGTAATGAATTTTAGTGTGAACTGGAGATAAAAATTTAAGGTATTCAACCATTTATGAAAAAGAATAAGTGAATCGATATTGCTATTTGCTATGCCAGATCATCAATCCATCATCTATATACCTTAGCCATTTAGGGCCTGTAGGAAGCTGGCTCTGTATATACTATACCAAAGTAAGGTTTAGTGTACACAGAGTCCAGTGGATCCCCAAAGGTTGGCATAGGTTAAAGCAGACAGTACCTTACTCTCTATTTGTGTAGTGTGGGCGAGCAGTAAGGTCTTATCAGAGGGTAGTGCTAAGCATTTATTGTACAACTCAGGCAAGAAATTATTTCACACTCAAGGACTGAACTCTGACCAATTGGTTTGTATAAAAAAATTATTTAGTTATATTTATTTTTAGAACCAAGCCAGGCCTGGTACAGGTAAGTATAAAAATAATTTGCAAACATATGCAGTTTAAATACAGTTCGGATGCAGTGAATTAGTTTACAATAGAATTACTTTGCAATTACTTTTCTTACGCAGCCAGGTATCTCTAGATGCAAGGCTGGTGCATTTCCTGATGTATGGAAAAAGGAGACAATGCGTTTTGTAAATTTAATATAGATTTACAATACTACTCACAAGCCACATTTAGTCCTAAGAAGGCAGAACTAGGTTTACAGGTCCGTGGGTAAGATTTGGTCAAATGGGCACTCGAGTCGCACAGCCAGTGGCACAGGGGCGGCCGGGTGCAGAGTGCAGGTGCCACACATTAGCCAAGGAGCTAAGCACGGTTGTGGGCTTGGGGACTGCAGCAAGCAGGCCTCTAGATTGGGGAACAAAAAGCTCCTGGGGTTGAGGTCAGCGTTGTAGGGCCCAATGGCCTACACAAGAACTACATCACCAGCGGCACAGCGGCAGCCGGGTGAAGGATGCGGTCTTGGCTGATGTTGCAGATTGAGTCGAGGTTCCCTCGGGGTCGGTCGGCAGCTGTTGAGGTGAATGGGGTCTTTGGGAGTCATCGTCTTGTGACCGCAAGCGTTCTGTGACGGAGTCGGTCAGAGGGTCACGGTTGCTCTTTCTGGACTGCTTCAGTTACGGAGTCGGTCAGGGTGTCGCCTTCAGTCACGGTTGAGGGGACCTTCTAGTTTTTGGCCGCAGGTTTGGTTTGGGAGCTTGTTGAAGTTCAGGGGTCAATGGGATCCATATTAGGATCACTGGTTGGACCTCCTTAGGGTTTTGGTTCACTCGTGCTCAGGGCGCCTGGAGCGGAGTGGGGGAGACTCACGGAATCGGCCAGTCAGAGTCAGAGTCGGTTACTTTTGAGCAAGTCCGATGCTCAAAGGAGACAAAGTCCTTTTTAGTCGCAAAGGCAGGGCAGGTTCTCTGGGTTTTGAGGACTGCTGGCTGCAGGACACACGAGGTTCTGTTGCAGAAGTCTGAGGTCGGGGCAGGCCAGTAGGATTGGGGCCAAGTCAGTTGGTGTATTCCTCTTCTTCTCGCCGCACATCTGTTCGGTCCTTCTTCTTCTTTTCGGCTCTGGTCTGAGGAAGCAAGGCTCTAGGTTGCCCCAAAATAATACCTTTAGGGGTGTTTACAGGTAGGTACAGGTTGGGACCAATATGTCCCTTCCTTGGGGTGGGTGCACTTCCTATTATGCCACCCTCCAGTGGGAGGGAGGCATACGCCTCACTCTGGTTGGCTGGGTTCCCCCACCTGCAAGATGGCAGGGACTGAGAGTTGTGTTTCACCTTGCCTCCCCCACCTGAGGGCTGGCAAAGGTGGGCACACCACTCTTCCTAACTTGGGGGCATATTATCAAGAAACGGCGTTAAAATTATCGCCGCTTTAGCGGCAGAAAACTGCCGCTAAAGCGGCGATAATGGGCTTGATAATCTGCCCTTGAGAATTCCAATAGAAGCCCATGTTGACACCAGAACATGGGCTTCTATTGGAATTCTCCAGGGCATATTATCAAGCCCATTATCGCCGCTTTAGCGGCAGTTTTCTGCCGCTAAAGCGGCGATAATTTTAACGCCGTTTCTTGATAATATGCCCCTTGGTTTTCCTGCCTATTCTCCCTCCCAAAGTGGGGGTCAGAACCGGTGAGGGCCAGTTGCTGGGAGCAGCAAATGGCTGGGGTAGCTCGCAAAGGCGGCAGATCTTTGAAGCTTCCCCTTCGTGGACCCTGCCTATCCTGGGGGATTAGGCTTGGCACCTCATCCCAGGATGTGCTTTGTTTCAGGACCCAGAGAGCGGCAGGATCTCAACCCAGGGGTCCAGAAACATGTCTGGTGGTGGCAGCTGGTGAGAAGCCACAAAGCTAGGACACTAGAGTTAGGTCGTTTTTCATGGGGCATCTCTAAGATGCCCTCTGAGTGCATTTTTCATTAAATCCCACACTGGCATCAGTGTGGGTTTAATGTGCTGAAAGGTTTGATATCAAACTTCCCTGTTTTCAGTAAAGCCACTATGGTGCTGTGGAGTTTGTAATGACCAACTCCGAGACCATATACTGTTTATGCCATTAATGCACTTACAATCTCTAAGAACTGACACAGACACTGTAGGGGTACAGGACTTATGCAACTGTACCTTCAACACTGGTATAGTGCACCCATCTATAGGGGTGGCTTACCTATGCCAGGGCAGTTAGTTGTAGGCATGGTACTCAGGAATGGCTGCCATGTTGACTCTTCACTTTGTTCTGCACCAAAACATGCAGCCTGCAAAGGCAGTGTGTGTGTGTAAAGGTACATGGCCTCTAAGGGTGGTGCAATAAGTGCTGCAGCCCTTAGAGCCCTTCCCTGGTCACAGTGCCCTTGGTGCCTAGGGTACCTTTTACAAGGAGCTTACATGTGGCCAGAGAGTTGCCAATTGGGTTTTGCATCAGTACAGTTTTAGGGAAAGAACATAGGCCCTGGGTAGCTGGTTGGCAGGAACCCAGGGCACACTCAGTCAAATTACATAAATATTAGGCAAAAAGTGTGGGAACCATGCAAAAAGGGGCACTTTCCTACAGGTCCTCTTTTGGATGTTGGTCGGAAAGCCTACGACCGCTGGTCGGAGGATTTCCGACCAACATCCATGGTTTAAAATTTGACTGCCTTAGTACAAAGAAGGAGGCCATAGTATATACCGGCCTGTTCAATCTGACTGGCTTCCATCGGCTAGTCGGAAACCGATTATAATCCCTAATGGATGGCGTTTCCGCCATCGTGATTATGATGTCGGCTTCCGACAGGCTGTCCATGTTGGGCTTTCTGACATGGAAAGCCTTTCGGAAAGCTACTTTGGGGGCCTCTAACAGGGCCCCCCTCATTCCACGGCCTCTGGTTGTGGGCCGGGGGTACCTATGGTGCCCCCTGTAAATCCTTGCACCATTTGGCAGGAACTGTGAGGTGCCTGCCACACAATGCAGGGGTTTACAGTAACTTTCATTCCTCTATGGGAGCTTGTGCTGCGGCCAGTTTCCTACCACTGCACAAGCTCCCATGGGGAAATGGGAGTTTGCGACAGCACCATGTGCGGTCGCATCGTAATCGCGGTTTCGGACCGCTGACACGAGGTCTGTCAGTTCCGAAACTGCAGAGATGTCAGTTGGAGGCAACTCCAACCAACATCATGATCACGCCCTTAGTAATTTGGGACAGGAAAGGGTTTGATGAAGAAAAAATGCATTATTGTGAGCGAAACACGCACCCATCACTACTCCCTTGTAGTTTCGAAGATGAAATAGTTATGATTAAGGGATTACTTGGTACAGTCCAAAATGAGTGATGTTGATACTGAATGTAGCGAGTCCTAGTTTCTAAAAGATCAGACAAGAGTGTCAGTACATCGGATTGAGGAATTATTGTATAGAGGCTTTCTATATCCATTATAACTTGAATGTCAATCTGTGGGTCAAAAAGGGAAGTCTTCGATTACATCAACTACTGCAGTTGTATCCTGAATCTAAGAAGGGTTACCTATAAGAAATGGTTTGATTATAAAATCAACATATTGAGCAAGTGGTTTCAGAATCGAATTACAACCTGAAACTATTGGTTGACCTGGAGAATGAGGGGAGTTTTTATGGATTTTAGGTACAATATATATGGAACGCACAGTTACATCCACTTTGTTCAGAAATGAGAATTTTTTAGGGTTAGCCAACCTTCATCTAGACCTATTTTACTTATGATTTATGTAGATTTTTTCATACTAGGAGGGGGGGTCACTTGACATTAATTGTAATGATGGGCTACATTTAATTGCCTGAATATCTCATCATTGTAATAGGATTTATCCATCAAAACAATGTCTGCGTCCTTACCGGCAGGTTTGATGACAAGATCTTTAATGAATTGTAGAATACAGAGACCAAGCTGTTGATTTTTTGACAAATTATATTTATGATAGAGTGGATTTTGGCGAGTTCAATCTATTTCAGTGAGTAATGCATTTTCATATGTTATGATGTCTATAGACACCATATGATTGATAGGATAAAAAGTGGCTCAGTTATATAAACCTTTAGTGTCAAAAACTGGCAACTTCGCATTTCTGGCAAAGAATATTTCAAAAGGATTGAAAGGAAGAATCAATACATTTCAATTTGTGGATCAAATAAATTGTTTTTATGAGTGGGAACAAAAGATAGTCCGGTACTGTTAGACCTGGCTTCATTGGCATGGGTTTCCCCTGTATTTTTGCCTTGAATCCTGTTATTTTGCTGTGTGCTGGACTTCGTTTTTGCTGGTCTAGATGCTTTGGGCACTTTGCCCAAAGTGCTCCCTTTGTAAATTGTTGTTATGGATTGGTGAATCCACTATTGATATACTAGTCAGTACCTAGTACAGTGCACTGTGTGTACCCAGGGCCTGTACATCAAATGCTGCTAGTAGGCTTGCAGCACTGATTGTGCCACCTACACAAGCAGCCTTGCAACAAGGTCTCAGGCCTGCCATTGCAGAGCCTGTGTGCAGTCTAGTACTGCCATGTCGACCTGGCAAGTGCACCCACTTGCCAGGCCCTAACCTTCCATTTTCTTACATGTTAGTCACCCCTAAGGTAGGCCCAAGGTACCCCTGTGGGCAGGGTGCAGTGTATGTGAAAGGTAGGACATGCCCTGATGTGTGTGGCATATCCTGATAGTGAAATACTACCAATTTTGTTTTTCACTATTGAAAGGCTTTCTGTCCCCATAGGATAGTATGTGGAGGTTGCTCATAACCGTTTATGAGCATTACTACCCATGGGAACAAGAAAGGAAAATAAAGTCTGATATGCCTGAACGCAGAATGTTAAGATGCATCTCTTAGTGTGGGTGATTTTTACATTCTGGGGTTTGAAAATACCACTTTTAGAAAGTAGTCATTTTCTTGCTTGACCATCCAGTGTGCCTCTGCTAGGTTGTGTATTGACTGTCTGGCTTTGGAGTGACAGGGCCTGGAGATGTGCATTCTGTTCAGACAGCCACTTGGGGGGTTGAGGTGTGTCCGGCCTTTCCAGGGTGAGTCAGGGCTGGGCTGAATAGACCTGGGCTGCATTCAGAGTAGGGGGAGGTGATTTCTCCCACATCTGAATGGGCCTGGTCTGCTAAAGACAATGCTGTCTCCACCTCCTTCCAGAAAGCTGCACCAGAGAGGAAAGAACTGGTTTTGGCTGCCACAGAGAACAAAGGATTTTACTGTATAAAAAGAGGGGCCCAGACCCCAGACTTTTAGATCACTTCTGGGAATGAAGAGGAACCTTTGCCAAGGAGAAGAGCTGGAGAAACTGAGAAGGAATAATGCCCCTGTGCTGTTTGCTGTCTGGGGTTGGCCTGCAGTGGCTCCTTTCTGCCACGGAAAGGGAAAGGACTTTGCTGTTTGCTGTGTCCCCTGCTTGAGGAATATCTCCAAGAGCTTGAATTGAGCTTGCCTCCTGTTCTGAAGTCTCAGTGACACAAAGACTTTACCCCCAGTCCCTACTGAACTCCTTTGCTGGGAGTTCTGACCTGCTGAGAAGTGCCTGCCAGTGTTCTGGTTCTCTGGAGGTTGTTTTGGGACTGGAAACTGCAAGAACTGTGAAAATCGACGCATCGCCTATTTTCGATGCATCACGGCGGTGCAAGGAGAATTTTCCGACGCATCGCCACTGCCGAAGAATTGATGCAGCGCCTGCTCCCGGCTGTAGTGTCTGCCGGGCAACGTATCCTGTGTACCGATCTCCGACGTGCGAGATCACCGCACCGATTCTGACCAGACACGGTTGGGGAAAAACCGAAGCATTGTACCGGATCGTCGCTCATCGCATCGAAGCGCCAAGTCTGTCGCATCATTGGGGACGCAGTAAGAAACCGACGCATCACCTCCCCATGCAGTAAGAGACTGACACATCACGTCCTTTCCGGTAAGGAACCAACACATCACCTCCCCTGCGCAGCAGTAACAAACAGATGCATCACCTCCCCCGGAGCAAGGAACCAACGCATCACCTTCCCTGAGTGTAAGGAACCAATGCATCACCTTTCCTGTGACCCTTTTTGCTTGCATTTTTCGACGCATCCAAGGTACTTTGTGTAAAAGTGTCGCATCCCACATTTTCTTAGAACTGAACTGTTTCTAGCTTTTAAGAATCATATTTTTAATACTGTATTGTGGATTTTTGTCATTTTGGTCTTGTTTTGGTTTAGATAAAGATTACTTATTTTTCTAAACTGGTGTGGTGTCCATTTGTAGTGTATTCACTGTATTACTGTATGTGTTTACAAATGCTTTACACACTTCCTCTGAGATAAGCCTGTCTGCTCGTGCCAAGCTACCAAGGGGGTGAGCAGGGGTTATTTTAGAAGTATATCCCCCTTACCCTGACTAGGAAGAAGGATCCCTACTTGGACAAAGGTACCTATCTCTGCCAACTACAGACCCTCATTTCTAACAAGTACTAAATACTGAAGTCTCCATCTGGGTTAGAGGGTGAGAAGAAAGATTAAATATAGGTATGCATTGATTATTCTTTTTCACTCATAGTATATGCTGCATGTCTGTCTTTCGCCAGAACTGTAGTGGTTCCTGTACCACCTTCTTCTGCCACCCCTCTGTCTTTGTTGTGGGCCTGAGCCTCTCTTACATTGGCCTAAAAGAATTTCCCTAGATGTAGTCGGTTGATCATTATGACCAAAAGTTTGTTGATGAATAGCTAATTGGCCACTATCTGAGTCAGAACCAGTGCCTGAAAATTTCACTTCCAGGGAGGAATGACTGGGGGGGTGGAGGGTGTTATTTGCTGTTTGGTAAAAGTCTTTTCTACGCTAAGGATATGTTGTTTCTTTATTATATTTTTAAATATCATTTTGAAGTTTGTTTTCCTAGTTACATTAACTTTTTCAAGTTCTTTTTTTGTTTGTTCTACTGCCTCAAGAAGAGCTTTAGCATTAGTAAGTGTTTGATAGAACTCGCACACACCCAGGAAAGAAGAAACCTGTTCCTTTGATTTAGGAGAAGGAGCATTCTGGATGGACTCAATCAAACCTTCTCTTGGTTGAATACCTTTGCCTGAAATGCAATGCCCCAAGTACTCTATGGATTCTTCACCAAAGACACATTTAAGTTTATTGGCTACAATACCTCTTTCCTGTAATCTGCATAGCACTTTTGAGAGCTGTCTGTCATGAGAATTTCTGCACCTGCCAGCTACCAAAATGTCATCTTGGAAGACAACTGTATCCTCCAAACCCTAGAGTACACTCTCCATAATGCGCTGAAAGGCTGATGCAGCGGAAGCAAGCCCAAACGGCATTCTCCTGAATTGAAAAGTGACGATGGGTGAAACAAAAGCAGTCACATGCTTACAACTTGGGTCCAACTCCACCTGATGATAGGCCGATGACAGATTTATTTTCGAAAAAAACTTGCATCCTGCAAATTTGGCCAGAATGTCATCAATCCGAGGAAGGAGATGAGAGTCAACCCAAATCTCTTTATTAAGACTGCGCAAATCAATGCATACCCTCAGACTTCTATTTTTTTTACGGGCGACGACAAATGGAGATAACCATAGGGGTGACTCCACAGGTTCAATAACACCAGACTCACACAACATTTTAAGTTCATCCGATAGATCATCTCTCACACTGTACGGCACATTACGCAATTTGTGTTTTACTGGGGTAGCCTGATCTTTCACTTTAATACGGTGCTTAAATCCTTTAATACACCCCAAATTGTCAGCAAATACACTCTTGAACCTGTCACTCCATTCCATCAAACACTCACCCTGTACTGTCTCATTCACAACCGACACTTGCTCCTTCGTTCCTGGTCTAAGGGTCATGCCAAATAACCCTTGGTGATACCACCCCAAAATGTTGAGTCCTTTCCTCGCCACATACACCTTCCCAGAGATACACCTCTCTTTAAAAATCAAGCTAGTTTCAAAAAACCCTCTGAGCTCAATTTTCCTGCCCTCATAGGATACAGGATTCCTGTCAGGAGCTTCCAAATGCTTATCTTGCCAAACACTATCAAATAATTATTTCGTGATCATGGTCATGCGTGCCCCTGAATCAACTAAAAGTTGAACGGACTTACCATCAACAATCACCTCAACCACAGGATCAACACACTCATCAGCATCATCTTTGACTACAACAATAAGATCCTTCAAGGAACTTACCATTTCACCCACTTGTTCACCATTGTCTCCATTATCGTAAACAGAATTGACTGGATTGCCCTTAGACATGCACATCTTATCAAAATGCCCAACCTTCCCACATTTGTGACATGAAGCACTTTTAGCTGGACAAAAACGAGAATTTGGAAAATGTGAATGAAAACCACACTTCATACACACGTTTTTTTGTAAATTGAACCTCTTCTCAGGTCTGTTAGAAGTTTTCTTGTTACCATGCATCACATTAACTTGTTTTTCTGATAGTTCTTTGTTTTCTTTTACCGCACCAACACTTGTTTTATCGGGTTTTAATTCTTTTGAAGCCAACTGAGACAATTCTATACTTTTAACAATAGAAATAGTCTCTTGCAGAGTCGGATTTTTTAACGTAAGCAACTTTTGCTGAAATCTTTTATCACTGCAATGAACAACTATCTGATCCCTTATCAGTTGTGAAGTAAACTGTTCAAATTCACATTCAGCTGCAAGAATACGTAACGCAGCGACATAGGATACAATACTTTCATCATTATCCTGGTGCCTAGTAAAAAATGTATGTCTCGCTACCTTCTACATCAAATTGTTTTTCCAACATGGCTACCGCTTGATCATACTCATTAAGGGGTTACTCCCCTTCTGGAACTTCCAAAAGGGGTAAGTGTTCTAAACAGCTTGTCCCTCTAGACCTAAGTTGTGTTCTAGGATAAATCTCCTTCGTTCCGCCCAGAACCTAATGCCCCCAATAGCTCCTAAATACTTAGTAAATGCTCTAAACCAAACCTTCCATCTCACAGGAGGGTCTCCTGGAAGCTGTAAAAAAGGAGGAGGAGCTTGGACACTCTGCATCTTAAATAATGCAGAACAATAAATTATCAATAACACAAAGCGTAAGAGTACAAAGCAATAACCACCAAGATTAAAAAATTAAATGAGCACCAGCGTTATCCTGTAAGAAAATGCACAAATACAAGAAAATCTTTAAAAACTTCACAAACAGTTACAAACCACAGATGTGAAATTCACACGCTGAAACCTAAAAAAATTACATCATTAGATGGACGAAAAGTACTTGAACTGTTGCTCCTGTAAAACGCTGTTCTCGTAAACCATCCGAGAAAGTCTCCGTCACTCCCAGCAGCTTGTGTTCCCAAACGCAGCTTTCCGGTGCAATACAATCTGAAAATGCCAGCAGAAGAAAGCGCAGAAATTCCCCGCCCGTCAGAATCATTCACACTGCTGGATGCCGCACATGTCGTCAAAACATTCCACACTCTAGTGGAGAAACACCGGAATAGCCGCACGTACAGCGTGGGAGCCTACGTCACTCATTGTCAGGGACGCCTCACTCTTCAAGGAGAACGCACTCACACCACACTCTTCGAGGAGAACACGCTGACACCGCTTTTTACGTCAGACGCGCTCCACAGCCAAGATTCTGATACGTCAGCAGACGGAGCTGGAAGCCGATGGGGAAGGTTGAAGAGTGCCAACTGATGAAACAGACAACTGCCGTAGAGAGGAAAACACAGGAGACCAGGAACACACATCGGAGACCACAACCAACAGTACCTTAGTAGCGTGCAACCACGTTTCCTTCTCTCCCCTCACACCAAATGGAAATCCAGGATCAGTGAGGATCAGATGGACTTTTAAACAGGATACCAGTCTCCTTTAATCACAACACAAAACTTCTCGGGTCTACAGTGAAAATAGAGTGAAAGAAAGTGAAAAACTGTGAAAATATGTCTCTCAAAAAGGCCCCTCTAGGGAGCACTTCCCTTTCAGGACGAATGCCCTCACCCACCATAGGTGGCATGCTTCATCATATGGGCTTCTCCTCCCAGTGGGAACACCTAGTCCCACTGAGGGCTACAACTACCTCACTGTGAGGTAGGAGCTCTGGGATGTTTTCGATACTACCCTCAGATATTTAAGGATGCTAAAATCCCATATGTGAATTTCAGGTGTTGTGAGGGTGCAGCGCTGGATGTAATGAAAAATATATAAGTGAAGCTAAAACTACCTAGTGAGGTCAAAAAAATCTTTTTATTAGCTTGTCCACACTGGCAGGATTAAAAGCAATGTAGAGCAGTTTAATTTAAACTGCTACATATGTACAATCGGTCGACATGTTTCAGCTTTTTGGTCTATATCAGTACCCAAGCTTTCTTCAGGACCAAATTAATAGTGCTGCTGCAATAGTGAAAAAATATATAATAAGAAAAAAGTAATACTAGACCAGTAATCCAATTTGAATATTCGATACTACTGGAACTTATCTGTAAATTGAGAGACATAAAACATAGTATCACAGACCAACCACCATTAAAGTATAATGATGTTATCATTTACATTAAAAGGACATGAAAAATTGACATGTCCCTGTAATGCACGTTTGGTGCATCTCATAACTCCACTCACCCTTGTTGAGGGATAAAGAAACCCGCCTGTACCTGGCAACAACTCAGGGAAGGGGGCCCCGCTCTATAAAAAGACAAAAAAAAGCGGCATATAATGTACCCTCTGTGTATGCAATGTAATAAAATATTAACAGAATGCTTAAACTTCTAGGAAAAATCTCTGACCAAGATGTATCACTACTAAGAGACATAATTACTGAAATCTACAAACTCAGACAAAGTTAAGTTTGCACATTACTGACCAAGTATAACTATAAATCTGCGTTAACCGCATTTGACTCCCCCTATGGTCAATTATCTCAACTGACTCCGTGCTGAAAGTTAGTCAGAGGACGAGTGCGATGAATGTGCAGTTCCCAGTTCCCAGTTCTAGCAATACTGAAAAACCGCCGCACTGGTCTATTCATTAAAGGACTCCATATGCTAACACTAGTGTTCATTAATAGGTCAAAACATGTAAACACTGTTGTCTCCCGCTTAGTATACATATCTCCAAGGGAGCACTATTCCCACTAGTAACTATGTGTCAAACCACTTAGCGTTAAAACTGGTAACCTCGAGGTACATTCGACCTACTGATAGTTAATTTATGCCCCAGAGAAACCTACCTCTCCGTCGGTACCCCGTTGTGGTACATGAGCTGCAACCGGAGGCACCGACGGGAGGAATATCACGGTCTTAAATACCTATAAAACCGCTGTGTCATGACACCGTAAGGCCCAGAGGTAGCCGCGACAAACGCCAGAGATGGTTAACGCGCATGCGCAAGAAACAGTGTTACTACCCTTGCGCATGGGCATGCGTGTCATGTCGAATTCATGTGTCCCTGTTTTTAGGCATGCGCAAAAGACTAGCTCTCTTATACAGCATATACTAACACTTACTCTAACCCTTCTTATTATTTAGACACCAATGTAATGGCCACTAAAATAATATCTTTAAATTTCCGTAACTAGATTTGATTATTGGAACTCATCATTAGAGTAATCTCTAATATATACTGCGCAGCATCAATGCACATCCATCCACATCACCCCCACTATACATAAGTGGTCAATGGTTACAAAAGTTGCAAAGTTATTTGAACCATTAATTATAAGGATAACTAAGGAATTTCCTCATTCAATCCTGAAATATCCGTTTTAAGTCTATGGACCCAACGTTGTTCTTTACGGAACAGAAACTTGGATATATCTGTGATGTGATGAGGAATGAAAGGTTGCTCCAGAACTGTCCAATTTAGATCATTAGCTTGATGATCCATATCAAGAAAATGATTGGTCATTTTTGTAGATCTTTTCTTACAACGGATAGTACTCTTATGTTCTAATATCCTCGTTTTACTTTACGTACAGTCATCCCCACATAGCGTTTCTCACAAGGACATGTTATCAGGTAAATTACCCTTTCGCTGTTACAGTTAGTATGCTTAGATAGGGACCATGGTCTAGCCGTTCCGATGTCTATCTCTGTCACATGTGATGTTTGGGGGCAAGCTGCACATGTCCCACACGGAAAATATCCCTTAACCCTGGGAAGACCCCACAACGATTCTTGTTCTGAAGTCTTCGGTCTGCTCTTGGGCCGTGTATGTACCACTTGATCTTTAATGTTCGGACTTCTTCTGAATGCAAACATTGGAGGAGGCATGGGTTCTTTTCCTATATTCAGAATCTTCCAGTGTTTCAATACACTTTTCTTAATAGAATTAGAGTATCGGCTAAATGTATTTACACAGGTCAGTCTAGATTCTGCATCCTTGGGCGGAGCAACCTCAATCAATGACTCTCTATTGTTATTGGCTGCCCTCTTCCGTGATCTACGGATCGTCTTTACAGGATATTTCTTCTCTTTCAAATGAGTGCTTAAAATGTCTGCATGTTCCTTGTACTTCTCTGTGGTTGAACAATTCCTTCGTATTCTAAGAAATTGCCCAAAGGGCAAGTTCTCTCGAAGAGCCTTTGGGTGGTAACTATCGAAGGACAACAATGAGTTACTGAGCCATTGGTTTGGTGTAGAGTTCTGTATTAAGACCTTCCCTACTGGATAGATACGAACATCCAAAAAGGTAAACTGATGTTTGAATATTCAGATGTGAAGTTCAAAAAGTTATTCTTAGTATTAAGCCAGGTGTGAAATGCTGTAATAGTATCAGGGGCGCCTCTCCAGATCACCAACACATCGTCAATATACCGTCTCCACACCCTGATATGTTTGTCAAAGGAATTGCTGTTTTGCAAAACAATAGTTTGTTCAAAATTGTGGAAATAGAGATTGGCCAAACTTGGGGCAAAAATGCTCCCCATTGAAGTCCCCGACGTCTGCAAATAGAAGTCATCTTCGTATTTGAAGAAATTTTCTTTCATTGCCATGCGGGCGCATGTCATAATGAAATGTATTGGAGTTATGCTGTCCATGCTCTCCATATTCAGTAAGGACTCAATAGTAGCTAAAGTCTCATCCTGGGGTATCGAGGTATAAAGGGACTCGACAGCAAACGAGACCAGATAATCCTGTTCCACATCAAAGGATATCTGGTCCAAGAGTCGCAGCAAGTCCTTTGTATCTTGTATATAAGTTGGCATCTTATGTACAAGAGGTTGTAAAAAGAAATCAACAAAAGTTGACAAAGGTTCTAATAAAGACCCTATCCCTGAAATGATAGGTCTTCCCGGTGGTGGCAGTATTCCTTTATGCACTTTAGGCAAGACATAGAAGTACGGTGTAACTGGATGTGAAGTCACCAAATAGGCTGCCTCATGTTCGGTAATCCAGCCTTCTTCTTTTGCTTCGTCCACCAATGTTTTTATTTCTAATGATAGCCGTTTAGTTGGATCCATTTTCAATAGGCGATAAGCCTCTCTATTCCCAAGTTGACGAAGACATTCAGCTCTGTATGCTGAAGTGTCTAAAATAACAATTGCTCCCCTTATCCGCAGGTTTTATCACGATACTTTCATCAGTGGAAAGTTTTCGGAGGGCTGTTCGTTCTTGTCTGGATAAATTCTGATATTGTTTGATCCCTTCTCCATTACTTTATCCACATCATGTAGTACTGCTTTCTCAAAAGTAACAACCTGAGATGAGATAGCGTATGCTGGAGGGTTGAAGGTGGACTTAGGTCTTAAGCCAGTATTTGATCTATCTTCAGTCTGATCAAACGGGGTTTGTCCTCAAAAAGAACGCAATCGTATCTTCCTAAAGAAGACAGCTAGTTCTTGTCTAACTTGGAACGAATCTCCCCATAGGTAGGGACAAAGCCTAAACCTTTCTCTAAAGTTGTAGTCTCAGACTCAGTCAATACCCTGGCACTCATGTTCATGATCAGGTTGCTGCATGGCTGTCCCCGGTTGCACCGGGGCTGGGTCATACTGCGTGTGGTCCGCGATGTCGTTGGAGATTCCCAATGCACAGTACTTTGTTGATTTCTCCTGCGGCCCCTTGACCGGCCTGGGCCAAACCCTAAAAAGGTTGCGCAGGTAATACATTATTGTACGGTGGAAAAGGGTACATTGGTGGCTGAAAAGGAGGTTGTGAGTAGCCATACTGACCCGGAGGCCACCATTGTATCGGTCTTTGCTCATATTGGCCCCTCTTCTGTGGCCTCTACCTCGTCTGTTGGAACCTCTATTGCCCCTAACCTCATTTGTTGAAGAATCAGAGTCATTTGACTCGTCTACACTTGCTGATGTCGAATAAACATAAATAACAAAAATAAATAAATTCAAAAAGGATCTTGCGAATTTTGCACTGGAAAAAGTATATCCTTATACAAGTGACACTTATGTACCTCCACAAATCAGCAAGAGAGGTAGGGGATATGGGTCGAATTATTCGACATCAGCAAGTGAAGACGAGTCAAATGACTCTGATTCTTCAACAAATGAGGTTAGGTGCAATAGAGGTTCCAACAGACGAGGTAGGGGCCACAGAAGAGGGGGCCAATATGAGCAAAGACCGATACAATGGTGGCCTCCGGGTCAGTATGGCTACTCACAACCTCCTTTTCAGCCACCAATGTACCCTTTTCCACCGTACAATAATGTATTACCTGCGCAACCTTTTTAGGGTTTGGCCCAGGCCGGTCAAGGGGCCGCAGGAGAAATCAACAAAGTACTGTGCATTGGGAATCTCCAACGACATCGCGGACCACACGCAGTATGACCCAGCCCCCGGTGCAACCGGGGGACAGCCACGCAGCAACCTGATTATGAACATGAGTGCCAGGGTATTGACTGAGTCTGAGACTACAACTTTAGAGAAAGGGTTAGGCTTTGTCCCTACCTATGGGGGAGATTCGTTCCAAGTTAGACAAGAACTAGCTGTCTTCTTTAGGAAGATACGATTGCGTTCTTTTTTTGAGGACAAACCCCCGTTTGATCAGACTGAAGATAGATCAAATACTGGCTTAAGACCTAAGTCCACCTTCAACCCTCCAGCATACGCTATCTCATCTCATGTTGTTACTTTTGAGAAAGCAGTACTACATGATGTGGATAAAGTAATGGAGAAGGGGATCAAACAATATCAGAATGTATCCAGACAAGAACGAACAGCCCTCCGAAAACTTTACACTGATGAAAGTATCGTGATAAAACCTGCGGATAAGGGGGGAGCAATTGTTATTTTAGACACTTCAGCATACAGAGCTGAATGTCTTCGTCAACTTGGGAATAGAGAGGCTTATCGCCTATTGAAAATGGATCCAACTAAACGGCTATCATTAGAAATAAAAACATTGGTGGACGAAGCAAAAGAAGAAGGCTGGATTACCGAACATGAGGCAGCCTATTTGGTGACTTCACATCCAGTTACACCGTACTTCTATGTCTTGCCTAAAGTGCATAAAGGAATACTGCCACCACCGGGAAGACCTATCATTTCAGGGATAGGGTCTTTATTAGAACCTTTGTCAACTTTTGTTGATTTCTTTTTACAACCTCTTGTACATAAGATGCCAACTTATATACAAGATACAAAGCACTTGCTGCGACTCTTGGACCAGATATCCTTTGATGTGGAACAGGATTATCTGGTCTCGTTTGATGTCGAGTCCCTTTATACCTCGATACCCCAGGATGAGACTTTAGCTACTATTGAGTCCTTACTGAATATGGAGAGCATGGACAGCATAACTCCAATACATTTCATTATGACATGCGCCCGCATGGCAATGAAAGAACATTTCTTCAAATACGAAGATGACTTCTATTTGCAGACGTCGGGGACTTCAATGGGGAGCATTTTTGCCCCAAGTTTGGCCAATTTCTATTTCCACAATTTTGAACAAACTATTGTTCTGCAAAACAGCAATCCCTTTGACAAACATATCAGGGTGTGGAGACGGTATATTGACGATGTGTTGGTGATCTGGAGAGGTGCCCCTGATACTATTACAGCATTTCACACCTGGCTTAATACTAAGAATAACTTTTTGAACTTCACATTTGAATATTCAAACATCAGTTTACCTTTTTTGGATGTTCGTATCTATCCAGTAGGGGAAGGTCTTAATACAGAACTCTACACCAAACCAATGGCTCGTAACTCATTGTTGTCCTTCGATAGTTACCACCCAAAGGCCCTTCGAGAGAACTTGCCCTTTGGGCAATTTCTTAGAATACGAAGGAATTGTTCAACCACAGAGAAGTACAAGGAACATGCAGACATTTTAAGCACTCATTTGAAAGAGAAGAAATATCCTGTAAAGACGATCCGTAGATCACGGAAGAGGGCAGCCAATAACAATAGAGAGTCATTGATTGAGGTTGCTCCGCCCAAGGATGCAGAATCTAGACTGACCTGTGTAAATACATTTAGCTGATACTCTAATTCTATTAAGAAAAGTGTATTGAAACACTGGAAGATTCTGAATATAGGAAAAGAACCCATGCCTCCTCCAATGTTTGCATTCAGAAGAAGTCCGAACATTAAAGATCAAGTGGTACATACACGGCCCAAGAGCAGACCGAAGACTTCAGAACAAGAATCGTTGTGGGGTCTTCCCAGGGTTAAGGGACATTTTCCGTGTGGGACATGTGCAGCTTGCCCCCAAACATCACATGTGACAGAGATAGACATCGGAACGGCTAGACCATGGTCCCTATCTAAGCATACTAACTGTAACAGCGAAAGGGTAATTTACCTGATAACATGTCCTTGTGAGAAACGCTATGTGGGGATGACTGTACGTAAAGTAAAAACGAGGATATTAGAACATAAGAGTACTATCCGTTGTAAGAAAAGATCTACAAAAATGACCAATCATTTTCTTGATATGGATCATCAAGCTAATGATCTAAATTGGACAGTTCTGGAGCAACCTTTCATTCCTCATCACATCACAGATATATCCAAGTTTCTTTTCCGTAAAGAACAACGTTGGGTCCATAGACTTAAAACGGATATTTCAGGATTGAATGAGGAAATTCCTTGGTTATCCTTATAATTAATGGTTCAAATAACTTTGCTACTTTTTGTAACCATTGACCACTTATGTATAGTGGGGGTGATGTGGATGGATGTGCATTGATGCTGCGCAGTATATATTAGAGATTACTCTAATGATGAGTTCCAATAATCAAATCTAGTTACGGAAATTTAAAGATATTATTTTAGTGGCCATTACATTGGTGTCTAAATAATAAGAAGGGTTAGAGTAAGTGTTAGTATATGCTGTATAAGAGAGCTAGTCTTTTGCGCATGCCTAAAAACAGGGACACATGAATTCGACATGACACGCATGCCCATGCGCAAGGGTAGTAACACTGTTTCTTGCGAATGCGCGTTAACCATCTCTGGCGTTTGTCGCGGCTACCTCTGGGCCTTACGGTGTCATGACACAGCGGTTTTATAGGTATTTAAGGCCGTGATATTCCTCCCGTCGGTGCCTCCGGTTGCAGCTCATGTACCACAACGGGGTACCGACGGAGAGGTAGGTTTCTCTGGGGCATAAATTAACTATCAGTAGGTCGAATGTACCTCGAGGTTACCAGTTTTAACGCTAAGTGGTTTGACACATAGTTACTAGTGGGAATAGTGCTCCCTTGGAGATATGTATACTATGCGGGAGACAACAGTGTTTACATGTTTTGACCTATTAATGAACACTAGTGTTAGCATATGGAGTCCTTTAATGAATAGACCAGTGCGGCGGTTTTTCAGTATTGCTAGAACTGGGAACTGGGAACTGCACATTCATCGCACTCGTCCTCTGACTAACTTTCAGCACGGAGTCAGTTGAGATAATTGACCATAGGGGGAGTCAAATGCGGTTAACGCAGATATATAGTTATACTTGGTCAGTAATGTGCAAACTTAACTTTGTCTGAGTTTGTAGATTTCAGTAATTATGTCTCTTAGTAGTGATACATCTTGGTCAGAGATTTTTCCTAGAAGTTTAAGCATTCTGTTAATATTTTATTACATTGCATACACAGAGGGTACATTATATGCCGCTTTTTGTTGTCTTTTTATAGAGCGGGCCCCCTTCCCTGAGTTGTTGCCAGGTACAGGCGGGTTTCTTTATCCCTCAACAAGGGTGAGTGGAGTTATGAGATGCACCAAACGGGCATTACAGGGACATGTCAATTTTTCATGTCCTTTTAATGTAAATGATAACATCATTATACTTTAATGGTGGTTGGTCTGTGATACTATGTTTTATGTCTCTCAATTTACAGATAAGTTCCAGTAGTATCGAATATTCAAATTGGATTACTGGTCTAGTATTACTTTTTTCTTATTATATATTTTTTCACTATTGCAGCAGCACTATTAATTTGGTCCTGAAGAAAGCTTGGGTACTGATATAGACCAAAAAAGCTGAAACATGTCGACCGATTGTACATATGTAGCAGTTTAAATTAAACTGCTCTACATTGCTTTTTAATCCTGCCAGTGTGGACAAGCTAATAAAAAGATTTTTTTGACCTCACTAGGTAGTTTTAGCTTCACTTATATATTTTTTCATTACATCCAGCGCTGCACCCTCACAACACCTGAAATTCACATATGGGATTTTAGCATCCTTAAATATCTGAGGGTAGTATCGAAAACATCCCAGAGCTCCTACCTCACAGTGAGGTAGTTGTAGCCCTCAGTGGGACTAGGTGTTCCCACTGGGAGGAGAAGCCCATATGATGAAGCATGCCACCTAAGGTGGGTGAGGGCATTCGTCCTGAAAGGGAAGTGCTCCCTAGAGGGGCCTTTTTGAGAGACATATTTTCACAGTTTTTCACTTTCTTTCACTCTATTTTCACTGTAGACCCGAGAAGTTTTGTGTTGTGATTATTGGATATGGGGATTACTTCTTGCAGGTCTTAAAAATGTTCCCTTGGACCCCCCTTTCAAACCTTTAAGTGTTTCAGTACCAGTCTCCTTTGCCACACCGGGGGATGAGATACTTTCGAGGCTTACAAAACTCTGCAGCACAAACAGTTCCAAAACGATGACAGGTGACAGGGCACACTTCTAAGACACCAGGACCGACGTCCCACTGATGATGAAGAGAAAGTGACCCTTTTAACATGACCCAAAGTTCAAATCCTTGAACAGCGAGATGTCAACTGCACATCACCGGAACAGACAAGGCTGCTGCTGCACACATGGATGACGACATTGAACGGTCAGACCAACTCGTCGCCAAATTTGAAGTGATTACACAACACAAGGTAAGTGTAAGAGCACTATGTTTAATGACCGTTCGTCTCCACAGCCTCCAGGGAACTGTCACAGCAGACCCTGGAGTTCAAACAGCAACATTCCATAGCTCATAGGATGACATCACACCCAAGGCAAGAAGACAAACTGATTACTACAGTTTGATCACTCACAATTGTCTTTTTATATATCTTACATTTCTTTTTTTATTTGCTTAATATGTTTCAATGCTGTCTAAATGCTAAGGACCATCCATGTCCTTGAGCATTTATTAGCTGTAAAACTAAAATTAATTTTAAACTCTTGAGCAATCAACTGGTTGCATCTTAAAAAAATGTAGTTCCTGATGGGCCATTTTTCTATTTCCAATTTATTGTGGTGATCGTGAGGATGGTCTCCTGGACTAAGAACAATATAGACTGAAACTTAAATGCCAAGGTCAACTCTTTCTATGTGAGTCTACTGGATCTTGTCAAGTTAATTGCTCAAACTTTATGTGTAAAGACATTTATATCAATCAGAGTAAACTCCACTAATATTTATTTGATCTTACCATTTAGATATAGAATTTGATCTGATTTCCAAGGTTAATGTTTATATGGAATTATGTGATTTGTACCCCTGAATCATATATATTGAATAGAAGGAGTTGTCTTCAATCTAAATTTGTTGTGCATCTGTTTTGTAGGATTAATTCCTCCATCAACTATATTTAGAGTTCTGTTTAGATTTAGTTCCTGCTGTCACTGGACAGATAATTCAAGTAAATAATTCCCAAATATGTTTCCATAAATGATTACCTTGTTGACCTTTTACTAGAAAGCCTGCAGCACTGGTTGTGCCACCCACTTAAGTAGCACTTGAATCAAGTCTCAGGCCTGCCATTGCAGCCTTTGTGTGCAGTTTATACTTCCATTTCGACCTGGCAAACAAAACCTTTAAGTATGGAGCCAGCACAGGGAAGGCAGGATGCCTGGGGACTTCAAAGGGAAACCTCTAGAAGCTTCTCCCCACTTCAAAGGCTCAACTGGATATACATACTGGACCTCAGACACCATGCTTTTAATACAGGTCTGGACCAATTGATACTCTCAGAGGAAGAGGGACTGCTGTGCTGCTACAATTACTGCCACTCTGCTGGACTGCTGCTCTAAAGGAAATGCTGCCCTGCTGTGCTGGCCTGCTGCCCTCTTGCCTAGGAAAGAAGAGCTAGATCTTCAACTTCATCTGCAAAACAGGACCCCACAGTGCCTCCATGGGCTAGTCTGCTGGCCTCCTGATTTGAGCCTAAAGGGCATGAAAGGGTCCCCAACCAGCTTCGGTACCCAGCTGCAGTGAGTTTCTGCCTTCCATGTGGTGTCCCAAAGTTCCTGGAACTTTGGTGTGGCTCAGTGAGCTTAAAGCAAGCCTTTAGGATTATCGCAACTGGGCCCGTTCCCACCGAGGCTGTGCCACTCACACCGAAAACAAGCACAAGCCACCGCCAGACTGTCTCTGCACACTGCAGCATGGACTGCTCGAGGGGGACCACCAATGCGAAGCTCCAGCCTGCCCAACCTCAATGCCTGGCCTGCTCTTTCCATCACACCGACAGCCTCCCGCAATGCTCCCCTTGCTGCATGCAGCCCTCTCCAATGCACATGGGACTCTTGGCACAAAACTTGAGAAGGTAAAACTTTAGCGGGACTATTCTGTGACTGTATCAAACCTCTGCTCCATCACGGTCGGCCTTATTTTTTCCTTTGACCATGCGGCGCACCTGTTGGCGCTTTATGCTTTTAGGCACTATTTTTCACTTTGTTCATTAAAAATGTATAACTCTGGTTCTACTGATTGGATTTTTTGGCATTTTTGTGTTATATTACTTATTACATTCAGCTCTATTTTTCTAACTTGATGTGGATCCTATTTGTGTAGTTTTTTCACTGTTTTACTGTGCTGCACAAATACTTTACACATTGCCTCTAAGTTAAGCCTGACTACAGTGTGCCATGCTACCAGAGGGCTGAGCACAGGTTAATTTGGGGTTTGCTTGTGCCTTACCCTGACAGAGATGGCGGTTGTTGCTTGACCAGCTCTCACACCCCAGTCAACTCAATTTCGCACAGCAACATTGCAGATAAAGAGCCTGCAGAATTATGACACCAAAACTCTCACACTAATGGAACCCGGTGATTCCTCTTGATGGACTGCACTTCTTCAGTGCTTGCTACAGCACCTTCAACCCCAATGTGCTTGGCACTCCTACCTATCTAAATTCGGCTTTGAAATGTAATATTAAGTTGGTTCATTCAGTTAGATTGAGCTTGATATTGAGGCGGGGAAAATGTCGACAAGAAAGGCAACTTCTTTCTCTTGGCTCACCTAAGGGTTGCCCCAATTATTCTTTGAACTATTTGTTGCAATATAATAGAGGAAAAATACATGCTTACCTGGTATGGAAACAGATTTTTTTAAATAATCTAGTTACATCATTCGATAAGAATTTTATCATGTTACATCATTTGAAAGGAATGCGTTTGGAGGAAAGAAATGCAAATAGTTCATCTGGAATATTCAATGAGAATAGGTTTATAAGAAGAATGTTTATTAATGGTGATGATCTTTTTAAATGTTTACGTTTTGGATTGTCTAATTTAAAAAGATGGGATTTGAGAGCGTTTTTAAAATCCTGTCAGGTACTGTTGATTTGGAACCTTTGGTACCAGTATCTATGGGCCATATGTATCAAGATTTGGAATAGCGATTACCGCATTGTAATTTTCAGCGAATCGCAATTAGGTAATCACTATTCCAAATGTATAAAACTCCAAGAGTTTAATTTAGTGGTTCATAGGGGCTTGCAAATTGATCTTCCTCATTAATATTAATGAGGTAGTTCGCAATTTGCGATCCCCTAGTAATCGCTAAATTCATGGGGATGGTGGCCTGCTGGGGTCAGCAGACCACCATGCCCATGATTGCTTGTAAATAAAGCAAGCATTTTTTCTTAAGTGCAGCCCGGTTCCCTCAAAGGAAAATCGGTTGCGTTTAAAAAACAAAAATGAAAAGTTTTTTTTTTCATTTTTTAAGAGCAGGCAGTGGTCCCTGGGATTCAGTATTTGGAAGGGACACCCTAAACACACCCCTTCCAAATACCGAATTGCAAACCTATTTTGAGATTCGGTAACAGGTACCGGATTGCAAAATACGGTTTGTTACATGTAAAAAGCATTTTTTGCATTCGCAAACGGGCCAATTCTGAGAATCGGCCCATTTGCGAACACAAACAATGTTTGATACATGTAGCCCTATATCGCTATTAATATTGTAATTATACTGAGTAGTGTTTTTTGACTTTTAAACAGTCCTAAAAAAAGTGACTGTGTTGCGATACACATGTTGGCTATAACCGTCCATCTTATTAAGCTCTACATTTGGATTCTGTGATTATATGTGTAAATAGATGCAGAAAGTCTCATAATGTTGCTGAAAACTGGAATAAATCTTATTTGATGACCTACGGATACACTGTGATGGACATTGAATTCTTTTCGCAGATCAATAGGATTATCATTTCCCCAAATTATACTGTTAACGCAACATTTGCTTGGTGTGACTTTTTACTTAAAGGCAAACCTCACATACAAAAGTCACTAAGGATACCAACAAATCTCGGCAAAAGCTTTTTGCACAAACCTCTTGCTGGTAAAAATACATTAAAATGGGATACATTTTGAGAAATGCTGGTGTAACACAAAATATTGGATTTCCATTAATTTCACTGTGCAATTAAAATTGCACCCAGGCCTAACCTCCACACCACAATCACTCTCAACACCATTCCAAACTCAATTCCAAGACAAATGATTCAGCCTTCATCCAACATGACCTTACCAAACACAAGTCCCTGAAAGTCAAACATTCAACATCATACAAATCCAGTCCTCAGGACTATGCAAGCTCTCAAAAGCTCACTGTTTGCAGGGGAAATAAACCGCTGTCTCCAAGTGTACTATTTAGGAGGTCATTCTTGGAGTCTACAATTAATGATCTGTACACATCCACTCAATTTCCTCTTTCCATTTCCTCTGAATTATGTGCTTCTCATCATAAAACCAACACACATCAAAAGACTATCTCTCTCTTTCACACTCCTCTGCAATTTAGTCATCCCACCCATCTTCCCTTTTTCTGTCTATTGACTCTTTGCTGAAAGAATTGCAGCCATGTACTCTGTTCCTAAAAATAATCATGATTTTTGGCCATAAAGATCAACCTTTAAACTATCCACTGATGGATTTTTGCTCTGTCAGATGATTATAACTCCCTCCATTTCTGCCACATTGGTCTTGCCTTTTCTGTGGAGCAAGTCTTGATCCTAATGCAGAGTTTACATGTGATCATTTCTAGACATAGACGTTCTCATGCACCCTGATGTATATGATCAGTCATGCACAACAATCTAATTCAGATCTACAGGACACTCTCATGTACTCCCAATCTAATCCTCATTTTACTGTCATTTCAACAACATTAGATCTGCAGTAAAACATAGATCAAAGATAGTGCACTCATTGCCTCTCCTTCATGTAGGGTTCCTGATAACAAGTTGCCTGATTGAAGTTTCAACAAATATCCTACTCCCTTCTGGTTTCTCCTATATCCTCCCTTGCCATGAAGGAAGAATAGGGGATGAGGTAGCTCTAATCCACATACAGTCTCACCTATGCAAGTGTATTTAGACTAAATTCCACTCATCCTTTCAGTGTCTCTTGTGGGAGCTAAAATCTGACCCATCTCATGGTACTAGATTTAGTACCATATGCAAGACATCAGGAGATAATTCCTCATTTGTCTAGTATTATAGCAAGCATTATTCTGTACTTGGTTGATTGAAGTGACAGTCGCATTTCATAGTTAATGTCCTTCCTAGAAGACGTGGCCTGGTCAAACACTGTCTCATGCTCACTCATAACTTGCTTCACCCTGTACCTTACCCTTTTCAAGGAAGGCATTTCTACATTGAGGATTCATTAATGATGCATTTGGTCCAAACATTTAATAATACCTTTCTTACTTAAAAGCGTAGCTTAATGTCCTACCCAAATAGATTGCTGACATTGGTCTAATAAGCCTTGTACATAGAACTGGGGTTTGACATTTCTGCTTTCTTGCCATTCTCATCTTCAAATCAAACTGTTAACACCCTCAGCTTCTACTACAATGAGACTATGGTCAACATCCTTAGATCCCTAATCCCTATTAAAAAAGGATGACTTTATGGAAAATTGCTCAATGGTTATCTATTGAGCCAAATAAGGAATGAGAAAACTGGAGACATTTTCAGAACAGAAATGGGATTAAAACACTAGTTTCAACATTTACTGAACCTAAAGGCCTGCAGAAGAATTAACAAAAGAAACATCTTTGAGTTCAGGCTTCTTTCCTGAAAGCATAAATTGACTGCACCGAACATCAAGGGGTTACTGAAGAAGTGGCTAATGCTTCCCTTCCATTACAGCTCCTCACAGAGTGGCATAGTGCAAAGAATGACATGCAGAAAAGATAATAAACCAAACCTTTTGTGTGCAACCAAATCTAATCATGCCCTGAAATTCACTAGAAAATGTTCAACCTGTAGTGTTGAATATGATACAGTTTCACAGGATGGAACCCCCTATGCAACTGCTGCTCTTATATCGTACAGTTACTCAGCTGACCCTGTCACTGTTTGTCAAGGAAATAAAAATGCACAATGCTCCTTTGAGGACACATCTGATGAATTCCTTATAGGCCCAGGTAAATATAACCCTATGCCTCATGAATGGCCAAGTTAGGCATCTACTTTAATAACGCATTCTGATGGCAACAACAATCACAAGTTCTGTTATGCGCCTTATAGCGCAAATGTTAAGGGCTGCTAAACAATTACTTGCTCTCCACTTGAAGAAACCTCCCACACCACCGATCCTCCAATGGTTCACACATCTTTGGCATATATTGGCCATGGAGCTTCTATCCCACAGGGTAACACAAACTAGGAAAAAAGTTGCTCGCTCTGGCAGCCTCTAATAGATTATTTCTCAAGAATGGAATATTCATGTTTCACACCACCCCAACTCAGAGCTCTTCAACTATTTGAACACATCTCCCCAGATCTGGTGACCCCACATCACTGGGGGAGGACTGACTCTCCTCCGCTGTGCCATTGACTTGCACTACCCAGACCCCCATATATAATCTCTACAGCTCCTGCTCTAGACAACCCCTCACGCATAGCCTTTCCTGAATCGACCATGCTTTATATTGCTGTATCCCTGACCTACACTTGATTTCCCCTTTTGTTCTATTTCTTACTTTCTTTCTTTTGAGTGTATCTTCATTAACTGCTGGTGCGCACCTTGTCACACCTTTCTTTGCCTTAATATCTTCCTACTCGGCTGATCCAATGCCTAGAGATCTCCTTGGCCATAGCATTATGTAGCTTAGGTTACGTTGATTTTTATGATACTGTTGTCATTTGCGCAGTTGGATGTCCGTTATATGCTGACTATCTCGCTGTTTGAATACACTCTCTTGAATTTCTTCAATAAAAAAAGATTTGAAGTAAAAAAAGGCAACTGGTGACCAAATCACTTACAACAAAGTTAATTCTTTTTCAGATTATAATTTTCTTGTGAAGATCATAGGAAGATGCATGGCACTCAGCTGAGATAGCTAGCATTGACAACAATATCCATGATGACCACTTCCAAACATATATTAGACAACCTCACATTCAGAAACTGTCATGGTGGACATTACCCTGCAAGTTGATGATCTGGGTGGCTTTTCGATATGATGCCTTCAGTAATCTTGAACACAAAGGACTGCTTGATATTTTGAATGACAGCATTAGTCCTAAATATAAGATCTTCAGTTGTTTTTTATTCTATCTGACCAATCAACCTCAGCAGGTAAAGAATGAACAGAATGAAGTCTCCATCCATCTCCTAATACCTCTTCTGCATATTGTACTACATTATGTTGTACATAATCACATTTTCATTGTTCTTTGCCTTGAAACACAGGCTGCCATATTTCATATTGAGAATGTCCTATTACCAGTACACCAATGTTGAAGGAATACCATCTGAATCTCAACACAGACAAAACTAAGTTTGATACCAGGCATGGGCTTAGTTCGTGGAGTTTTGCTACGCGGAACTCCGCAAAGTGACAAAAAAACCTAGCGGAGTTCTGCAAGTGGCAAAGTGTGGTGCGAACTGCCGTTCATGCTGGTCTTTCTGCCTCTCAGGTAGAATTTCTACCCGAGCGGCAGCTCGCGCTCGCAAACCTACCATATGTGAGCACGAGCTGGGAAAAAACTCCGCTGCACTACGCGGAGTGGAGTTTTCTGCACTCCGCAAGCCTCAAAGAGCGTGGAGTGCAGAGAACTCCGCAAACTCCGCAGATGGAGAGGAGTTCACTGCCCAGGCATAGTTTATACTTAATATATTTATATTTAATGTATCTGCCTATTCTTGACTAGATCTGAACACCACTCTCTAATCCAAGCAAAATATCACAGATTGAAATAAATCCCATAGCATCATTGTAGATAACATGTATTCATGTATATATGTGGCACTTATGCAGCCATAATATGGCTGAAACAGAGATGAATGCTGCACTGGGTCCCTGGAAAGGACACAGTGAACATTTGATTTGAAATTTGGTTTGAAATTTGGAGCATGGTTGGGACAGTTCTGATGTACATTGGGACATCATTTCAGATTCTAGGTGCATAGGTGGAGAGAGCCTATTGTCTTTTTTTTGTTGCACATTTTTGTCTCTAGTAAGATGATGTCCTAGATGTGGTTGGGCCAAGAGCTATCAGAAATTCGAAGCTTCTCACCCAGATAGGCTGGCATGCTGGTCGTGATGGCTCTCTAGACGATGCAGCTGCTTTGGAAGGTGGCCAGCACAGCCAGTACTGTTTCATCAAGGAGGGTGAGATGTGGTTATATTCATTCAGGCCTTAGTTGAAATATGCTGCTGTGAGTAGGATGCCCCTAAGGGGGCCAGCATGGAGTTTGGGGGGCCATGGAATAGGGCATTTCCTTCATCCAGACACAAGAATATGAGGCCTTGAAAAGCAGTTCTGAAGTCACTTTTTCGGATGAACAGTTTCAATTTCTTTAATAGCGAGAGTTAGTACAAAGCAGTCTTGAGTGAATCTGAGTAGCTTGTCTTTGGGTGAAATTTATGGTTTCTAACTGTAGATTTATGTTGATTTTTTCAGTAGTTGTTGGTTGTTGTTCTTGGCCAAAAGTAGGAGTTTTGGTGATATTAAGCTTCAAGAAGCTGCTGGACACCTCAGTCTGGGCTTATTTCAGGTAGTGTTTGAAGCATTAGATGTCTTAAGTGGTGGAGACATTCAATAGAGTTGGTTATTATACATATACAGGGGAATTTGCCCGCTATTATCGGTGAGTGGAGCACCAATTAGATTCATGTAAATCGTTGAAGAGATAGGGGACAGTATGGAACTTTTTCTTTAGGGGTGGGAGTTTTTCTTTTTTTTTAAAGAGTGTGTGTATTTCGTCAGTCTTGAGATTCAGGAAGATTCCTTGAGTGACAGAGGCATTGAAGATGGTCAGTAAATGTGATAGATTTTATACACAGAGGGTTTTGATAAAACATGAAGGAAGACATCTTATAGGTGGTGGCTTTGAGTTTGCTCATATGTAGTGTGACGAGACATGGCCACCACGTGTTTCATCACCTACAGCTGCCTCACCTGGCGCTTCTCAAGTTTGGAAATTTAATGCATTCTGTATGCAAAATTAATCAAGTAAGGAATAGTAAGGCATCCAGTTGTGATCTGCAAAAGGCATAGTACTGCTGCATTCTGTAGACTGAGATACAGATTCCAAAATGATTATGCTTTTTACAGACTACAAATGTTCAACTTCCTTCCAATGCAGAGACAGAATTATTAGATCTCTATGTTTTGGTCCCTTTATTGCTAAACATGCCTTGACCATCCTCAAAACCGACAGTGTAGCTAACTGGTGGGCTAGAGGTGCTGTTGTCACCATGGCTGTCTTTGTAGGTCCAGTTGCGCCTCTTGTCTTCCACCCTCTAAATCATCTTGTAAATGGTAATCCCACCGATTTTTGTCTGCACTACTTTATTTTTGCTGAATCCATTTTTGTTGGACTTAGGACTCTGCACACTTAACTCCAGCTAACCAGTTGTAAAATACTTGTGCTCTCCCTTCCCCACATGGTACAATTGGTATACACCTGATTGGCCTGTTTAATTCACCTTTATGTCCCTAATTTATGGTAAAGCCAGTACCCAGGGCTTGTAAAAAAATTGCTAGTAGAGGGCTGTAACACTAATTGTGCCACCCACTGAAGTGGCATTGAAAAGCATGTGTTGGGCCTGCCTTTGAAGCCTTTACTGCATTTTAACCTGGCAAAATAATCCTTTTTCCAGGCCTAAACATTTTTCTTAATACTTATAAGTCACCACTAAGGTAGGCCCTAAATGCTCATAGGGCATGATGCATGGTATTTAAAAAGTAGGACATGTATATTTAAAGTTTCCTGTGCCCTTGCAGTGAAAATCTCCTATGTTGTTTTTTTACTGTGGCAAGGCTGGTTCTCCACTAAAAAGCGCTGGGTTACATTATAAAATCTTATAATGAGTAACTACAGTTTGGGACTAGCTAGAAAAATGATTCAAGGACACATTGGGATAGGAATTTAAAATCCAACCTAATGGTCAAGCTGGATTGCAAATTCATATGTTGAAAATGCCACTTTTAGAAAGTTGGCCTTTTTCTGCCTAAGCCAAATGTGCCTTTCTGCCAGTGTCCACGGTCATCTGACTGTTAATTGTTCTCCTATGGTGTGATGTACATTCCTCTTAGAAAGTAGACAAAGGGCCTAGGTGTGGAGAGGTGAGGGTATTCCTGGCAGAGTGGATGGGGGAGCTGTGCCCCTGCTCTGAATGTACTTTCATAGGGTTGCCTGGGAGCTGTACCCAGCCCTTCCTGATGTCAGAAGAGGCCTACCCATTCACTGGCAGATGCAAATGATACCTGGGTCTGCCTACCCTTTGCCTGACTAGCAAGGTTGGAGCTGGACTAGCAAGGGGAAATGGAAGACCTGACCAGAACCAGTTTTAGAGTTAGACAGGCTGGTACTGGGCATAAAAATGGCATCCCAAGAACTTAAAATCTGAGCGCACCTGGACATATGAAAATCAGGAGAAGGACTGCCCTGCTATCTGAAAACTGAAGGAAGACTGGACCTGCTTGCCTTGTACCCAGGATTCCAAAAGTGACTCCAAGGGTCAGGTGGCTGACCTCCTGTTTGAGCTACAGGGTCACAAGTTTACAGATACCTTTCCTATTTTCCATGTGACCAGACCCCAATGTATGTGACCTGGTCCCCGCTGTTAGCCTCTGTGGGAGCGAATCTTGACACCCACGTGCTGTCCTTAAGGTCCTGGCACCTGGCTGGAGTCAAGGTGTAGTCCTTCCTGCCTAGCTGAAGGCTTCACCAGATTTGACACAGAACTATGGCGAGTGATGCAGAACCCTGCAGAGCTGTGCAGCTTCTGATTGTAAAGCTTCACCTGATTTAACGCCGAACAATGCAGATCCCTGCAAAACTATGCACTTCCGACTAAAAGATCTTCACCAGCTCGTGCACAAGAGTGACTAAGAGCCCTGTAGGCAGAATGGTTCAGCCCCTCACTGCAGGCTTTACTGGATCCAACACTGAGAGCTCCGCAGGGAAGCGCCTGCAGTCCTTGCATCAAAGTCATAAAGTAAAACTTCCAACTGGATGAACCTGATCCTTATCCGACTCGCATTCCATCATGGTCGGCCTGAACTTGTGACTTTGACCCAGTCCAGAACAATCAGATACCCACAGTTGGTGATTATTAGTTCTGAACCCCTTCAACCAAGAATCCAATTTCTTACAACTGTCAACAATTTTTCCAACTGAATTGAACATTACACTTGCAAAAGCAGCCACCCAAGTCCTGATTCCCTACATATGAAAACTGGCACCTTACAAATGAACAGTTGCATTTCAACTTTAAAATGCTTCACTATCCATTTTGGTGACCTTCCTTTGTGAAAGTCTATGGTCCGGGTTAATAACTGGGGTACTTGAAGGACAGGCTAAGAGTGCATAAACTGTTTCAGTATCTTGGGCTGAGCTTTGGCATTGGTTGCACATCATGTACCAAGCTTAGTTCAACAGCTCATGCAGGATTCAAGGTGCTTAGAAACATCCCTAATAGCAGATGCACATTTTCTGATAACAGTGCTACAAACACCAGACCAAAAACGAGAGTCTAACAGGTGGGTAAGAACCCCTACTTTTTAAGTTTCAATATCATACATCAAAAAATAGACTAGTGTAGCAGCAGACATACATCACATCTTATTATGCTGTGTCAAAAATGTTTAATAACTATTTAAGGATATTCAGGTATTCAACAATACATCTCTATATCAAACTCTAAAATTATTTCATAACTTTTATAATAGAAAAGTCCTAGAATATGGAACTACTTAAAAACACAACAGCAAAAATTGACCCAACAGAAGGATGAAAGAGGAAAGCAGAGAAACAAATAACAAGGGCTTAAAATATTCTGTTTTTATTCGCTCACAAGTCTCCACAGCCCTGATTCGCGAGGACACTACCCCAACATTCACAGATCAGATTTCTCACATCCTATACTTGGGAAGCACCATAAGTTATTACAATAAATTCTTTTTAAAGACAGTCACTTTTTTCACCCACTCCTAATCAGTAGAAAAGACCTTACAGCATCACTTTGAGAGAAGACATATCTCTTACCATTGTACTAGAATCACTACTGATGCTTCCAGACCTATGACCAGTAACCTTATCCTCCTGCCATTAACTGTCTCTTCCTTCACAGTGTTGTGTGACACACATCAGGGTAAAGGAGGAGAACATGATTGTTGGGTACTGTGAAAACTTGGGTTGGTGGTTGACTGAGGTGTGAGCCCTGGTCAAGAAGCAACCACAATCATTGTCAAGGTGAGGCACAAGCCACCAAGTTGTGCCCACTGTAATTTGCCACTCAAATCTGTGCCAAGAGGATGGGGTTGTGAGGAGCAGGGAAAACAACACAGGAGGCTGGTGGCATAGCTTGAAGAACAGGCCAGGTGTTGCAAGTGTCTTTGCTGTACTTTCAAGTTGGCTATCCCCCACTAGCAGTCACTGCTGTAGAGTGAAGAGATGGCTGATTGAGCTTTGCGTTGAATCGCAGTGCGATTGGCGAGATATTGGTGCGAATGGACCCATTCATGGTTGTGAAGAGCACAAAAGCTTGAATATAGCTCCCCGGCCCAAACCAATGGTCCAGGACCTGAGGGCCACCACTTTGGGGTTCAGAAACTTGCTGCGGCTGGGCCAAGGGGCAGGTACCTGATGTTGAGGAGCATTTTATGTCCCTGAGGCTCCGATCAGGAGTCCAGCAGACTAGCCCTTGGAGTCACTCTGGTGTTCTGGGTTCAAAGGTGAAGTTGCAGGTACAGTTCTCTTCTCACCCAGGGGCAGCAGTTCTTTCAGTGCAGCAGTCCATCAGAGTGGTCGTCCTTCCAGCAGCACAGCAGTCCTTCTTTGTGGCAGAGCATATACTGGTCGGGATGATTACTGAAGATCTGGTGTCTGAGTTCTAATATTTATATCCAGTTGTGCCTTTGAAGTGGGGAAAAACTTCTAGAGGCATGCCTTTGAAATGCACAAGTGCCCTGCCTTACTTATCCTGGCTCTAGACTAACTACAGGTGGTATGCAGCCCTTTGTTTGGAGACAGAGCAGTCTATTCAGGAGTAAGTGAGGCTGGGCCCAGCTCCTTCCTCACATCCTGCCAGTGATTGGTCTGGCATGAAAAGCCTCCCCAGTGTTGGTACTACTGTCTTGGCAGGTACTGACATGCATCTGGGTTGGTCTGCTCATCCACCAATCTGTTGTGACGCAAGGTGGGGTTATACTTCTGAGCTTGTTGCACACTGATTTTACTGAGCCTTGTAATCAAAGCCCCCTGAGCTGTGTGCTATATGCTGTTGCATATGTTGTATTATAAGCCCCAATGGTTAAATTGTAAATATGCCATATAGAGCAATGCTATGCTTGTATCTTTGGTTGTTGTTCATGGAATAGTGGTGCATGTTTGCCATGGCACCTGCTAAGCGGTACTCTGTGAATTGCCAAGATCTCGCAAAATGTCGGCAAGTCATCGTGGCCATCTTGGGTGTGGTGTGCTTGAGCAGACAGTACGTAAACCATGCCCAAAGCACCAGTCCATTTTGCCACATGAGTTTCCCCGCTGGAGTAGCTCTATAATGTGCCAAAAAGAAAATTAACAAAATAACTTATCTTGACTCTGCTTCAGACTCAATTTGCCATTGCCAGCATCTCTGACCATCTACTGCAAAAGAAAAAGGCAAACAATCAATAACTCAGAGCATTAAGGTGCCACCTTGTATTTATTTTAATAGTCAAGCTGCACCTAGAAAGCCTGTTGGAATCATGCATAGAATTCATAAAACAAGGCCAATTAGTATGGACTTGTGTTTACTAACCAGTGAGTGAGACGCTGTCAGTAACCATATTAACATTCTAACCAGGAACTCAGTACTAATCCTACGTGTAAGAGGAGCTTAAACTCAGTACTACTACCAGGCGCAAGAGGTGCGCACATTTCAAGAAAAGATAGAACCAGTGGAGACAACTGGTACTGCTAAGGATAAACTGTGAACCATTCTTGTGCCGATACTTTGGACTAATGAGTTTGTGTATAGCATTTTGAGGGTGTGAAACCAACATTCTCTTAAGCCACATACAGCTGCGTCATACTTGTAATGCAAAAAGGCTAATAATATGACATTACAGTGGTGCTGTAAGGATATTACTCATATGTTACTCCCCTTATAAACATTTGCTGTGTTTTGATGTGTATTATATATATATATATATATATATATATATATATATATATATATATATGATGCCAATTAAAAATGCCTTGATTCCCAAGTAGAGTTTCAGCGCATTTCTTTGTGTGGTGTTAAGTAACATGACTCTCCGTACCTGCTAGCTGAAACCGCCCTGCAGGGTCCGGGGCTCACACAAGTCGGAGGATCGTATGGTGTTTAAATTTGTGAGCCTGACCCGCTCGTGCCTACTTCACTAAGAAAAGGATTATCCTGAGTTAAATTGATGAAAGGATGGCGGTGAGAAAGGGAGGTGAGAGGAGTGATCTCTCCTCTGATCGACTTGGGACTGGGGCGTTTGAAGTGACGTTCAGAAATGTGGTAGTTACCTGTAATTGAAAGTGAAATGCCCGGACATGTGGATGCTGTCATCTTTGGCTGCAGTGCTGGACATATTGAATGGTAAAAAATCTATATGCACTTCAGTCCATATCACACCACAATACTCCATACTGGTGCATTTGGGGCACTGTAGGACTCTAAGACAACAATGCTACGAGAGTCCACCAGAAACAGCTGCGGTCACTTCGTATTTGCATATCTATGACTAAGGCTCAAGGGAGCCGAAACGCGTCAGATGTTACCGCCCCTTCTGCTGCCAATTAAAAATGCCTTGATTCCCAAGTAGAGTTTCAGCGCATTTCTTTGTGTGGTGTTAAGTAACAGGACTCTCCGTACCTGCTAGCTGAAACCGCCCTGCAGGGTCGGGGCTCACACAAGTCGGAGGATCGTGTGGTGTTTAAATTTGTGAGTCTGACCTGCTCATGTCTACTTCACTAAGAAAAGGATTATCCTGAGTTAAATTGATGAAAGGATGGCGGTGAGAAAGGGAGGTGAGAGGAGTGATCTCTCCTCTTATCGACTTGGGACCGGGGCGTTTGAAGTGACGTTCAGAAATGTGGTAGTTACCTGCAATTGAAAGTGAAGTGCCCAGACATGTGAATGCTGTCATCTTTGGCTGCAGTGCTGGACATATTGAACGGTAAAAAATCTATATGCACTTCAGTCCATATCACACCACAATACTCCATACTGGTGCATTCTGGGCACTGTAGGACTCTAAGACAACAATACTACAAGAGTCCACCAGAAACAGCTGCGATCACTTCGTATTTGCATATCTATGACTAAGGCTCATGGGAGCCGAAACGCGTCAGATGTTACCGCCGCTTCTGATGCCAATTAAAAATGCCTTGATTCTCAAGTAGAGTTTCAGCGCATTTCTTTGTGTGGTGTTAAATAACAGGACTCTCCATACCTGCTAGCTGAAACCGCCCTGCAGGGTCCGGGTTTCACACAAGTCGGAGGCTTGTGTGGTATATATATATATATATATATATATATATATATATATATATATATATATATATATATATATATATATATATATATATATATATATATATATATATATATTATCTACTGGCGGTCGCCAGTAGATAGTTATAGTTAAAACCTATTATCCATAGGAAATCCGCGACATTCTATTTGAAATAACGTTGGCGCCGGTTGACGAATCTTCGCGAAAGTTTCCAACTTGTTGGGGCGCTCCGGTCCGCTCCTATCCTGAAAGTCTCGGGGTGATACGTCAAGCGGGGCCGAGAAAAAGGGGGTCCCAAAACGCGTTTTCCCCATTCATTTTTCCATAGGAACCTTTAGTCGCAGCTACAGCCCGAACTGCTGAACGGAATTACACCAAATTTGGCAAAGAGGTAGCCCTTGGTTCAGTGTCGTGCCTTTTGCTTAAATGGTGTAAATCCGTTCAGTAGTTCCTGAGAAAATCAAAAGTAAAGTCACATATATATCTGGGCGGAGCCTAACCACACATGTCATCGTGAGATCTGATTGGCTGTCAGCACTTCATCCTGGAATTGCTGGCAGCCATCTTGGGACCAATATAAATGATAGTACCTCATTGAAATGCATTGTAGTGAATAGAAGATTTTGAGGGTCACCAAAAGGAGAACTATAAAGGGTGATTACATTAGAATTTATTTGTTGATGGTACCATACTAATTTTAGGAATTGTGGTGTATTCTAAGGTGATTTTACCATGTGAAAAACCTTCTGCTGGGATATCATGAATCATGTTTGAGAGAACACTATTTTCTCATGCTTGTCCCATGGAGGTTTGGAAGGTGCTCCAGAAGCTAAAATGAGAGCATATTTTCTGTAAATTCACATTATCTTTCTCACTCATGTGAGAATGAAGTCTGACATTCTCAGTAAAACATGTACATCCAACAAGGGCAGAGACTGTCAGTTGATTCCTTTGTGTTCTACTGCAGCTTCCCAGAGTGTTCTAAAGAACAAATAGAGTGCTAACAGCCTTACTTATGACAAAAGTATGGCACACCTGAAGCCATCTTGATTGGACTAAACTGGTAACACTTAAACAATTTAATTTAAAAAGGAACAAAATGATGGGGTTCATTTTGTCATAGAAATTATGGTTAGTGCTGTAGAAAGAAAAATTAGGACATGTTTCAAGTGTGATCTCAAATATCTTCCTGTTATATTTCAACAGGAGCAGCCTGCCAGTTGATGCCTTTGTGTTCTACTGCAGCTTCCCAGAGTGTTCTAAAGAACAACTAGAGTGCTAACAGCCTTACTTATGACAAAAGTATGGCACACCTGAAGCCATCTTGATTGGAATAAACTGGTAACACTTAAAACATTTAATTTAAAAAGGAACAAAATGATGGGGTTCATTTTGTCATAGAAATTAGGGTTAGTTCTGTAGAAAGAAAAATTAGGACATATTTCAAGTGTGATCTCAAATATCTTCCTGTTATATTTCAACAGGAGCAGCCTGCCAGTTGATGCCTTTGTGTTCTACTGCAGCTTCCCAGAGTGTTCTAAAGAACAACTAGAGCGCTAACAGCCTTACTTATGACAAAAGTATGGCACACCTGAAGCCATCTTGATTGGAATAAACCGGTAACACTTAAAACATTTAATTTAAAAAGGAACAAAATGAGGGGTTCTTTTGAAATAGAAATTATGGTTAGTGCTGCAGAAAGAAAAATTAGGGCATGTTTTAAGTGAGATCTCAAATCCTCTTCTATTTCATTAGAAAATTCTGACATGCAGACTGAAACAATCACTTTCAATACCAGCAGCAGACTACCAGTTAACTCCCTGGTGAGCAGTAGCTTTACTCCAGTGATCTAATGAGCAACTAGAGTGCTAACATTCTGAATTTATGGCAGATGTGAGACACATCTGAATGCCTTCTTGATGGAATCAAAGTAAAAAACTGAAAGCATTTCCTACTGAGGAGACTGCAGTAAATGAAGAAATTAGGAAACTTCATAACAAAGAAGTCTTCCAAGATGGCCACCGGTGAAAAAGAGCCCAAATGTAGCACAAATATTACCCAGATGTAGCCCACATATAGCCCAATGACAAAAGTGTGCAAAACACTTTTTATTTTTAGTTTTTTTGCAGTTTTATGTAGTGCAGACTGGTCAGGTATTGGAGCATTGCATCTTAAAACATGACCCCCTACACTACAAAAACACCACTGCACTACCTTAAACCCTAAAACACTACCCCCAGCATGACCCCCTACACTACACAAGCACCACTGCACTATCCTAAACCCTAAAACACTACCCCCAGCACGACCCCCTACACTACCCAAACACCACTGCACTATCCTAAACCCTAAAACACTACCCCCAGCACGACCCCTACACTACCCAAACACCACTGCACTAACCTAAATCCTAAAACACTACCCCCAGCACGACCCCCTACACTACCCAAACACCACTGCACTACCCTAAAACATGACCCCCTATACTACACAAACACCACTGCACTACCCTAAACCCTAAAACACTACCCCCAGCACGACCCCCTACACTACACAAGCACCACTGCACTACCCTAAACCCTAAAACACTACCCCCAGCACGACCCCCTACACTACACAAACACCACTGCACTAACCTAAATCCTAAAACACTACCCTCAGCACGACCCCCTACACTACTCAAACACCACTGCACTACCCTAAAACATGACCCCTACACTACACAAACACCACTGCACTACCCTAAACCCTAAAACACTACCCCCAGCACGACCCCCTACACTACACAAGCACCACTGCACTACCCTAAATCCTAAAACACTACCCCCAGCACGACCCCTACACTGCCCGAACACCACTGCACTGCCCTAAACCCTGAAACACCAGCCCCTGCATGACCCCCTACACTGCCCGAACACCACTGCACTGCCCTAAACCCTGAAACACCACCCCTAGCAAGACCCCCTACACTGCCCGAACACCACTGCACTGCCCTAAACCCTGAAACACCACCCCTTCACGACCCCCTACACTGCCCGAACACCACTGCACTGCCCTAAACCCTGAAACACTACCCCCAGCATGACCCCCTACACTGCCCGAACACCACTGCACTGCCCTAAACCCTGAAACACTACACCCAGCAAGACCCCTACACTGCCCGAACACCACTGCACTGCCCTAAACCCTGAAACACTACACCCAGCAAGACCCCTACACTGCCCGAACACCACTGCACTGCCCTAAACCCTGAAACATCACCCCCAGCAAGACCCCCTACACTGCCCGAACACCACTGACCTAAACCCTGAAACACCACCCCCAGCACGACCCCCTACACTGCCCGAACACCACTGCACTGCCCTAAACCCTGAAACACTACCCCCAGCATGACCCCCTACACTGCCCGAACACCACTGCTCTGCCCAAAACCCTGAAACACCAGCCCCAGCACGACCCCCTACACTGCCCGAACACCACTGCACTGCCCTAAACCTTGAAACACCAGCCCCTGCACGACCCCCTACACTGCCCGAACACCACTGCACTACCCTAAACCCTGAAACATCACCCCCAGCACGACCCCCTACACTGCCCGAGCACCACTGCACTGCCCTAAACCCTGAAACACCAGCCCCAGCACGACCCCCTACACTGCCCGAACACCACTGCACTGCCCTAAACCCTGAAACACCAGCCCCAGCACGACCGCCTACACTGCCCGAACACCACTGCACTGCCCTAAACCCTGAAACACCAGCCCCAGCACTACCCCCTACACTGCCCGAACACCACTGCACTGCCCTAAACCCTGAAACACTACACCCAGCAAGACCCCCTACACTGCCCGAACACCACTGCACTGCCCTAAACCCTGAAACACTACACCCAGCAAGACCCCCTACACTGCCCGAATACCACTGCACTGCCCTAAACCCTGAAACATCACCCCCAGCAAGACCCCATACACTGCCCGAACACCACTGACCTAAACCCTGAAACACCACCCCCAGCACGACCCCCTACACTGCCCGAACACCACTGCACTGCCCTAAACCCTGAAACACTACCCCCAGCATGACCCCCTACACTGCCCGAACACCACTGCTCTGCCCAAAACCCTGAAACACCAGCCCCAGCACGACCCCCTACACTGCCCGAACACCACTGCACTGCCCTAAACCTTGAAACACCAGCCCCTGCACGACCCCCTACACTGCCCGAACACCACTGCACTACCCTAAACCCTGAAACATCACCCCCAGCACGACCCCCTACACTGCCCGAGCACCACTGCACTGCCCTAAACCCTGAAACACCAGCCCCAGCACGACCCCCTACACTGCCCGAACACCACTGCACTGCCCTAAACCCTGAAACACCAGCCCCAGCACGACCGCCTACACTGCCCGAACACCACTGCACTGCCCTAAACCCTGAAACACCAGCCCCAGCACGACCCCCTACACTGCCCGAACACCACTGCACTGCCCTAAACCGTGAAACACCAGCCTCAGCACGACCCCCTACACTGCCTGAACACCATTGCACTGCCCTGAACCCTGAAACACCAGCCCCAGCACAACACCCTACACTGCCCGAACACCACTGCACTGCCCAAAACCCTGAAACACCACCCCGTGCATGACCCCCTACACTGCCCGAACACCACTGCACTGCCCTAAACCCTGAAACACCACCCCCAGCGCGACCCCCTACACTGCCCGAACACCACTGCACTGCACTAAACCCTGAAACACCACCCCTGCACAACCCCCTACACTGCTCGAACACTACTGCACTGCCCTAAACCCAGAAACACCATCCCCAGCACGACCCCTATACTGCACGAACACCACTGCACTGCCCTAAACCCTGAAACACTACCCCCAGCAAGACCCCCTACACTGCCCGAACACCACTGCACTGCCCTAAACCCTGAAACATCACCCCCAGCAAGACCCCCTACACTGCCCGAACACCACTGCCCTAAACCCTGAAACACCACCCCCAGCAAGACCCCCTACACTGCCCGAACACCACTGCACTGCCCTAAACCCTGAAACACCAGCCCCAGCACGACCCCCTACACTGCCCGAACACCACTGCACTGCCCTAAACTCTGAAACACCACCCCTGCACGACCCCCTACACTGCCCGAACACCACTGTACTGCCCTAAACCCTGAAACCCCACCCCCAGCATGACCCCCTACACTGCCAGAACACCACTGCACTGCCCTAAACCCTGAAACACCACCCCTGCACGACCCCTACACTGCCCGAACACTACTGCACTGCCCTAAACCCTGAAACACCACCCCCAGCACGACCCCCTACACTGCACGAACACCACTTCACCGCCCTAAACCCTGAAACACTACCCCCAGCAAGACCCCCTACACTGCCCGAACACCACTGCACTGCCCTAAACCCTGAAACATCACCCCCAGCAAGACCCCCGACACTGCCCTAACACCACTGCCCTAAACCCTGAAACACCACCCCCAGCAAGACCCCCTACACTGCCCGAACACCACTGCACTGCCCGAAACCCTGAAACACCACCCCCAGCAAGACCCCCTACACTGCCCGAACACCACTGCACTGCCCTAAACCCTGAAACACCACCCCAGCACGACCCCCTACACTGCCCGAACACCACTGCTCTGCCCAAAACCCTGAAACACCAGCCCCAGCACGACCCCCTACACTGCCCGAACACCACTGCACTGCCCTAAACCCTGAAACACCAGCCCCAGCACGACCCCCTACACTGCCCGAACACCACTGCACTGCCCTAAACCCTGAAACACCACCCCCAGCACGACCCCCTACACTGCCCGAACACCACTGCACTGCCCTAAACCCTGAAACACCAGCCCCAGCACGACCCCGTACACTGCCCGCACACCACTGCACTGCCCTAAACCCTGAAACACCAGCCCCAGCACAACCCCGTACACTGCCCGAACACCACTGCACTGCCCTAAACCCTGAAACACCAGCCCCAGCACGACCGCCTACACTGCCCGAAAACTACTGCACTGCCCTAAACCCTGAAACACCACCCCCAGCAAGACTACCTACACTGGCCGAACACCACTGCACTGCCCTAAACCCTGAAACACCACCCCTGCACGACCCCCTACACTGCCCAAACACTACTGCACTGCCCTAAACCCTGAAACACCACCCCTCAGCACGACACCCTACACTGCCCGAACACCGCTGCACTGCCCTAAACCCTGAAACACCACCCCAGCACGACCCCCTACACTGCCCGAACACCACTGCACTGCCCTAAACCCTGAAACACCACCCTCTGCACAACCCCCTACACTGCCGGAACACCACTGCACTGCCCTAAACCCTGAAACACCACCCCCAGCACGACCCCCTACACTGCCCTAACACCACTGCACTGCCCTAAACCCTGAAACATCACCCCCAGCACAACCCCCTACACTGCCTGAGCACCATTGCTCTGCCCTAAACCCTGAAACACTAGCCCCAGCACGACCCCCTACACTGCCCGAACACCACCGCACTGCCCTAAACCCTGAAACACCACCCCCAGCACGACCCCCTACACTGCCCGAACACCACTGCACTGCCCTAAACCATGAAACAATAGCCACAGCAAGACCCCCTACACTGCCCGAACACCACTGCATTGCCCTAGACTCTGAAACACCAGCCCCAGCAAGACCCCTACACTGCCCGAACACCACTGCACTGCCCTAAACCCTGAAACACCAGCCCCAGCATGACCCCCTACACTGCCCGAACACCACTGCACTGCCCTAAACCCTGAAACACCAGCCCCAGCACGACCCCCTACACTGCCCGAACACCACTGCACTGCCCTAAACCCTGAAACACCAGCCCCAGCACCACCCCCTACAATGCCCAAACACCACTGTACTGCCCTAAACCCTGAAACACCACCCCTGCACCGCCCCTACACTGCCCGAACACCACTGCACTGCCCTAAACCCTGAAACACCACCCCTGCACGACCCCCTACACTGCCCGAACACCACTGCACTGCCCTAAATCCTGAAACACCACCCCTGTACCACCCCCTACACTGCCCGAACACCACTGCACTGCCCTAAACCATGAAACACCACCCCTGCACCGCCCCCTACACTGCCCGAACACCACTGCACTGCCCTAAACCCTGAAACACCACCCCCAGCATGACCCCCTTTACTGCTCGAACACCACTCCACTGCCCCAAACCCTGAAACACCACCCCAGCATGACCCCCTACACTGCCCGAACACCACTGCCCTAAACCCTGAAACACCACCCCTGCACGACCCCCTACACTGCCCGAACACCACTGCACTGCCCTAAACCCTGAAACACCACCCCTGCACGACCCCCTACACTGCCCGAACACCACTGCACTGCCCTAAACCCTGAAACACCACCCCCAGCACGACCCCCTACACTGCCCGAACACCACTGCACTGCCCTAAACCCTGAAACACCACCCCCAGCACGACCCCCTACACTGCCCGAACACCACTGCACTGCCCTAAACCGTAGAACACTACCCCCAGCATGACCCCCTACACTACCCGACCACTGCACTACCCTAAACCCTAAAATACTCCCCCAGCACGACCCCCTACACTACCCGAACACGACTGCACTGCCCTAAACCCTAAAACACTCCCCCAGCACGACCCCCTACACTACCCAAACACCACTGCACTGCCCTAAACCCTAAAACACTCCCCCAGCACGACCCCCTACACTACCTAAACACCACTGCTCTGCCCTAAACCCTAAAACACTACCGCCCGCATGACCCCCTACACTACCCAAATACCAATGCACTACCCTAATCCCTAAAACACTACCCCCGCACAACCCCTACACTACCCAAAGACCACTGCACTACCCTAAACTCTAAAACAATACCCCCGCACGACTCCCTACACTATCCAAAGACCACTGCAATACTCTAAACCCTAAAACACGACCTCCTACACTACACAAACACCACTGCACTACCCTAAACCCTAAAAACTACCCCCAGCACAAACCCCTACACTACCCAAACACCACTGCACTACCCTAAACCATAAAACACTACCCCCAGCAGTACCCCCTACGCTACCCAAACACCACTGCACTACCCTAAACCCTAAAACACTACCCCCAGCAGTACCCCCTACACTACCCAAACACCATTGCACTACCCTAAACCCTAAAACACTACCCCCAGCAGTATCCCCTACACTACCCAAACACCACTGCACTACCCTAAACCCTAAAACTCTAAAACACTAACCCCAGGATGACCCCCTACACTACCCAAACACCACTGTACTACCCTAAACCCTAAAACACTCCCCCAGCACGACTCCCTACACTACCCAAACACCACTGCACTACCCTAAACCCTAAATCTACCCCCAGCATGACCCCCTACACTACACAAACACCACTGCACTACCCTAAACCCTAAAACACTACCCCCAGCACGACCCTCTTCACTACCTAAACACAACTGCACAATTTGTTACAGGCGTTGCAACGCAGGCCTGTGGTGCTTACTGGAAGTACCTGGTGGGCTAGTTGGGCCCCAGGGACTCTCAGGATTCAAGGTGACCTAATCCCCCAACTTAAAACGCGCCACAGTGGTGAAGGGAGGGGGCGGGGCCTCAGGTGACATGTGCGCAAACACGCCCTGTGGTGCGTTTTAAGTTGGGGAGTTAATTCCTTTGAATCCTGGGGCCAACTAGCCCACCAGGTACCTTCAGTAAGCACAACAGAGTTGCGGTGCAGAGAGGTGAAAAAGGCACGTGGCCTCGGAACGCCTCTCTGCAACTCAGCTCTGTGGTCCTAACTGTAGGTACCTGGGGGCTAGTTGGGCCCCAGGGACCCTCAGGATTCAAGGGGACTTAATCCCGCAACCTAAAACGCGCCACGGGGCGCGTTTGCACACATGTCACCTCAGGCCCCCTCCCTTCACCACTGTGCAAACGCGCACTGGCTCTGGTTAGTCAGAGTCAGTTACCACCAGTACCCGTCTGAAAAAGTTGTGGGCACAGGATGATTTTGCAACAAGGCCTCTTTCTGCTCCTCTGTTGGTTCTTTCTGCACATCTTTTATTCTTTTGCTTCTTTCTGTGCGTTTTTTCTTCTTTCTTCACATGTCCTACCTCTGTTGGCATAGTTAGAAACTAGCATTTAAAAAACCTTTGAAATTCACTTAAAAAATCATAGGTTTCAGGCACGTTATAGTTAGAAATTAGCATTTAAAAAACCTTTGAAATTCACTGAAAAAACCATAGGTTTCAGGCGCGTTATAGTTAGAAATTAGCATTTAAAAAACCTTTGAAATTCACTGAAAAAAACATAGGTTTCAGGCACGTTATAGTTAGAAATTAGCATTTAAAAAACCTTTGAAATTCACTGAAAAAACCATAGGTTTCAGACACGTTATAGTTAGAAATTAGCATTTAAAAAACCTTTGAAATTCACTGAAAAAAACCATAGGTGATGTAATATGTGACGTCATCAGCAGTGCATTGCGTGGCGCGAGTTATAGTTAGCTGAACTAACTATAACGGGGGAATTTCACGGGTTTTGTACGAGTGCAATGTCCAACTAACTATAACTTTCCCTAAAACCTATGGTTTTTTCAGTGAATTTATATATATATATATATATATATATATATATATCCTTTACCACTTCCGGTTATCTTCTCTTCTCCCGAAAAACGACACTGCAAATCGAAGGTAAGGTTCCAATCTTTTATTGTGTTAGAAAGGCTGCAACGCGTTTCGGTAGGATCCCGTACCTTTCTCACACCTGCAGTGCTGGACATATTGAACGGTAAAAAATCTATATGCACTTCAGTCCATATCACACAACAATACTCCATACTGGTGCATTCTGGGCACTGTAGGACTCTAAGACAACAATACTACGAGAGTCCACCAGAAACAGCTGCAATCACTTCGTATTTGCATATCTATGACTAAGGCTCATGGGAGCCGAAACGCGTCAGATGTTACCGCCGCTTCTGATGCCAATTAAAAATGCCTTGATTCCCAAGCAGAGTTTCAGCGCATTTCTTTGTGTGGTGTTAAGTAACAGGACTCCCCGTACCTGCTAGCTGAAACCGCCCTGCAGGGTCCGGGGCTCACACAAGTCGGAGGGTCGTGTGGTATATATATATATATATATATATATATATATATATATATGTATATATATATATATATATATATATTACCTACTGGCGGTCGCCAGTAGGTAGTTATAGTTACAACCTAGTTTCCATAGGAAAAGCATTTTTTGATTTGCTAATAACTTTGGCGTCGTTTGACGAATCGTTATGAAATTTTGCAAAAAGTTGCACTTTTTAGGTTAGCTCCTATCTTGAAAGTTTGGGGGTGATTTGTCAAGCAGGGGCTGAGAAAAAAGGGGGGTCCCAAAACGCGTTTTCTCCATGTTAATTTCCATAGGAAATTTTGCGACGAGCTACAGCCCGAACTGCTGAACGGAATTACTTCAAATTTGGCAGAAAGGTAGAGCTTGGTTCAGAAAGCGACCTTTTTTTTAAATGGGGTAAATTCAATCAGTAGTTTTTGAGAAATACAAAAAATAAGAGTCAAAAAATCAATTTCCCATAGGAAACTTTGTGCAAGGCTACAGCCGAAACTACTGAACGGAATTACCCCAAATTTGGCAAAAAAGTAGTGCTTGGCTCAGAAAGCAACCTTTTGTAAAATGGTGTAAATCCGTTCAGTGGTTGCTGAGAAATAAGAAAAATAAAAGTTTCGATATTTGGGCGAAGCATAAGTCCCGTGCACGAGCTTCACTGTGATTGGCTGCGAACACTCCAAACCAGGAAGTGTTGGCAGCCATTTTGTGGCTCGGTAGAAGCGAGTCACTAGAAAACAGAGAAACAAAGGTATAAAACAAGAGAAGGGGGCAGGGTAGAAACACCGTGACCCCCTAGGCCTGCTCAGGGGGTCCCAGAAGGACCCCAGGGCAAAAAAAAAACATGTTTTATAAAAAAAAAAAATCAGCGCAATTTGTGCTGAGGTCGCGAGTTCCCGCGTTTTATTTTAATGAGGTCCCCGGGTGGGCTAGGTCCCGCTGGCATTTCTTAAAAAATAATAGCTGGGGGTCGCTGGGGCTGCGGGGGCCCGCTGGGGTCCCCGCAGCCCCGGGGCTTCACTCATGTTGGGAGGGGGTTGCGCGGCCCCTCTCCTGGAGCCCTACATGTGCTTATAGCTTTGGCGTCGTTTGACGAATCTTTACGAAATTTTCAAAAAAGTTTCTCTTTTTTGATCAGCTCCTATCTTGAAAGTTTGGGGGTGATTGGTCAAGGAGGGAGCTGAGAAAAAAGGGGAGTCCCAAAATGTGTTTTCTCAATGCATTTTCCATAGGAAACTTTAGACAAGGCTACAGGTCAAACTGCTGAACGGAATTACGCCAAATTTGTGAGGGAGAAAGATTGTGGTCGAGAAAGCGCGTTTTGTTGAAATGGTGTAAATCCGTTCAGTAGTTTTTGAGAAATATCAAATTTTACAGATATCGATATTTGAGAATTCTGACATCTGATTGGCTGAGGGTTACGAGCACGAGCTCGCGGCTCATTGGCTGTGAACGGTTGAAACTAGGAAGTGTTGGCAGCCATTTTGTGACTTAGTCCGTCAGCTCGCATCTCTCCGTGTAGAAGCCATCGGGTGTGTAGTTTTACCTCTGCGAGGCAACACTGGCATCTGTGTCTGTGTAAGATACTCCTTTCAGGCTGCCTCTTCCCACATCACGAGGTCGCGGCTATGCCTTTAGAAGCCAGTCCGTTGGCTCAGAGCTCTGTGAGTTAGTCTGTCGGCACGACCCTCTACACAACCCAAACACCACTGCACTACCTAACTAAACACTAAACCACTACTGCCAGCACGACCCCCTACACTACAGAAACACCACTGCACTACCCTAAACCCTAAAACATTACCCCAGCATGACCCCCTACACTACCCAAACACCACTGCACTACGTAACTAAACACTAAACCACTACTGCCAGCACGACCCCCTACACTACAGAAACACCACTGCACTACCTTAAACCCTAAAACACTAACCCCAGCACGACCCCTACACTACAGAAACACCACTGCACTACCCTAAACCCTAAAACATTACCCCAGCACGACACCCTACACTACCCAAACACCACTGCACTACGTAACTAAACACTAAACCACTACTGCCAGCATGACCCCTACACTACAGAAACACCACTGCACTACCTTAAACCCTAAAACACTACCCCGAGCACAACCCCCTACACTACAGAAACACCACTGCACTACCCTAAACCCTAAAACATTACCCCAGCACGACCCCCTACACTACCAAAACACCACTGCACTACATAACTAAACACTAAACCACTACTGCCAGCATGACCCCCTACACTACAGAAACGCCACTGCACTACCTTAAACCCTAAAACACTACCCCCAGCACGACCCCCTAAACTAAAGAAACACCACTGCACTACCCTAAACCGTAAAACGCTACCCCCAGCACGACCCTCTACACTACCCAAACACCACTGCACTACCCTAAACCCTAAAACACTACTCACAGCAGGACCCCCTACACTACATAAAGACCACTGCCCTACCCTAAACCCTAAATGTACCCTCAGCACCACCCTCTACACTACACAAACACCACTGCACTACCGTAAACCCTAAAACACTACCCACAGCAGGACCCCCTACACTACACAAACACCACTGCACTACCCTAACCCATAAAACACTACCAGTCCATTGGCTCACAGCTCTGCGTTTGCAAGCCGACAGCCCGTAGCTCTCTCTGTGCGAGCCGAGCCCACGGGCCGTAGCTCTCCCTTTGCGAGGCTTCCCGATGGCCCGCAGGTCTCCCTGTGCTAGCCGGATCGCAATTGTCAGTCTGCGAACCGATATTGGGAATATAAGGTGGCTCTAAAAAGAGTCTTTGTGTTTATTAGTTGGAGCTACATATAATCATGAGGTCAGGGAGTTGGAGATGCAAACAGGTTTTAACCAAAGGGAGTAATTGGTGCCACTTCAATCCTCTCTGTCCAAACCATTTAATGTCCACATTTTGTAAACCTAGGTCTAAGTCAATACGTCTCTGTTCTGCATACCTCTTGCACCAGAAAACATAGCTATGTCCTACGATCCACACTAGCATTTTGAAGGTGTAGCTGGAAGATATGGATAGATGTCTGTAGCTCATGCAGTCCGTTCGTAGAATAAGAGATATGTTTAAAGATGGGGAACTACTTTTTTTCTCATACAAAACGATAACTGATTGGGAGATGAAAAACATTGTTTACTAAAAAGTAGGGTGCATATTAGTTTGTCGAAAAGCATCTTTGTCATTGGTTAACAAAAAGCAGTTTCAACGTAGAGTTCATATGATAGGATAAAATTTGCTCAGTTCAACCACACCTGCTACTTGCATTTGGAAGGCACTGTTCGAACTTAAAACAATGATGAACTTTTAACCTGCATGTGCCCTTAAATGTTCGAGAAAATGTTGCAAAAAATATCGTTAGGTTTGAAAAAATTATGAACTTTTAACCTGCACGTGTCGTAGAATGTTCTAGAAAGTTTGTTGATAGAAGACGTTGAACTTCTCACCTGTATGTGTTCTTAAATTTTTAAGAAACTGTTTATATGGAAAGTTCAAAAATAACCAATAGAGAGAAGTTTTGCAATTTGAAAAATAAAGGAACTATTCTGATTTGTTCTTTACATGTATTTATGTGTGGAGCAACAGGGAAATTGTGCCATTACTGATTCCATTCTTGATGAGAGCGGTGCATTACATGTACTGTGTGACATAGAAAGAATTGCAAATTTGGCAGGGAGAAAGGTCTTGGTGCAGAAAGCGCTGTTTTGTGGAAATGGTGTAAATCCGTTCAGTAGTTTTTGAGATATTAAAGGAAAAAAAGATTTATATCTCTGGACTGTGCCTAACTCCCGAGCACGAGCTTGCCTCTGATTGGCTGCTAACAATTCAAACCAGGAAGTGTTAGCAGCCATCTTGTGCCTCGCATCAAGTGAAAATATAAAAGAAAAGTCCCGGGGGCAATTTAATATACCGGAGCTCTGTCTGTGGGAGATACCGCTTTCACGCTGCATCTCCCTACATTAGCAGGTAACGCACCCTTTTCCACCATCAACAGTATACCTCCAACAATATGCTTGGGCCCGATAGTCTGCCTCTGCGAACCACTTGTCGGCTCACAGCTCTTCGGGTGCGAGTTCTCGGGCCCGCAGTTGTATCTGTGAAGCCAATACTGGAAATATACCGGAGGTGTCTCTCTGCGAGATACGCTCTTCACGCTCCCTCTCCCCACATCAGTGTTCCGCAGCTATCCCTTTGGAAGCCGATGGCCCGCACCTTTCCCTATACTAGTCGGCCCGCAGGTGTTCCTCTGTGAGCCGGCCCGCAGCTCTTCCTCTGCGAACTGACGGGCCGCGGTTCTCCCTCTATGAGCCTGCTAGTCGGCTCGCAGTTCTTCATCTATGAGCCAGACCGCCGGCTCTTAAGTCTCTGAGAACAGATGTAATAGAGGCAACGATCATGCAGGTTGGACACCCAACACTTCTCCGACATCCCCCAGTAGGAGCTCCTTGTCCACCATCTCCCCTCACCCCCACCCCCACAAACAAATGTGACAGTCACGTTAGGTTGGAGAAATAAGAATCTTAGTCATGTATTGATTTACATATAAAAACATTTTATTAAAACAAAACAACAACAAATAAAACTATGTACAGCCATGTCGTGTCATCGCTGGAACATTTGTGAATCACAGCCTGTAAGACAAAAAGAAAGATAAGATGGTGCGTCATGCGTCCAGCAAAGGAGTAAGAGAAAGAGAGAAAGAGTGAGGGAGAAAGAGAGAAACAAAGAATAAGTGAGAGAGAGAGGAAGACAAAGAAATAGAGAAAGAGTGAGAGAGTGAGAGAGAGAAAGAGAAATAGTGTGAGAGAGGAAGAGAGAGAGAAAGAGTGAGAGAGAGGAAGAGAGAGAGAAAGAGTGAGAGAGAGGAAGAGAGAGGAAGAGTGAGAGAGAGGAGAGAAAGAGTGAGAGAGGAAGACAGACAAAGACAGAGAAAGAGAAAGAGTGAGAAAGAGAAAGAGTAAGATACAAGGAAAAGAGAGAGAGAGAAACAGTGTGAGAGAGAGGTAGAGAGAAGGGGAGAAAGAGAGAGAGAAAAAGTGAGAGAGAGGAAGAGAGAGAAAGAAAGAATGAGAGAGAGGAACAGACAGAGAAAGAGAGAAAGTGTGAGAGAGAGAGGGAGTGTTGACACTGGAGATAATCTTCGCAGCTTACCTTTGTGCCTCCGGTGTGTCTCCAACCACATGCCGGGACATAGTGCACTCTTAAGTTTAGTGATCTGAAAGATAGTATAGAATTAGTAATTGCAGAGTACATACAACTGCACACGCCTAATTATCTGTTTTGGCAATGCGCACTCAGGCTGCTGCAGCCCATCCACTCCCACTGCTCGGAGGTGTCTGTGCGCTCTTGTGCCCCCAGGCTGCTGCACACTATCCACTCCCACCGCCCAGAGGTGACTGCCCGCTGCTGCGGAAAGAAGTATCTCTGCTCACCTTCCGCCACCGGTGTGTGTGTAAGAGGGTGCACCACGTGCTGAAGCAACTTTGTCAGGCGTTGTCAGGATGGCCACGCATCATCGTAGTTTGTACACGTGTTCAGCTGTGGTGGTGTGGGGGAGGGACGTTGATTTGTGAATCACAGCCTGTTAGATAGAAAGCAAGATAGGATTGTGCGTCATTCGTCCATCAAAGGAGAGAGAAAGAGAGAGAGAGAGAGAGAAAGAAAGAGTGAGAGGAAGACAGAGAGAAAAAGAAAGAAGGAGTGAGAGGAAGACATAGAGAAAGAGAGAAACAGTGGAAGTGACAGGAAGAGAGAGAGAAAAAGAAAGAAAGAGTGAGAGGAAGACAGAGAGAAAGAGTGAGAGAGACGAAGAGAGAGAGAAACAGTGAGAGACAGAAAGAGAGAGAAAGAGTGAGAGAGAGGAAGAGAGAGAGAAAGAGTGAGAGAGAGGAAGAGAGAAAGAGTGAGAGAAAGGAAGAGAGAGAGAGAAAGAGTGAGAGTGAGGAAGAGAGAAAGTGTGAGAGAGAGGAAGACAGAGAAAGAGAGAAAGAGTGAGATACAAGGAAGAGAGAAAGAGAGAAACAGTGTGAGAGAGAGGAAGAGAGAGAGAAACAGTATGAGAGAGAGGAAGAGAGAGAGAAAGAGTGAGAGAGGAAGAGAGAGAAAGAAAGAATGAGAGAGAGAGGAAGAGACAGAGAAAGAGAGAAAGAGTGTGAGAGAGAGAAAGGAAGAGATAGAGAGTGAGAGAGAGAGAAAGAGTGTGAGTGACAAAAAGGAAGAGATGGAGAGGGAGAGTGAGTGTTGACACTGTAGAGAAAATCCTCACAGCTCACCTTTCTGTCACCGGTGTGTCTCCAACCACGTGCCGGGATATAGGGCAGCCCTCAAGCTTAGTCATCTGAAACATAAAAATGGAATCAGTAATGGATGAGTACATACAACTGCGTATGCCTAAATCGCTGTCCCGCCTTTGTGTATCCAGGCTAGTGCACTCCATCCACTCCCACTGCCCAGAGATGTATGACAGCCGCTGTGCACCCAGGCTGCTGCACCCCATGCACTCCCACTGCCCGGAGGTGACTGTGTGCCGCTGCGCACCCAGGCTGCTGCACCCCATCCACTCCCACTGCCCGGAGGTGACTGTCTGCCGCTGCGCAAACAAGCCTCTCTGCTCACTTTACACCACCGGCGTGTGTCGAAGAGGGTCCACCACGTGCCGAAGAAACCTCCTCACTCGTTGTGTACACGCGGAGAGCGGAGCTCACAATTTAGGTTGTGTTGATTGCAGGATGGCCACGCTTCATCGCAGGCCTGCAAGACAAAAAGCAAGATAAGATTGTGCGTCATGCGTCCATCAAAGGAGAGAGAAAGAGAGATAGAGAGAGAAAGAAAGAGTGAGAGGAAGACAGAGACAAAAAGAAAGAAAGAGTGAGTGAGAGGAAGACAAAGAGAAAGAGAGAAAGAGTGAGAGAGACGAAGAGAGAGAGAAACAGAGAGAGAGAGGAAGAGAGAGAAAGAAAGAATGAGAGAGAGAGGAAGAGACAGAGAAAGAGAGAAAGAGTATGAGAGAGAGAAAGGAAGGAAGAGACAGAGAGTGAGAGAGAGAGAGAGAGAAAGAGTGTGAGTGACAGAAAGGAAGAGATGGAGAGGGAGAGTGAGTGTTGACACTGTGGAGAAAATCCTCACAGCTCACCTTTCTGTCACCGGTGTGTCTCCAACCACGTGCCGGGATATAGGGCAGCCCTCAAGCTTAGTCATCTGAAACATAAAAATGGAATCAGTAATGGATGAGTACATACAACTGCGTATGCCTAAATAGCTGTCCCGCCTTTGTGTATCCAGACTAGTGTACCCCATCCACTTCCACTGCCCAGAGGTGTCTACCCGCTGCTGTCACCCAGGCTGCTGCACTCCATCCACTCCCACTGCCCAGAGGTGTATGACAGCTGCTGCGCACCCAGGCTGCTGCACCCCATGCACTCCCACTGCCCGGAGGTGACTGCGTGCCGCTGCGCACCCAGGCTGCTGCACCCCATCCACTCCCACTGCCCAGAGGTGACTGCCCACCGTTGCGCAAACAAACCTCTCTGCTCACCTTACACCACCGGCGTGTGTCGAAGAGGGTCCACCACGTGCCGAAGAAACCTCCTCACCCGTTGTGTACATGCGGAGAACGGAGCTCACAATTCAGGTTGAGTGTTGATTGCAGGATGGCCACGCTTCATTGCAGGCCTGCAAGACAAAAAGCAAGATATGATTGTGCGTCATGCGTCCATCAAAGGAGAGAGAAAGAGAGATAGAGAGAGAAAGAAAGCATGAGAGGAAGACAGAGAGAAAAAGAAAGAAGGAGTGAGAGGAAGACAGAGAGAAAGAGAGAAACAGTGAGAGTGAGAGGAAGAGAGAGAGAAAATGAAGGAAAGAGTGAGAGGAAGACAAAGAGAAAGAGAGAAAGAGTGAGAGAAGAAGAGAGAGAGAAAGAGTGTGAAGGAGAGAAAGGAAGAGATAAAGAGGGACAGTGAGTGCTGTGTCTCCAACCAAGTGCCGGGACCTAGTGGAGCCCTCAAGCTCCCACATCTAAACATAGTACAGAATTAGTAATGGGAGAGTATATACGACTGCGTACGCCTAAATCGCTGTGCCGCCTTTGTGTATCCACTCCCGCTGCCCAGACGTATTTGCCCACCGCTGCGCACCCAGGCCTCACTGCTCACCTTTTGCGGACAGGGCACCCTCCGCATCATGCAGTCCCGCTCCGCAGGCCAACAGGTCTCACATTTGGTGCTGCGTCTTGATTTTGCCATGCCAGAGGACATACTAGTGCACCTATCATCATCGCAGGTTGCACACCCGCTCAGTCCTTGCGGTGCCACTAACTCAGTGAACAGTGAGGCCACGCACGTGGTGGTAGGCCTCCCTGTTCGGTGGCTCAGGCCTACACTGCGGTCCAGCAGGGCACACAAAACCTGAGCTGTCCAGACCACCGGGACGGGCCATCACCGCATGCTGTACACCCGCTCAGCAGTTACGGTACCCGTACCTCAGTGGACCGAAAGTAACCGTCCCATGCCGGTGTGCCTGTGTCGGCCGCAGTGCATCCGGTGCGAGCAACTCTGAAATGGCGTCGAGCACGTGCGCCCAGTCTTTTTTATTGGCAGGGTCACGTGTCCTGTGACGCCTGTGCTGGATGGGTGTGGTGTGGGTGTATACTAGCTGTGAGGGAGTGGCTGTGGCGTACTGACATCTAGGGTGTGACCAGCAGATCACTGCAATGAAAATCTGGGCCATGTAGCGTTGTTGTCCTTCCCTGTAAGCGTAAGCGGAGTGGGCTGGCCTGGCGTATGCCAGTTCTGCGTAAGGCTGTGAAGAATGACTCCGGAGCTATGGGCGTGGCTCCATCGTGAGCTGTATGCGGGATCAACTGATGCGTCACTGTTGCCAGATTGGGCTAGATCACGCACAATTGGGCTATATTTTTCCCGGTTGTGCGGTAAAATTTAGGTTTGTGCTAGTTGCCAGATTATAAATATATATACAGCGCTCCAGCAAACTAGTATGTTAAAGCGCTTTATTAGACAAATATTTACTTGGCAGCCTGCTGCAACATCAATTCCAATCCATTCACCGCCTGCTTGACGATGTCCCTGCCCCTCCTTCCTTAACCTGTTGCGTGCTTCTGTCGGCCAACGGCCGCCGCGAGCACTACCTCTGTAGTGCAGCGCACGTCCGTTGGCCGACGCGGCCCCGCCCACTCCGCTAAACTGCCGCACCGCGGCGGAATTGCCGCCGCGGTTAAGCGGTTAAAGTAGCACTATTGGGCTAGTTTGGGCTACTTTTTGGTTGTCTTTGGGCTACAGAATGCTTAAAAAATCTTGCAACACTGGCATGCCGGTGTTCTTGATGTAGTGTTGCTGTCACCCGGGTCGCAAGCGTCAATGTGTCACTCTGTGAGCCAAGTCCCTGAACATGGCCAATATGGAAGGTACGGGGAATCACTGACCCTACATTCATCCATAGTTCCACACAAGAAAGATGGTGGACATGACACATCTGTGTGGGTGTGAATGTTTATTGCACATTCAGTGGAGTATTGCAGCTGTAGCAATACTGGGCCATGCAAAATCCAAATTTCAGTTTTTGGGACATGGAGGGCAGCCAATTAGAGACAAGCTCGTTGTCGGAGTTAGGGTGCGCCAACATATGTACTTATACAATCACTCCGCCAATCCCCACGCACTTATAAATTCACTATACACTCTCCTTGCAGTACTCTAATCATCCAGTCTCTACGTACGTACTTGTACAATGACCAAGACAAAGTTACATAACCAAAGTTTTCTCCCACTGTCAAAGGTATGTTGGTTGCATACGCTGTCCAGAGCACAACGTAATGTGGTAGGGCCCAGGGGCAGCATGTTGCGTACATAATGAACACACGGACACAGATAGATAGTAGAACTGGGTACGAGCACGTGCACTCAACTCCTTTTTATTACCAGGGTCACATGTCCAGTGACGTCTGTGCTGGATGCGTGTGGGGTGAGTGTAAGCCAGCCCTCCGGGAATGGTTGGTGCTGGTAACAAGTACAACAGTAATCATCAGATCACACACAGAGATTCAATCATAAAGGGTCCATGACTTGTGCTACTCTAAGTTAGGGGCACCAGATCTGAAATCATACACAAAATATTCTGTCATAAAAGGTCCATCAGTTGTGGTGGACTGAGGTAGAAGCATCAGAAGCATTCCGCGTGTGCACAGCTAGCGATGATGCATGCGTGTTCCGTGCGGGCCGCACTGGGAGCAATGTGTCATGCCTACTAGACTCTGTCATCTGGAATCGCGACTCAATCTGAATTGTGAGCCCTGCTGTCCGCAGTGTAGATCGAAGGCAGTAGTCAGCACAGACATCGAGGAAAGCTTTCTGTCACTTCCTCTTGAGAAAATTCAATGACATAGAGTACAATTCTCTGTCCAATTAATAAATCAAGACTGAATTCAAATTGTGAGCTCTGCTGTCCGCAGTGTAGACTGCCATTCAGTGTTCCTTTGGACTTGCAAGATGAATTTGGTCAGTGTACCAAAGCTATAATTGATATCAAAAAAGTTGTTGAAGCAAGGATACTAAAAGGATATTATGTAGGTTTAAGGGTACGTGGCGATGACTTATGGTGCAGTGAGCTAGTGACACCTGAAGCACTCAGCGTGTGCGCATCCTGCGATGATGCGTGGTCCGTGTGGGCCGCACTGGTAGCAATGTCTTTTGTTTAATGAATTCTGCCTTAATAAGGCCACGTGGCATTTACTTGTGGTGCACTGAGTTAGTGGTACCTCTGCCGCTCAGCGTGTACGCAGCCTGCGACAATGCCTGGTCCGGGCGGGCCGCACTGGGAGCAATGCGTCATGCCTACTGGACTCCGTCATCTGGAATCGCGACTCAATCTGAATTGTGAGCCGTGCTGTCCGCAGTGTAGATCGAAGGCAGTAGTCTGTACAGACATAACTGTGCAGTGCTGTGCCGCTGTGTTCCCAGGGGGCTTGTGTCGCGGAGGCCCGCGGTCATGGCGGCAGCCACGTGGCAGGGTGAGGGTTGCTGCTCTGGCAGACGTGTTGGCTTTCACACAAGTGAACCATGCCCAGAACCCCGGCCTATTTATTCACACTTCTACGCTTGGACCAGCCCAGTGCGCTTCCGCTTACAGGGTGCGACGACACAGGTTCATGACCGAGATCTTCCCCACTGCCTGAGGTAACATGGTTGCGTCCACTGTCCATAACACTACAAGCACCAGATGTTTTTGGATCGACAGCAGATATGTTTAATGAACATCATAGTTAGAAATTAGCATTTAAAAACCTTTGAAATTCACTGATAAAACCATAGGTTTCAGGGACGTTATAGTTACAAATTAGCATTTAAAAAACCATAGAAATTCACTGAAAAAACCATACGTTTCAGGGACGTTATAGTTACTTGCACATTTCACTCGTACAAAACCATAGAAATTCGGCCGTTATAGTTAGTTGAGCTAACTATAACTCACGCCCCACAATGCACTGCTGATGACGTCACATATTACATCATTCATGACATGGTCAGTGACATCACTGATGACATCACTGATGACCTCTCAAATGACATCACTGAAGACATCACTGATGACATCATCCAGTGAAAATCTGATGCACCTCCTCATACCTTAATAAAACATTTGATACACCCATTCTAAAAATACAGACTACCATTTTCGAAACAATACAGACACCAATACCAGTTACTACATACGCACGCACTGATTCCTAGGTCTACACACACATCCACTCATTCACCCATAAAGTCACTCATACATGCAGTCACTCATCAATACAACACTATCATATGCACTCATACACCTATACAGACAATCACACACTGCCACATATCCAGAGTTACTCACACACCTAGTCAGTCATGCAAAGAATCAATCATACTTCCATTTACTCACCTATACAGTTATACAGACACCACCTCACTTATTCATACAGATACTAACACATAATTACTCTCTTATAGAATCACTGATACAAATACACATTCATCCATGCAGCCACTCTCACAATTACTGACTCTCACATATAGTTATTTATATACACCCTCACTCACATATACTGCCTTTTACATATGTACTTACTTGCACATGTACCACTGAGACATCCATTCACTCACCAACACACCCATACACAGACTCACCCACCCATACAGCTGTTTCCACATGCACTCTTGAACACATACACCCAGTGAATCAACCACACACACACTTAGGCAGCCATACAAATACTCAGGCAAGCAATCAATAACCCATATAGACACTCATGCAGCTACTCACCAACCCATGCAGCAGCTTACACAACAACAGACAGACTGATACAGACTTTCACACAGTTTAGTCACTAACCCATGCATTTAGAAAGACACATTTAATCACTCACGTATACAGTCAGTCATGTACCTACTAAATCCTCCATACAGACACTTATACACCCACTCATTCTTCAATACAGCTTGGCATATATATAAATCAAATTTAAACTTTACAGAAACACACAGTCACTGGATGATGTCATCAGTGATGTAATTTGAGATGTCATCAGTGATGTCATCAGTGATGTCACTGACCATGTCATGAATGATGTAATATGTGACGTCATCAGCAGTGCATTGTGGGGGTGTGAGTTATAGTTAGCTCAACTAACTATAACGGCCGAATTTCTATGGTTTTGTGCGAGTGAAATGTGCAAGTAACTATAACGTCCCTGAAACCTATGGTTTTTTCAGTGAATATATATATATAAATATATATATATATTTATACACATATATATATATATATATATATATATATACACATACATATTATATATCTGGAGTCCACCACTTTCCTGGGGGCCTTCCTGGAACAGATTATTTGACACAACCCCATCCAGCAAACAACTGCCAGGTGTGCCTTCATGATTGCTTCAGTTAATCACAGGATGTAATTTAGTGGTTTTACAGGAGTGGGGTTACACAAGAAGTTATTCCACGTCCTTCTCTTGACTGATGACTGCTTCATGTTTTCAAGGTTCAACTGTTCTCATTAAGAAATCTCCACATTGAACACCCAGGATCTCCTCCCCAGTACCTCAGCTTTCTTTCTTGTTGAGCTTAACATACACAAAAGGGCGTAGCAGGGCAGGAAGACTAGGGGGGGTGAGCTTCAGATTTTCCAACAATTACGCAGGCATATCATGTTAATTATTATTTGAGGAGCTATGCATGAGGTGTGCTTAAGGGCCAGCGGAAGGGAAAGGGGTGTGAATTGTGAGGGGTACTTAAAAACAGCATTTTGTAAAATACCCATGTTTTAGGACCTTCAAAACAGAACAGTGTGTGTGTGTGTGTGTGTGTTTTTGTTTGACTATTTAAAAATCCCTGGTGAAATCCGATAGACAGATTACCATACATGACTGAAAGCTCCTGTACCTAACTATTTACTGAATAATACATTTATTAGGGGGATGTAACACCCCAAACACCCCCCTGAAACTATGCCCCTGCATACACAAGTAAGAGGGTAGAGACAGTGGAGTTGACCCACATCGGCTCTGTGAGGTCACGCCGCAGACTAAGGTAAGATATATCAACATCTAGGGGTGTGCCCAAATGATGCCACTATACCTGAGCCTGAAACAAGTTAAACATAAATGTGGTATATTGTGGGAAAAGATTATACGCAAATTAGTACCGCAATGACTACTTCAATTAGTCACTAATATGTAGTGTGATTTTAAAGTACATGATTTATTTTACTCATTGGTGGCATAATAATCTTCACTCTTGGAACTGGTTCCTGGGGTATGCATTTAAAATTAGAATTAAACATCAACGTAAACACAGAAAAGAAAGAAAAGGAAAGCAATCGACAAAATTTTAGACACAACAAAATAAATGTTACCACTAGAATCTTGCCTCAGTCTTCCAGTTGCTTTGAACAATGTGGCGGCGCTCCTTATTTACTGTGCAGTCCACATAGGAGGTAGTCCTTTAAATGGCCTCACATGGAGGACATACCTCTCCTCTATTGCTTAGGTATGTATCCAAAACGTTTTTGGTGTATTCAAGATTGGATAGCTCCTCCTCCGAAAGAAAATGTTGATGCGATTTGGCCCTTTTTATTGTGGGCCTCTTTAAGACAATGGAAAAAGGAAGTACCAAATGATTAGATAAAATATACACTGTAAATTGGCTACGGGTGCTAATAAGATTTTTTGTGCACCTTGTGATAAAAAAGAGGTACTGGTACCTAAGGGTATAGTACATGCAAAGCTGAATATAAAAGGTTAAAACTATGTCACCTATACATCTATCATTATAACCTCTACACCCACTCTCTCATTTATCCCAAACGCCATACCACTACTATGTTCCCCAAAATAACCCTTTCTTGACTCTCTCTTACTCTACCCCTCCTTGCATTTTCTGACACCTCCTTTACTGTACCGATCCCCCAAAACAAACCTTTCTAAACTCTTCCCTCTGACTCTTCCCCTCCAAAAACCCTTTTACTCATCCAAAAGCCTCCTCCTACTGCTATTACCTAAAAAAAGAAATCCTTCACTCTTCCATCCCTCCACTATCCTTTTCATTCAAAATAACAGACTAGCATGTTCACTTCTCTAATTCCATATTCCACTATACTAATTCACCACTAATCCTTTATGGGTTCCAGAGTAGCGTGCTACTCGCCAATATAGCGTTTCAACCCTCATCAGGGTTACAAGCGCTATATAAATGCAAACCTTTTTTCATTTTTTACCCCTCCCTTACCCTTCTCAATCCAAATAACTGACTAACATATCCACCACTCAAATTACTTCATATTTCACTATACTAATTTTCAACACTAATCCTTTATGGGTTCCGGAGTAGCCTGCTACTCGCCAGAAAAGCGCTTCAACACCCCATCCGGGGTAACAGGCGCTATATGAATGCAAACCTTTCTTTCCCTTCTATCCCGCCGCTATCCTTCTCACTCCAAATAACTGACTAATATCCACCACTCAAATTACTTTCATATTTCACCATACTAATTCACCACTAATCCTTTATGGGTTTCCGGAGTAGCGTGCTACTCGCCAAAAAAAAGCGATTCAACACCCCATCAGGGGTTAGAAGCGCTATCTAAATACAAACCTTCTTTCCTCTTCTATCCTTCTGCTATCCTTCCGAATCCAAATAACTGACTAACAGATCCACCACTTAAAATTCACTTGCATGTTTCACTATACTAATTCAACACTAATCCTCTATGGGTCCCGGAGTAGCGTGCTACTCGCCGAAAAAGCGCTTCGACACCTCGTCAGGGTTAGTAAGAGCTATACAAATGCAATTACAATACAATACAATATGTTCTTTAGCAGTTTCCACCAAAGGGTGGCAAGCTATCATGCAGGCCCAGCAATTGTGATGAACTTCAGCTGTAAATGGAGTGTCGTGAAATTGGTGGTCTGAAAGTGCATATGGTTTATGGCAGAGGTGTTGCATGCTCATCATTGCCCTGGAACCCTTGTGCAGGGCAGTCAGTGCACGGTGCATATTTAGTAAAAGTGCTCGAGTGGATGTGGTTATTGGCAGTGACATTATCCACTGGAAAGTCACCTTAGTCACCTGATAGCATGGTTGGCTATTGGTGTTTAGATGTTCAGGTGTACAGGGTACTTGCACATGGGTCTGTCGAGAGAAACGCAGTTTCTCATTATCAGTGTTTGGACTGTGCTAGTGGAGACGCGCATGGGACACAAAAGAATTATAATTAAACCTTGCCATTCAGGAACTTACATGAGTGGTTGACCCAGTCAAGGTTGTGGTCCGGAGAGGCAAAAGCCTTCGTCTGCTAGTTATCTGCCTGGCAGACTTCTGATAAAATGAGAGCTGCGAAGTGCTAAGGTAAGAGTTGCAGATAGTCTGACAGTGATGGCCCATCCAGTCACCCCGAAGCTCCTCACTGTGTGTGGCTGTTTGGGAGGAATACACAAGCCAACTGTTGACTCCACCCAGTCATGTTACACAGAGTCAGGCTTCAGGCACCAAATGGCTATAGCAAGAAAATTCCAACTTTCTAAAAGTTGCATTTTCAAATTGTAATTTAAAATCCGAGCTCACCATAAGTTACAATTTGTCATTACAAGTCCAGGGACACCAAACAAAAAGGGGTTACCTGTTTACATGTAGAAATTACACTTATACAATGTAACAAGTTAACTCCAATGTTATACTGTGAGAGAGGTAAGCCTTACAGTAATTGAAAACGTGGTTAAGAGTTATTTCACTACTAGGACATGTAAAGCTTAACAGTACATGTCCTACCTTTTAAATACATTGCACCCTGCCTTCAGGGTGTTTTCAGAGCCTACCCTAGGGGTGACTTATATGCATTAAAAAGGAAGATTTGGGCCAGGCAAAAGGTTTACTTTGCTAGGTGGAAAAGGCGGTTTAAAACTGCACACACACAGGCTGAAATGGCAAGCGTGAGACATGTTTTAAGTGCTACTTAAGTCGGTGGCGTAATCAGTGCTGCAGGTCCACTAGTAGCAGTTACAGGCCCTGGGCACAGGTAGTGACATTCTACTAGAGACTTATTATTATTATTTTTTTTTCATGTTATTAAACATAAACCTAGCACATTGTATACATTTCTTGGGCAGATACATGCTTATCCACTTTGCATGAAAACAGGAAAATACATAGCAGCGTCCAAAACCTCATTGAGGGCATTAATAAATTTAACATTGGTCTCATATAATAATCTTCCAATTACAATCAAACAACGTGTCCGGTTGAACTGAAATTACAACTTCTGATCCATTGTGTGCGTGTAGTGTAGCCTATTAATACTTGGGCCTTACATGCCTTGCTTGCATCAGGGCGCATGTGTAGTGCACGTGGCATCAATAGGGTGTGCGAGTAGATATGCTTTGAGGGGGTCCCATATATCCCTAGGGCGCGAAGTTAAAGGGAGGAGCTCAGCATATGTGAATGTTTGTTCCTGCCAAAATACCATATCCCTGATCCATTTCTTAAACTTGGGCGCCCTGCCCCGTCCCCATCTACATGCTATTCTCCTCTTGGCCAACAAAAGAACAAATGACACAAATCACCGATGTACCACATCTAAATTGTCTGTGTACCCTAGTAGAGCCAGCAGGGGGAAGCCTGAAGCTTAAGTGATGTCATCTGCTCCAATGCTAAAAACACCTGTCGCAAGTATACCTGTATTGTGCTGCATTCCCAAGCAAGGTGCAGAAAGTCTGCGGCCTCCATTCCACATCTGTAGCATTTATCGCTATCGCGCAGTTTGTACCTGCACATTTTGACAGGGGTGTAGTAAGTGCGGTGGAGGAATTTGTAATGCGTGATGCGTAAGTGACTACTAGCGGAAATTTGTTCTGTCTGAGTGCAACAGTAGACCCATTGTTTGTCAGTTATTTCCTGTCCCATGTCTGTAGTCTACCTGTCTCTAGCAGTGCACGGAGCTGAAGTCTGATTGGTATATAGACTATGATATAATGTAGATACCAAAGGTGAGGCAGTGTCTCAACGCAATATTGTATGTAGTGGGGTGACATCCTGTGGTTCTTGTGGATATGCAGGAGTGTATTCTTTTATACCTTGTCGCAATCTGACATGTAGAAAAATGTCCATGGGAGAGGGCGTCTTTTTAGAAAACAGCTGCTGCAAGGTGCAGAACTTGCCATTTACATAAAGATCCCCCCAACAGGTGATATTGAACTTAGCTTTAGTCTTTTTGAAAGCCCCTTCTTGTTTTACTGGCATCTTTGGGTGATACACCAAGGGAAGTAAAGGTGAGTACAGCATAGGTGCTTGCATACGTCTGGCAATACGCTGCCATGCTTTCACTGTGCATGTAACCAATGTCGGGTCAGCCTCTCGAGGTGTGGTTGTGCTCATTATGGCGCCCTCCAGTGGACTGGGATCCGCTAGCCAGTGCTCCATTGCTACTTGTGGCATGTATTTAGGAGGATGAAACCAATAGTGGGCATAATGAGCCTGTGCGCAAAGATAATACAGCTCTAGATTAGGGATATCAAACCCTCCCTGGGAGTAGGGTCTGGTGAGCGTTTCCCATTTCAGTCTGGGTTGCTTGCCACCCCAAGTCAGCCATATCAGCTCCGTGCATGGTGCAGAAAAGTGTCTACCCAGGTCGTATGGGATGTTTAAAGAAAGGTACAAGGTTTTGGGAGAATAATCATCTTAATAAGTGAAGTTCACCCTGCCATAGATAGTGGGAGTGCAATCCACCTCGTGACACTACTTGTGATGCTCTCCAATGCCCTACCGTAATTGAGACGTATCAGCTCATCACGATCAGCAGTGATGTATACCCCTAGGTATTTCACCTCCATAGCACACCACTCTATTGGGAAATCTGGTGTGAATGCTATCACCGAGGTAGTGAGAGGAAAAATCTGAGACTTCGTCCAATTTATATGTATTCCAGTTAGCCCCCCGAACCGCACAAATTCACGCAATATTGGGTTGAGATTCTGTTGGGGATCCCTAATATACAAGGTGATGTCGTCCGCATATAATGAAATGAGTATTGGGCGTAGCTGACAGCACAATGCTTTATCTTGATGATGCTGTCTAATTTTGCCCGCTAGGGGTTCAATCGCAAGCGCCAAGAGTAGGGGGGAGAGTGGGCACCCCTGTCGGGTACCCCGAGTGATGAGGAAGGGGAGGGAAGTATGACCATTAATTAGAATCTTAGCTTCCAGGGAAGCGTATAAAAGGCGTATCCATGCCATAAAACCTTTAGGCATCCCCATGCATTGAAGTATGACAAAGAGATAATCCCACTCAACTGAATCAAAGGCCTTCGTGGCGTCTAAAAAGACTGCCACTAGGGCCAGCTGCGGGTCTACATTTTGTAAGATAGAGAAGAGAGTACGAAGGTTATGCGACGTCGCCCTCCCTGGAATGAAACCGGCCTGATCCGGTAAGACTAATTTCTCCATTACCAAGCTAAGCCGGTTTGCCAATATTTTGGCGAGGATTTTCGCATCATTATTAATCAGAGATAAAGGGTGGTAGGAATCGCATGAATCCGCAGGTTTACCAGGTTTCAGAAGTGATGTAATAAGAGCCTCTCATAGAGCCGGGAAGGACCCCTATTTCTTGTGCCTCTTCATAGACTTTTTTCAGTATGGGGATCAACTGATCAATGTATGTTTTATAGAAATCAATAGGAAGACCATCGGATCCCGAGGCTTTCCCTTACTTCATCTGCATAATTGCAGCTCGTATCTCATCATTTTCGAGGGGCGCAGCCAGGAATTCTCTCTGGGCCTCACCTAACCAGCCAAGAGCTATATCTTTCAAGTAAATAGATAGATCAGGTGGCTGTGTTCTACGAGTGCTGCATAGGTCGGTATAAAACGAGGCAAATACGTTAAGGATATCGTGACTGTCTCTCTACCGTGTCCCATCACCATCCCGAATTTCTAGTATGTGATTGGAGAAGCGAGGTGCGCGATTTTCCATCGCCAGAGCCCTGCCTGGTCTCTCACCCTCCCCGTATTTGCACGCTACAAAGTACTTCCCCCGGAAGCGCATCTCTCTCTCGGCAGTATCTTTGTATTCCGAGAGTTTATCCGTGAATGTCACCTGATGCATCCCAGTTGCGTTGTGCCACATTTCGCCTTCCAACTGCTTTTTATTCACCCTCAAGTTTCCGCAAACTTCGTCTGATGTCTCGTAAGACACCGAAGCTCTTAGCGATGCACGAACCCCTTATAGTAACCTTAAAGGCCTCACAAATCGTGCCCATGTGTGTGACCGAACCTATGTTTCTCTGGAAGTGATTTCTATTCCCAGTTCAGCCCTGAAGGCAGTGTCCAATAGAGCCTCTGGCATGAGCTTCCAGCACCTAGGGATAGCGGTCGAAGCGGGGGGAGATATCGTCAGGCGAACTGGTGCGTGAGCAAAGTAAGTTTTGGCCAGGTGCTCTGCATTGAGTATCCATGGGCCCACTCCTTGGGAAACCACCCAGTAATTAAGTCGAGCCCAAGTTGAGTGCATTGTTGTATGGTGTGCACCTTCCCTCTCAATAGGATGCACATGCCTCAACGCATCTAGAAGACCATGATCAGAGAACATGTCTGCCAATATGCCATGTGTTCTTGTGTAGTGATGAGGAAGAGAGTTGGATCTGTCATTAGTGGGGTTAAATGCTGTGTTAAAGTCCCCTCCCCAAATAATGTGTGTGGATCCCACCTTAAGGATTTGTCCCCACAGTGTGGTGAAGAATTCTGGGTCATCAACATTCGGCCCATAGCAGCATACTAGCGTGACAGACTGTGATCCCAACCTGCCCCAGACCATGCAACTCCTCCCTTGAGAATCATGACATGAATGGAGTATTCTTTTTCAAAAGAATCACTGTGCCTCTAGAGTACGTATAGTACGAGGAAAAAACTCTATCTGCAGCCCATTTACTGGTGAATTCAGGAGTATGGTGTGGATCGAAATGTGTCTCTTGTAACATGGCAATGTGAATTTGATGCCTGTCAAGGTATGCTAGTATTTGCCTGCGTTTACGGGGATTCCCCAGACCTCTAACATTCCACGTTAGAAGGTGTAGTTTTAGCACCTCAGTTAATGGGGCCATAGATCAACGACCTGAGTGCATCCTGGTGTGGTCTGGACTTGATGCTGCACATGTATCTCTTGGTGTGTAATCGCAAGTCTACCTGCTGAGTAAAAACAATAGCTTTGATATAAAACAACATTACCCAACCCACCCCCGCCCACAACAGCACCCCAATCGTGCAGGCATAATGTTGCCCGCCCAATACCCAACCAGCCCATACCATTACTGTCCGAACAAAGTACCCTAAACTGTTAGGGGGAACACCAGTGGGGGGATCACTAGAGGGCAAACGAGATTCTCCCTTCTCCAACAGCTGTTGGGACAGCCTCCCAGTGGGATGGGGAGGAGGAGAAGGGGGGTGCTTGATATAGTCCATGTTGCTGTCCCAGTGTATACCTTGCCCACAACCCTTCACATGTTTTTCCCATATAACTTATCTGTCTCCAGCCTGATGATAACCGTCTATCTGCAAGTGATGCGTGTTGCACCTTGTTGCACCTTTCCCTGCGGACGACGCTCCGCAGACACAAGTTCCTGACCGGAACCCGAGGGCGGAAACAGGGTACTCCTGAAAACCAACTTATGTTGCACCGTATCAAAGTGCAAGACTTATTGTGGCAAGATTTCAGTCCGACGTCGGGGATGGAGATCTGGATGGGCGCTCCCTCGTTTCCCGATGTGAAGGATTTTTTTTGATGTTCTTGAGGAAGTCATCTACTTTTGCCCATTGAGGAAAAAATGCTGTTTACCCTGATGGGTAACCCGCAGGCGCGCCGGATACATGAGAGCGTAATCAATTTGTGCCTTACAAAACTTCTGTTTGGCAGGCAAAAATGTACGTCTTGCCTCTTGCACTGCGGCTGTGAAGTCGGGATATATTGTGAATTCGGTGCCGTCGAAGTGCAGATTCCCTTTCTCTCTGGCCAATTTCAAAGCAATGTCACAATCTCGAAAATTGAGTAGTCGGGCTATGATTGGGCGGGGATTGCTACCTGGAGGAGGCCTAGGGCCCAGCGGTTGGTGCGCCCGTTCAACTATCAATTGAGAGGAGAAAGCTTCAGCGCCAAACGTTTCCCGCAGCAGTCATTCAATAAAGTCTTCCATGCGTCCCGTATTCGTACTTTCTGGAATCCCAATGACGCGAATGTTGTTAGCGCCTACTGCGCGCTTCCAAATCTTTGTTTTTTGCTGCAATTACTTTGAGGAGCTTGTCCATCTGTGCAACCTGCTGCTTCACTTGTGACGTGGTGTCTTCATTGTCTGAGATCCGCCTTTCCGCCTCCTTAATTTTTTCGTCATGTTTGTCTAGCTTTTGGACTACAAAGTCCATACAATTGTTTATGGAGTCCATTTTGCTCGCAATGGAGGAGAGGCTATATTGCATGGCTAGTAGTAGACTTTTCACTTCGTCTTCCTGAGCGGTCGATGGTTTCTGTGCTCGCTCTGCGTTGGCCTGCTCTTGATCATCCGAACTGGCGCGCGTGGTGGCGTTTTTAGTTTCAAAGAGAAGTTTGGACTGCTTTCCGTCTGTCTTCCCCATTGCAGAGAGGTTACGATATGGTGCAGGCAGATCTACCAGGGGGGGAGTCAGTAAAAGTGTTCTGCTGCTGTTAGATATAGATCGGCGTGTGCCGAAGCAAACCAAACTCCAGTTCTCCTCTAAGAATATGTTAGGTAGGACTTCTCCGACTTCATTCCCCTCTGCGAGGCTAGTTGCCGCCTTGACTCCCTACACGCACCGCAACTATGAGCACCAAGCTAAAAGCAATGAACTTTGGCTATGTCACTGCAAGAGGAATGTCCAGCCCAGTTCACCACACGCAGACGTGTTTATTAATCCAAAGTCCTAGAGAAGTGTGGCCCGCTGAAATGTTGATATGGAATGGGCCTGTTATGAGGCAAACCAGGTAGGCTCTGTAATGGCCAGCAGTGAAAGCCCCAATGTTGCAACGCGCACCGTTTGCAAGTGAATCGGGCACCGTGCGCCCGTGCTTTAGTGACTCTGCACAGTTAGGGTAGTCCTTCAGGCGAGTGATCGTGCCAGCATTGGCGAACGGTGAAAAAAAAAAAGCGCCTTCCCGCGTGGTATAATGTAACCGTCTTCCGTCACAGCCAGGACCGGATTCAGTGCGGGGCGCGCGGGAGGAGACAAGACCGGTATTGCACACAAGTATGCAGCGATGGTTCTACACCCTTACCGCAGCATTGCTGTCACTCAATGGTGGGGCAGGGGAGATCCAAGTAATGCAGCACTGTATTTGCTCCCGATAGGCGAAGGGCTGCGCCTCTCCGATCGCCATATGCGTGCCTTGGCCCAGCCACCACGTGGAATCCCCGGGGCTCACGTAGCGGCGGAGACCGGCCACGCCTCCAGCAGTGCCACACGCAGCCACTGCGCTCGGACTACAGATGGGCGCGAGGGAGTCCTGGAATGTCCGTTTCGGCTGAAATTGAGATCGAAGCTAGATAAGAGGGTTATCGGCAATAGGCAAGTACTTTTCAGTGAATGTTGTAGCTGTAAGCAGGATTAATGACGGATTATACCGCCAAGCAGCAGGAGCCTCACAGGTGTGCGGCCATCTTGATTGTGCGCCACCTAGCGCCCCTGACATTCTACTAGAGACTTAAAAGTAAATTAAATATGCCATTTGGGTAGAAGCCAAACCAACATGTTTTAAAGAAAGTACACAAGCACTTTGGTACTGGTTAGCAGTGGTAAAGTGCACAGAGTCCTAAGGTAAATAAAAACAAATTCCGCAAAAATAGTTGGGGTGAAGTCAAAAAGTTTGCACAAAGGCCCAAGTTCAATAGGTACAGCAGACTTTGTTTAAATATTATTATTTGCCTGCCTTCGGCCTAGTCAAAAATGATTAGAGCGCCACCTGGTTTATTATCACTATCTCTCACCTTCATAAGAAATCTAAAGACCTTGCATACTGATATGACTGTGTCACATCCAGAACTCACCATCAGCCCACCAGCATAGTTTTCACTATTGGTTTCAGAGAAGTCGATTACACAGATGCATGCATCCCCTGGACCCTGACTGGGGTAACTCTCCTGATGTTGTCTGGCATCTCAAGATACTGTTTCAATTGCATCATACTTCTAATTCCACAGTCTTTAAAGTCTTCCAGATCACTTAGCTTATTTGCTGTTGTTTACCCCTGCACCTCCATCCCGGAAGATGACATCACGACCATCTCATCTGCTTCTAAGCCATGGTTTACAAGGCAGTCCACAGCACTGCTGTTTTAAGTTTTGTGGTATTTTTTTCCAGGTCATCCTGTACCTTCTTAGGTTACGTGAGATGGACAGGCTCTTCACCTGTCAGACCTTTATGGTTCAAGGCTTCCTCATCAACATTCTTTTGCCCTTTATTCCTCTGGGCTGCCTTAGGAGTAAAGTCAGGCAGATCATAAAATAGAACTCGCTGGGCATGTAGGGAGCTACATTCCACAAAAGAAAAACCTTAGTGGGGAGAAGTTGTCACATGCAAGACTCTATCACATCCCTCTGAGATAGTGTCAGGATACAGGTACTGGAGCTATTTAGGTAGAAGTGAGCCTTCTACCCCCACAGGAACCAAATTATGATCTTCACTACTACCCCCATGGCCAATCCCTAGATTGGCCTGCTCTCAACAGAATACAGAGTGTTGGACACAGCCCTGGTGTAGCAATAGACTTCACTACATCTATGTCCTAGCATCACACATTCAGGCCAGTAAAGACCTCTCGAGCCAGCTAGTTTCTCCTCATATTGGTTTGGGAAGAAAAGCTAGGCCTGCCACCACATACAACAATCATAGAGAGTCCCTCTGTTGTGCCAAAAAGCTTTTCTTTCCACCTAGAAGGTAATGATGTTTTTCTAAGGAAAACACTAGGTTTTTCTTAAATAACCCTCACCCACCAGGGTTACCCCTTGGTGCCATACTTCATCATCGGGTTCTTCCCGTCCTGCTGCGGAACGGGGCGTGCTGCGACATACAAGCAGGAACCACCACTCTAACCAGGGTAAGCTAGATACACATTAAAAGATAACCTGTGCTCACCCTCTGGTAGCTCTGCAAAGAGCAGTCAGGCTTATCTAAAGAGGTAATGTGTAAAGTATTTGAGCAACACACATACACAGTAACACAATGAAAACACCACAAAAAGACTCCACACAGGTATAGAAAAGTAGAGAATATTTTTAGGAAAAATGACACAAATCCAATAAGTGGAACATGAATTATGAATTTTTAAAGAATAAACCAAAAATAGTGCTTAGAAATCAATAGTGTTAAAAGGCTACTTGAGGTCGAGCTAGACCGGGGTAAATCCAAAGTTCGCCTATCTCTCATGTGCGTTTATTTCTCATGTGAAACCTTGTCAACCAGTCCTTCATGTCCATCCCTTATGTGACTCTGGATTCTTCTCTTACCCTGTGAAGTAAGATCTTCCTTTCCTACAAGTAATTCCAATGTTGCCCCTTCCTTTATAGGTAACTGCGAAAAATTGGGTTGTTAGTTGACTGGGGTGTAAGCCCTGGTCAAGCAGCAACCACAATCCTTGTCAGGATAAGGCACAATCAAATACCAAATTAACCATGTGCTAACCCCCTTGGTAGCTTGGCACAGAACAGCCAGGCTTAACTCAGAGGCAAAATATGTGAAGTATTGGTGCAACACTTAAAACAGTAAAAGCAGTGGTAAGACACCACAAAAGAAGCCCACAACATATTTAGAAACATAGAGTAAATATTAATACATAAAACAGAGCCAGTGATATTGAATTTTAGAATTTTTAGTAAAGGTAGCGCCAAAAGTATAAAGTGTCAACTAGGGATATCTGGTCACATCAGACTGGGATAAATTCACAAGTTCAGGCCTCCCGCGATGGAGCTCGGCCAGCTACAGGAACTCAGGAAGGTCTGCTGAACAGAGTACATTAAATCCTGGTTGCAGACCTTTGCGTGGATCTGCATAAAAGATGCACCGTGCAGCCGAAGTCCTGTTGCATCATTGTCGAGGATCCCATCAAAAAGGATTGTGATTTGAAGTCCTGTGTTGGGATGTGGTGAGCAGCGGGCAATGCGTCGGTTCCATGGAGCTGAGAGGCTTCATTGCAGAGTTTGGCACCATTGTCAAGACTGCTGTCGATAAGATCTGGGCTATGGATGCACCACATTGTCAGGGCGATGCTTAGGTTCCAAGTATTGTGACAGGTCGAATCCACGTGGCAGCAGCGATGCATCGGTTTTGCTCAAGGATGTGCTGCTCAGCGGAGGAAATGTGCCAGTTTTGCTTGAGGATGCGTCACTCAGTAGAGAGGATGCGACAATTCCGCTGGCAAGCTCTTAGGCCCCCTTCCAAGGGTTTTGGACTGGGGTGGCACCACTTGGCAGGGTTGACTCAAAGATGGCAGATTCCAGGAGCAGGTGCAAGGTTGTTGGGAAGCTGTTATGTTCCTCAGGCTTCAGATCAGGAAGCCAGCCAACTAGCCCTTGGAGTCACTCTGGGTTCTGGGTTCAAGAGATGCAGGTCAAGTCCTTCTCACCCAGGCAAGAGGGCAGCAGGCAAGAGAGCAGCAAATCAGGGCAGCAGTTGCTTCAGAACAGCAGTCCAAGCACAGTGGCAGTCCTTCAACAGTACAGCAGTCCTCCTTACTGGCAGACTATCCACAGGTCCAAACTTGTACTGAAGTTGTAGTGTTTGAAGTTCTTCTTTTATGCACAGTAGCGACTTTGAAGTATTGAGAAGCTTCTGGAGGCATGCCTTTGAAGTGCACAGATGCTGTGCCCTCCCTGCTCTGGCTCCAGACTAACTACAGTGGGTATGCAGCCCTTTGTGTGGAGACAGTACACAGCCTATTCAGGTGTGAGAGACTGTGCCCAGCTCCTCACTCCTAATCTGCCAGTGATGCCACATTCAGACACACTTAAGCTCCCATTGTGTGTGGCTGTCTAAGAGGTATACACAAAGCCCAACTGACAACTCCACCCAGTCATGTGACCAGATCCAGGCTGCATGCACCAAATAGCTAAGGAAAAAAAATGCAAACTTTCTAAAAGTGGTAATCGCTTCCCATTTGGAAATGCAATAAGGCCACTCCAGCGTTATCCTATGGCAGAGACAGGCCTTGCAGTAGTGAAAAACTAATGTATGTGTTTTTCACTACCAGGACATGTAAAACTTAAAAATACGTGTCACACTCTTTAAATACATTGCACCCTACCCTCTGGGCTGGCCTTGTATGTATTAAAAAGGAACATTCAGGCCTGGTAAAAGGTTTATTTTGCGAGGTCAAAATGGCAGTTTAAACTGCACGCACAGCCTCTAGAACGGCAGGCCTAAAGCGTGTTTAAAGAGCTACTTAAGTGGGTTACACAATCCGTGCTTGAGAGCTCCAAGCCATCTAGTAGCATTTAATTTACAGGTCCTGGCCACATCTAGTGCAAGATAGTAGGGACGTATAAGTAAATTAAATACGCCAAATGGGTAGGAGACAATATTACCATGTTTAGAGGCAAGAACACATGCACTTTAGCACTGGTTAGCAGTGGTAAAGTGTTCAGAGTCCTAAGGCCAGCGAAACAAAGTAAGATATACTGGAGGAGGAAGGCAAAATGTGTACGATAAGACAACCCTAAGGCTGATGGGTCTAACAGTAACCAATTAGCATTAAGGGCATTGCTTTACAATAACATTTTACCACATCAACAAAGTTGTGTGCCTTTGATTCAGCTAACCCATTCAGTCTTTGGTGTGTGAGTTCTTGTGAGATTTCATGAAGAATATCATACTTGTATTCTTGCAAGATCTCCAGCCCCAAATTACGGCAGCCTGAAGGATGTGGTCACATAAATACCAATGAAAAGTGAGGGTGCAATATTTTGAATGACTTTACTCTGAACAAAAATGTTTGAATTAACCTCGGGAAAGAATTAGCCCTTTCTAATCATGAAAAATCAATCAACAATGATGTAATTAATTGAGAGTCAATTAAGAGAGGCTTATGTTTAAAAATGACACATAGTAATCCTTGGAACATCCCAGAGAATTCAGTAAGGAGTTTGATAATCTGTGTTCTGATTTATTTGTTTGTCTAAGGATAAATTTGGTGATCCAATTCTTGCTAGTGAGTTTGAGGTTTGCAAGGCCTTATGGGTAAGAATACTTCATGAGGTCCACATGTGTCACATCACCCTGGATTCCCCTATTAAGCTTTCAGAAATTTCTGGGTTCTGTAGGTTTTACCTGTGGAGCAACAGAGTGTGGTAGAGAGCGGTAGAGTGTGGACTCAAGTTCCTCAGCCACCCACATTGTAAAATAAAGTGTTTATTTTGCTGGGTGAAATGTGATGTCTCCAGGTCACATTTTGAGGTGTTTTGTATCACTGGCAATTGGCCCAGCCACACAAGTGGGGTACTGTTTTTATCAGGAGACATGTAAGAACAGATAATTATAGAACATTCCTTATTATCAATTTCATTTCTCTTTCAAACGTAAGCCAGTAAGCAAGTAATAACACATAATGCCCACTAAATTACATAATAGTATCGGTAAACCCAAATGTGGAGGTTTACAAATAACCACTGTTCCTAAACTCTGTATCTTGTGCATATTTCAGATTAAAGATTTAAGTGAGAATAGTGCCAAAAAGCCCAAAGTGCCATTCGTGTGAGACTTAGAGGAAGTCACATGTTCAGGCTGTCTGCGATGGAACGCGGGTCAATACAGGGACCAGGTTAGTCCCACTTAAAGAGTTACCTACTCAAGAGTTCAGTTCAAGTGGTAGGGGCCGTGATAAGCAGGAAGAGCATTACAGGTGTTCATCAAAGTAGCACAAAGGTCTGATAGGGCATCTTGGGCGGTTGTTGCTGTAGCATTAAGATCCTGTCAGCATCGTGGATGGTCGAGGCTGGAGCTTTGCGTTGGAAGTCACTGTGGTGGTCGATGCTGCAGCGCAGAGAGGTGGTTCACTGGAACTTCGTATTGGAGGCTGGGTTGGACGGCAAGGTCTTGGCTCAAATGGGCCGATTAGTGTTAACAAAGAGCCAAAAAACATCAGAGGAGCTCAACTAAAGGACTTGTTCCTGCACAAAAATAATCCTGGGAGGCATTTTTCTCTTTCTATGTGCGATGCAGAATGCATCATACATATAAAGAAGAATAACAAGGAGAAATAAGGATATTTCTCCTTGTTACTCCTCACTGGGAAAGGCGTAGCATTTTGATGCATTCCCAGGTTTACTAGCTTTAGTAAATCTGAGAATGTGGCAAAAACCATAGCTGGATGCATGGGGACACCCAAGCTCCACCCATGGAATGCCTCCCAGCTTGAAATTTAACTTAACACACCACAAGCTGCTGCATTTCGTTACATTTCTTTACAAAGCCACAAAAAGTGGTGCAAATCACCCCTTGCATGACTTTGTAAATATTATTGAAGCCTTTGCATTGAAGGACAACACAAAGGCTTGATAAATTTGGGCCAATGTGTATGGGGACAGAAAATAAAGTGATAAAGTGAGTCAAAATGGACCTGTATTATTCCCATGGCTCAGGTGCAAGGAGAGAGTGATCAGTAACAATGTTATGGTGATGGGTTGGTAGAATTTTAGGGTAAGGATGATCCTCCTCAAGGGTTGAAAGCAATGTGCCCCAAACCCCACCATAGGTCTCTTATTTTTTGTTAACTTAATTTGTGGTGTGTTCATGCAGTGCCACCCTCTGTAATTCCATAAGCCACTCCTGGCCTAAAGATTTGTGAAGTAGCACCAGTGGCGGATAATGCATGCTTTGGCTACTGCCAAAGAGGTAACCAGCCAGTGATGGATGTGAGAGTCTATGTCAGAGATATTGATCATGTTGTAAATAAGTGTGACATGGGGTGAGGGAAAAAGTGTCAGGGGCCTGTAAAGTCGCATATGGGCCACATCACAGTCCAATAGGATTATAGAGTCGATGAGGACTATAGGATATGTTAGAGATTGCAACTGTCTGCCCCACAATTCTGACACTGATCATGGGGTAGTAGTTGTGCTCGGTGCAACTTCAGTGGAGTACAGTACCAAACATTGAGGATTTTGAAGTATAGGAATTTTAGCCTAGATTTCCGGAGAACTCTGTTGTGGGATTGGACGAGTGTGTTGCCTAGACTTCAGGCAAGTATTCCTTGCCTTGACGTTGCTGTAAATGCAGTCTAGTTGTGTTAAGGGATAAAACAGAGTACAGGGATTTAATTCGAATCCTGTAGAGCCATAAGACAACCCCTTTGAATTAACTCCAGATCCTCAGTCCAGATTATACAAAGCCATATGCGGGAGATGGAGTCCCACCACTGCGATAACCCCCCATAAACACAATGTACAAATCCTGGGTCTCTTTCAGATATACTATCTGATGTCAACCTCTATTCCCTGAAGGAGAGTGCGGGGAATCCTAACTGGTAATATTCACAATACATAATTGTACCGGGTGGCCCCACCATCTTTACCGTTTGCACCCTCCCCCAAGCAAGAGATTCAAGTGTTTCCATTTTAGAAAGTCATGCCAAGATTTCCCTACTAGAGGAAGGAGATTGTCTCTAAACATTCCAGTGAGCCCTCTGTTGATGCGAATACCCAAATATGTAAGGCATTTAGGGACCTATCTGATAATGTAAGCCTGTATAAATGCACCAGTAGTTACCTTAGCCATGGGAAGCACCTCACATTTAGTACAGTTGATCTTATATTCAGACAGATGTGAGATTTGATCAATGATTGACATTACAGCAGGGATGGAGGGATCTAGAACAGACTAAATGAGGATAATAGCATCAGCTTAGAGTAAAGCCTTCACGTAACTGTCACCCAGCCCAATGCTCTCCACTTTTGAGGAAAGACATATTGCCATTGACAGGGGTTCTTGGGCCAAGCAAAAGAGGATGGGGGTAGTGGACGCCCCTGTGAGGTGCCTTGATAAATTTGAAATGTACATGACAGAAAACTTCCATAGCTGATATTTGCTGTAGGATAGTCATGCAGGAGTCTGTTCTTGGTTATGAAGTCCTCACTTAGGCCCATTTTAGTCATCACTCATGGCCATTCTACATGTCAGCGTGCTAGTGTCTGGATACGGTTTCGGGGGCTTCGGCAGTGACAAAACTCACTTGCAATTTGTGGATGAGTCGTGGGATCACCTGATGCTGCCAGTTTGCTAGAATTAAGGCCACAATTTTCAAATCAACATTGATTAGTAAAATTGAGCATGAACTGGCCCAATCTAGAGAGCCCTTATTCTATGTAAGAAGGAGGGTAATGGTAGCTTTGCTAGTGATTTTCCTTAAGAAACCAGTCATAATGACTTCTTGGTATGCCTTCTTCAAATGCAGTGCCAGGTGGGATTTACCAGTAGGATTGAGATGGATTTGGCCACCTCTTTGTCCTTAAAGGTGTCCTCCAAATACTCCTAACCCTCTGTTTTAATGGTGGGGAGGTACAGTGGCACCAAGAATGCATCAAGAATGCATCAATCTGCTTATGTGTGTTTGAGACTCTGAGGTATAGAGGGGAGAATAAAATTAGGCAGAACTTTCTACAGTTTCAAGAGGATGGTTTAACACAGTACCATGTGTTAGTCAGATCGGCAAGATGGTAATTTGGGACTCCCTCTATCATAATTAAACAGCCTATAGAAAAACGTATTTTTAACCGTGTACTGGAGGTAACAGGTGGGAAAGTTGGCCCCTAAGGTCCCTCAGCAGCACGAGGGACTTCATCCCCCAACAAAGAGTGCACCAGGAGGTGCATTTGCAGAGTAGTGGATATAGGGGGCGGGGCCTCTGATGAGTTGCGGGCTTCCTATTTATTTTAGGAAGGGGGGCTGTGTGGCCCCCTTCCCTTGACCCTTTTGGGCCCTAGGGACCCCATCCCCTGGGGGCTTATCCATTTTGTTTGGTTTTAGTAAAATAAAAAGGGAGGGGGCTGCGTGGCCCCCCTCCCGAGGCCGACTTTGGCCCAGGGGACCCCATCCCCCAGGGCTAGGCCTATCTTTATTATTTTAATTATGAAGGGGAGGGGGACATGCATCCCCCTCTCCAGGCTGATTTCAGACTCTGAGACCCCATCCCCCGGGTCCCGGGCCATTTTTTTATTTCCATCTTTGGCCCCGGGGACCCCATCCCCTGGGTCTTGGGCAACTTGTTGGGGACCGTGGGGGGAGCCCCAAGGCCTGCGGGAGCCAGCATTGATTTTGGGAAGAGGGAGCTGCAAACATGCTGCTCCCTCTGCCCAAAAGCAATTCTGCATCGCTTCATGGAAGCGAGAGCATTTTTCAATGTTTGCTATGGAGCAGTGCTCCCACCATGCCATAGCAAACTGTAATGTCCCTGGGTGGGCACCCTAGTACATTGCTGGAGCAAGCCCTGTGGGGGTGGCGGTCCCCAGGGTATTTATGCTCAACGAGGGGGGCCGCACAGTCCCCCTCCAACAATATTTAAGCCCCAGGGAGGTGGTGTTCCCCGGGGATGTGTGGAGGGGTCTTGAGCCTCCCCACACTTTATTTTGGAATATAGCCCCAGGGAGGTGGCAGTCCCCTGGACTCTGTTGGGGGCATGGAGCCCCCCACGCATCTTTTGAATTTAGCCTCGGGGAGCTGGTCATCCCTGAGGTTGCGGGGGGCCCATGTGGCCCCCCAAATTTAATGTACATAGCCCCGGGTAGGTGGTGGTCCCTGGGGCCCAAGCATCTATTTTTATCATTGCCCCCGGGACCTGGCCCACCAGGGAGATTAAATAAAACGAAGCGCGGGAGCCCGCACTTCATTTTTTAAAACCTTTTGGCCGGATTTTCAGATCCAAGGAGAATCCAGCCAAAAATAAAAAAAAATATGCTTTTTTGGGCCATGGGGATTCCTAAGGGACCCCCTGAGCAGGCCTAGGTGGTCAGGGTGTTTCTACCCTTTTCTGAATTTTCAACATTTTTAACATTTTTTCTTGTGATTCGGTTCAACCGAGTCACAAGATGGCTGCCAACACTTCCTGGTTTGAAGTGTTGGTAGCAAAACCAAAGGGATGATGGACGGAGTGTTGAACATTGCAAGCACTCACCCCCAGTCAACTGATCTGGGTTTAATCCATCATCATTCTTTAGCTCACTCCCGCCACCCCAGTTCAGACATGGCCATATGCAAATCAGTCTGACCCTGTGCCTCATGGGAACAGTCCAGCCCGAACTGCCAAGCCATGTCTTCCCTGGACCGGAAACAAGCATCCTGGGACCGGTTTCTGGCTTACAGCCGTCATCAGCCAGGCTATCTTGAATCCAGTGGCAAAGTGAGCAAGGGACCCACGTCTGGGCATACCCTGCCAACTTAGGGCGAACATAGCAAAACCAAAGGGGATGATGGACGGAGTGTTGAACATTGCAAGCACTCACCCCCAGTCAGCTGATCTGGGTTTAATCCATCATCATTCTTTAGCTCACTCCGCCACCCCAGTTCAGACATGGCCATATGCAAATCAGTCTGACCCTGTGCCTCATGGGAACAGTCCAGCCCGAACTGCCAAGCCATGTCTTCCCTGTACCGGAAACAAGCATCCTGGGACCGGTTTCGGGTTCAACACTCCGTCCATCATCCCCTTTGGTTTTGCTAAGTTCGCCCTAAGTTGGCAGGGTATGCCCAGACGTGGGTCCCTTGCTCACTTTGCCACTGGATTCAAGATAGCCTGGCTGATGAGGGTTATGAACCCGAAACCGGTCCCAGGATGCTTGTTTCCGTCCAGGGAAGACATGGCTTGGCAGTTCGGGCTGGACTGTTCCCATGAGGCACAGGGTCAGACTGATTTGCATATGGCCATGTCTGAACTGGGGTGGCGGAGTGAGCTAAAGAATGATGATGGATTAAACCCAGATCAGTTGACTGGGGGTGAGTGTTTGCAATGTTCAACACTCCGTCCATCATCCCCTTTGGTTTTTGAAGTATTGGTAGCCAATCAGATTGCAGGCTCGAGATTGGGAGGGTTCCCGAATCCACCGAGGCCACAATTGTATATCTGAGAAATCTTAAAATGTATCAGGAACTACTGAACAGATTTACACCATTTAGCAAAAAGAGTGCTTTCTGAGCCAAGAGCTACCTTTTGTGAAATTTGGTGTTATTCCGTTCAGCAGTTCGGGCTGTAGCCGTGTCTAAAGGTTCCTATGGAAATTAACATGGGGAAAATGCAATTTTTTCTCAACCTCGCTTGACAAAATACCCCACAACTTTCACCACAGCTGCTGACCGGACCGCCCCATTAGTTTTGAAAATTTCATGAAGATTCCTCAAACGACGCAAAAGATATTGGCAAATCAAAAAGACTTTTAATATGGAAACTAGGTCATAACTATAACTACCTACTAGTGACCGCCAGTAGGTTATATATATACGTATATATATATATATATATGTATATATATATATATATATATATAGAGAGAGAGAGAAAACCAAAGGTTACAGGGACGTTATAGTTAGGGTGAAATTTCCCTCGCACAAAACCCGAGAAAGTCAGCTGTTATAGTTAGCTCGCGCCCCCACAATGCACTGCTGATGACATCACATATTACATCACTCATGACATGGTCAGTGACATCACTAATGACATCACTGATGACATCTCAAATGACATCACTGATGATATCACTGATGACATCATCCAGTGAGTGAGTGTTTCATAAAAGTTAAAGAATGTTATATATATATATATATATATATATTTATGCTACTCCTTTACAACAAGGAAGACGACGCCATGTGCGATCCAAATATTTTATTTTGTCAGACCGCCATCGGACGCGTTTTGGCTGATCCCAGCCTTGCTCACCATGAGCAAGGCTGGGATCAGCCGAAACGCGTCCGATGGCGGTCTGACAAAATAAAATATTTGGATCGCACATGGCGTCGTCTTCCTTGTTGTAAAGGAGTGGTATAATTAAAGTGGATTTGCCTGCAAAATCCTTCGACGACGCACCCTTTGATTTGGAGAACAGCGTGCGAGTGCAGGAAACGAGTGAGGAAGATATATATATATATATATATATATATATATATATATATATATATATTTATATATATGCCAAGGTGTATTGAGGAATAAGTGGGCGTGTGAGTGTCTGTATGGAGGATTTAGTGTGTATGTGACTTATTGTATAAGTGAGTGATTAAACGTATGTTAGTGAATGTATGGGTGAGTGACTAATCTGTGTGAATGTCTGTATCAGTCTGTCAGTTGCTATGTAAGTGGCTGCATGGGTTGCTGAGTAGATACATGAGTCTCTATATGTGTTATTGATTAGTTGTCTGAGTACCTGTATGGGTAACTGAGTGTCTGTGTGGGTGGCTGAGGGGGTGTGTGACTCCCGGCAAGGATTTATGAGTGGGTGAATCCCTGGGTGTATGTGTTCATGAGTGTGTCTTTGAGGGACTGTATGGGTGAGTGAGTGTGTATATGGCTGTGTCGGTGAGTGAATGCATTTCTCAGTGGTGTATGGGTGAGTAACTGCATATGTGAAAGGCAGTATATATGGGGCCGATTCACAGAACTAATCTGAGATAAAATCCTAAACTTACTACTTTTGGTATTCACAGAAGGCATTTAGTAGTAGTAAAGTTAGGACTCCTAAATTTGCTACTACTAAACTGAGACAAAATCCTAACTTTATGACTTTCGGTATTCACAAAAAGCATTTAGTAGTAGTAAAGTTAGGATTCCTAACTTTACTACTACTAAATGCCTTTTGT